>CM077216.1:4921629-5401629 GCA_039654625.1 Rhinogobio ventralis
TACATTTTAACATCTATTCATACAGAAAACAATATTTCACATTAATACGGTTTTTACTGTATTTTTGATACAGCCGTGGTGAAAAGAACAGATTTCTTTGAAAAAATCTTACAGACCCCAAACTTTTGATCAGTAGTGTGTGTGTATGCGATGTTTGTTACAAATATATAGTCAATCTCATCTTTTCATGTTAGTATGCAATTTACTTCTTGTGTTCCTTCACCATGTTGTATGTGGGGGAAGTAATAACAATAACAATGGGGATAATACTATTTTATTCATGTTTTGTGTTATTATAAAGTAAGATCCCTAACGTCATTTACAAAAACGTGGTACTACCATGATTTACCTTGGAGTACCATGTACACTGTAAAAAATGATTACTGGTTTAACTTAAAAAGGTAAGTTACCTGACTGCCCTTAACATTTTGAGTTCATTGAAATGAAACATTTGAGTTAATACAACAAAGGAGATTGGTTTAACAAACAGAAACTCTAAATATTATGATATCTGAACCACATTAATTATCTAAGTGGATTTGACAAATGATAAAAAGTTGAAGGTGTCATTTTTACAGTGTAACTATCTGAGTATAATTAACTACATGTACTTACTATAGGGTTTGGGAAGGATTGGGATTTGGTTGCGTGTAATTATGCACAATTTTCTGTTATTACACATAAAAAATATTTAACAAGGACAATTTTTTTGGGTGTAAATACCGTGGTACATGCATAATGCTCTTTACTACTAACACTGCCTGCTTTTTTTAAGGGTGAACCCTCATTTGGAGAATTGCACAAAAGTATTGTACAGTAGCATGGTACAAAAATGGTGCTTTCAAATACATGTTGCATGGAAATGAATTATTGGCATATTCATATAGCCATGCTACTCCGCGGAATTATCATTATACAAAAAAATAACCATGGAAATACTGTTTGTTTGTTTGTTTGTTTGTTTGGTTGGACAGTGTCCATACTTTTCCTGGTGTAGAGGCAATGTCAACAGCTTGTCTGTTTTTTTTTATTATGTTAAATTCACAGAAAAGTTTTGAATGAAATAGATCAGACAGGTTGTTATGTGTTCAACAGGTTCTGGAGCCCTCCACAGGACGCCAACAAAACTGCACCTGAAACACACACGCCGTGTCCACAACCTAAAGATCCAAAGCAGGCTTTCTGCAGGTTTTATGAAGGTAATTTAAGGCCAATTAAAGGAAATGTAAGGAATAAATTGAAGGGAACAGAGCACGTCATTATGTTGTCTAAATGTGAATGTGTAAGCACACAATGAGTTGACACTTCAGTGTTTGAAACAATGAAACTTGTATTTCATTCATTTTACAAAAAAAAATAAAAAATAGCTTAAAGTTTGAGAATCTTGGGAAATCTTGTGAAAGTGATTATGATTAAAATGAACAAATATCTGCCATTGGGTTGAGAAAAATTAACAATTCAAATGTAAGTAAGTTGAGGGAGAGCTCCAGAACCTGTTGAACACTTAACAACCTGTCTGATCTTTTTCATTCAAAACTTTTCTGTCAAATGTAAGTCATTTTCATACCCAATGACAGATATTTGTTCTTGTTTTAAACATAAACTCGCTTAATTTTATTCAATTTCTCAGACTTAATTTCTTCATTTTGCATGTCAAGTAAATGTATCTTGATCTAAGGATGTTTAGATATTTGTACTGGAAAACAAACATCCTGAGGAAGAACATCACTTTTTGCAGTGCATGCAATTTAATTTAGGGCCCTATGAAATCTGTTTTATTTTTTTATAGTTTATTCTGTTTTAATTTTTTCTGGACTCTGTTTTAATGGTTGGATTAAATTTTACTGACTTTCGTTCATCTTCGGAACACAAATGAAGATATTTTTAATGAAATGGGAAAGATTTCTGTCCCTCCATTGACAGTCTAAGCAACTACCACTATGACGCTTCAGAAAGTTCATAAAGAGATCGATCCAAATTTTCTGAAGAGACTCAACCGCTTTATATGATGAAGGAAAGTCTTGCGGGTTTGGAACGACATTAGGGTGAGTAAATGTCATTTTTGGGTGAACTGTCCCTTTAAGTGTACTGACCTACTTTTGATTTATTCATCCAAAATCTGACAAATTCCATGACATTCTAAATTATATGACAAATTAAATTAGGGCCCTAATTTAATGCCATGATATTGAATTTAAGACTTTCTGCTCCAATTTAAGACATTTTAAGGCCTTAAATTGTAGAAGGTCTTTTTTAAGACTTGCGGAAACCCTGCAAAGCCATCAAGACGATCTGAATCCAGTGCTCATGGAACATCCCGTGCTGTAAATGAGATGGTGACGCCACATCCAAGACTCTAGAACTGAGTTCCATTGCAACACAGGAAAGCATGTGACCGGGTTAAAAACATTTCTGTAGCCAGATAAAATCCTATTGAAAACTGTTTATTAAGCACACTTAAAAAAAGCAACTCTAGTGGTGTTCCTGAAATGTACTTAAGACCATCTCCAAACTCCGACTTTGTTCTGGTTTTGGTCAAGAACCTTCTAGAACCGTTCCGATCCTGTAGTTCAAAGATTCTAGATTTCCCTCGTTTCTAACACAGAACACATCTTCATTCAGTCACAGTGGCCTCGAGTCGGTAACATACTACGATAAATAGACTAACAACATCATTTAAAATTTTATTTCATTTTAAGGGAAACATATAAAGTTTTACAGAGGAAGTCATAAAGGTCTTATTATTTCTAGAAAGAATATAAATTAATTTATAGCCTCCTGTTTCAGAAGAAGTTGTACACTATCTCTTAAAAATGTAGAAAACGAGAGAAAGAACTGTACATGGATAATCACCAATCACCGCTCCTGTTATGGGGTTTCAATAAAGTCCGTTAAGGTCCTTGTGGTTTGGGGAACTAGAATGGACTGGGTTTGTTTCTGTACAGTGTTTCGGCCCATGTTTTTCATGACTTTGGTCCTGCCGGGTCTCCGTAGCCCGTCCTGCTGGTCAGTTGTCGGCAACACGGCTAGTGACGGCACTTCTCACTTTTTGGACAGGAATTTAATCTTGTGTCCTAAGAGAAAGAGAGAGGAAAGAGAAATCAAAATCCCACCCAAACACAACCGGTTATCATTATTCACTTCACAAATACTGGCCCATCAGACATCATACCAGCTGACTGCACATACTGTTCTCTATTATAATGGTTCAACTGGTAGTGCAGTATCTACACTGCGGTCACATGACTGTGAAAAATAAAGCTATTTTTCCATTTTTAGTCCAATTTTGTCTATTTGAGATCATGGTTGATATTGCTTATTACAAAAAAAAAATTCTGCAGATTACATTGTGGGATACAGTATTTGTGCTCTATGCAAAATATAATATCTATAAAATAAAATATATATAAAAATATAAACATTTATTTTATTACATTATTAAAAATGTTATGTGTTATATCAATGTAAAATAATATTTGACATGTTTTAAATATATAATTTATATATATATATATATATTTTTTTAAATTCCATTTATGATATATACATATTATTTTATGTTTATATAAAATTAAACATTATATGTAATTGAATACCATTTATTTAGTGCATTACAGAATTCCACACAGTGCTCTACGCCAAATACAAAAGTTCAAAATATAAAAATATATTTATTTTATGATATATAAAATATAATTGTATATTCATATAACATTAAATATTATATTTAAAACTAATATTATTCTATATTTATACAGAAATAACAATTTAATAATGTAATAAAATAAATATTTATATTTTATTACACATTTCTTTATATTATATTTTGCATAGAGCACTGCGTGGAATTGTGTAATGCACTAAATAAATGGTATTAAAGTATATATATATACAATTTTTATGTTCATTTCAGTACTATGAAATATATATGATATAGTTTTGTTGTAATGCATGATATTTAAACACATTTATATTTATTATATCATTTATCTTAACAACACTTATATTATCCTGAATGTGAAAATCTATTTTTTGCTGTTGTTGCTCAATCTTTATCTTTTCTTTTCATTTTTAGTCAAAATTGCAAGACAAAAAATTCTGAATTACGATATTATATATATATATATATAGGACATAGTTTTTTTATATCATTTATTTTAACAAAACTTTATCCTGAATGTGAAAATCAATATTTTTTTGTTGCTCAAAATCTTTTTTTTCTTTTTTTCAAATTTTTAGCACTTTAAAAAAAGGAACAGGTCCTGAATAAGAACCAGTTCTTGATTTCCAGCTCTATTCATCAGGTTATTTCATGTAAACAAAAGATCTGCATATTTTGCACTTTACACATACATGCAGAAATATGTATGTCACTCCAAACATGCCCTTCTTTGATTTGACAAGTATTTGGTTAGATTAGAAAGCAAGACGTTACCTAAACCTTTAAGGAACTTGTTGACGCCTCTGTTCTCACCGCCTGGCAGAGAATCAAGGTAATCCTGAGCCCTCATCTCAAACAAACCTGTTTAAAACAGAATATGGCAGATAAATGCTGTACTTTAGAGGCAGAACCATTTACAAATGATCAGAAATTGCATTCTCCCAAGATTTATAGCTCCAAATAAAGCATTCAAACCTTTCAGGCCCTGCCTCCGTAACTCTCTTTCCTGCACAAACCCCGCAAACATCTGTGTCTCCATGAAGACCTCCAGGAATCTCCGCAGGCTCTTGGAGGACACGGCCTTACGGAAAGCCTCACGCTGGAAGGACGAAGGAGTTGGAGAGGAAGAAGACGAGGCAGAGGATTCTTCATCACGGTCGCTGCCACCCATAAAGAGCGAGTAATGACCCACGATCTCCACGAAGAACCGCACGAACGCCTCCGACACCACACTGCTCAGAGAACTGGGCTCTGCCGAGAGAAATAAGAAAAACGAGTCCGGATGGTTGGCTAGTTGTCCAAGAACAGACTCGTCCGTTAAATTTATATACTGAAAAACATTATGGCTCTTGGTCCAATCTAAATCTTTTCACATTATCGTTCTAAACCCTGAATATCACAGATCTATGGAAGCTTGTTTCTTTTGGCAATTGTGGCTTTTTATCTCACAATTCTGACTTTTTTCTCAGAATTACGAAAAGAAAGTCAGAATTGTGAGTACACCGATCAGGCATAACATTATGACGTAATATTGTGTTGCTCCTCCTTTTGCTGCGAAAACAGCCCTGACCCATCAAGGCATGGACTCCACTAGACCCCTGAAGGTGTGCTGTGGTATCTGGCAACAAGATGTTAGCAGCAGGTCCTTTAAGTCCTGTAAGTTGCGAGGTGGGGCCTCCATGGATCAGACTTCTTTGTTCAGCACATCCCACAGATGCTCGATTGGATTGGATTTGGAGGCCAAGTCAACACCTCAAACTCGTTGTTGTGCTCCTCAAACCATTCCTGAAAAATGCTTTGTGGCAGGAGCATTATCCTGCTGAAAGAGCCACATCCACCAGGGAATACCGTTTCCATGAAAGGGTGTACATGGTCTGCAACAATGCTTAGGTAGGTGGTACGTGTCAAAGTAACATCCACATGGATGGCAGGACCCAAGGTTTCCCAGCAGAACATTGCCCAAAGCATCACACTGCCTCCGCCGGCTTGCCTTCTTCCCATAGTGCATCCTGGTGCCATGTGTTCCCCAGGTAAGCAATACACACACACCCGGCCATCCACGTGATGTAAAAGAAAACGTGATTCATCAGACCAGGCCACCTTCTTCCATTGCTCCGTGGTCCAGTTCTGATGCTCACGTGCCACTGTTGGTGCTTTCGGCGGTGGACAGGGGTCAGCATGGGCACCCTGACTGGTCTGCGGCTATGCAGCTCCATACGCAACAAACTGTGATGCACTGTGTATTCTGACACCTTTCTATCAGAACCAGCATTAACTTCTTAAGAAATTTGAGCTACAGTAGCTCGACTGTTTGATCAGACCACACGGGCCAGCCTTCGCTCCCCACGTGCATCAATGAGCCTTGGCCGCCCATGACCCTGTCGCCGGTTCACCACTGTTCCTTCCTTGGAGCACTTTTGGTAGACACTGACCACTGCAGACCGGGAACATCCCACAAGAGCTGCAGTTTTGGAGATGCTCTGACCCAGTCATCTAGCCATCACAATTTGGCTCTTGTCAAACTCGCTCAGATCCTTACACTTGCCCATTTTTCCTGCTTCTAACACATCAACTTTGAGGACAAAATGTTCACTTGCTGCCTAATATATCACACCCACTAACAGGTGCCGTGATGAAGAGATAATCAGTGTTATTCACTTCACCTGTTATGCCAGATCGATGTATAGTCAGAATTACAAGAAGAAAGTCATTACTGTGAGATATAAACTCAGAATTGCAAGAAAAAAATCTGAATAATGAGGCGGAACTCAGAACTGCGAGTGAAAAGTCAGATTTGTGAGATAAAGTTGCAATGACCTGTTTAATGTTTTTATTCAGTGGCGGAAACAAGCTTTCATACGGATCGGACAGCAACTCACCGCTTGGATTATCTGCCACGTCACAGGCCAGCTCTTTCCTCCGTTCTAGAACGTGCTCTAGAGCAGCCTGGAGCTTATGTGGCAGAATCGAATCCTCATCATCCATCTGAAACCGGAAGCACCAGCATAAGATTTGATTGTTTCATAATTGAAACCAGCCTAAATTAAAGATACATTCAGTAGAGAACTGTACCTGTCGCAGGAAACGACTGTTGCCAAGGTCAACCACCAGGACCTGAAAGAGAGCAGAGGACACAGTGATGTCATTTTCCGCCTGCAGCGGCGATCTCAGCCTTTTCCCCTATCACAGCTATTGTGAAGAGGTCAGAGGTCAGGGCCGCCCACCTGAACAGGAAGTGCTCGGAGAGAAATATTAGGAATGTGTCCGGCCTCTGATCTTCTCTGTAAAAGAGCCCAGTCCTGTTCTTTTGTTCATTCGGAATGTATATATAGAATATTCACACTACATCCTAGACTTTATTGACCTCGTTTCCTTCCCACATTAGTCATAATGAGGTGTAACATTCAAGAGGTCAAAGGTCAAACAACTGAAAATAGCTTTGGAGATAATCTGTTCCTAACAGCATAATACCATATTAACTGTACTACTTTAGCAGTATGCATCGAATAATGAAATTACATGGAATAATGAAATCACAGTCTCTCACTTCCGCCAATAAGGATCAATGATTTTGATGACATCACTTACTTGTTCACACATTTACTATATTCTACATGGCACATAGTGCACTATATAGGGGATAGGGAACGATTCAGACAGTGCACTATATAGGGGATAGGGAACGATCAGACAGTGCACTATATAGGGGATAGGGAACGATCAGAAAGTGCACTATATAGGGATAGGGAACGATTCAGACAGTGCACTATATAGGGGATAGGGAACGATTCAGACAGTGCACTATATAGGGGATAGGGAACGATCAGACAGTGCACTATATAGGGGATAGGGAACGATCAGACAGTGCACTATATAGGGGATAGGGAACAATCAGACAGTGCACTATATAGGGGATAGGGAACAATCAAAACAGTGTAAATATGCTTTCCATTGGGGCAAATGAAGTCTGGTTTCACGTTAGAGTCACGTGAACCACCGCAGTTCCGGTCCAGAGACACGATAGCACAGAGCGGATCATGTGATCGAGTTGACCCAGAGACATGATAGTACAGAGCGGATCATGTGATCGAGTCGACACAGAGACACGATAGCACAGAGCGGATCATGTGATCGAGTTGACCCAGAGACATGATAGCACAGAGCGGATCATGTGATCGAGTTGACACAGAGACACGATAGCACAGAGCAGATAATGTGATTGAGTCGACACAGAGACACGATAGCACAGAGCGGATCATGTGATCGAGTCGACACAGAGACACGATAGCACAGAGCGGATCATGTGATCGAGTTGACCCAGAGACACGATAGCACAGAGCGGATCATGTGATCGAGTCGACACAGAGACACGATAGCACAGAGCGGATCATGTGATCGAGTCGACACAGAGACACGATAGCACAGAGCGGATCATGTGATCGAGTTGACCCAGAGACACGATAGCACAGAGCGGATCATGTGATCGAGTTGACCCAGAGACATGATAGCACAGAGCAGATCATGTGATCGAGTCGACACAGAGACACGATAGCACAGAGCGGATCATGTGATCGAGTCGACACAGAGACATGATAGTACAGAGCGGATCATGTGATCGAGTCTGCGCAGAGACACGATAGCACAGAGCGGATCATGTGATCGAGTCGACCCAGAGACATGATAGCACAGAGCGGATCATGTGATCGAGTCGGCGCAGAGACACGATAGCACAGAGCAGATCATGTGATCGAGTCGACCCAGAGACATGATAGCACAGAGCGGATCATGTGATCGAGTCGACACAGAGACATGATAGCACAGAGCGGATCATGTGATCGAGTCGGCGCAGAGACACGATAGCACAGAGCAGATCATGTGATCGAGTCGACCCAGAGACATGATAGCACAGAGCGGATCATGTGATCGAGTCGGCGCAGAGACACGATAGCACAGAGCGGATCATGTGATCGAGTCTGCGCAGAGACACGATAGCACAGAGCAGATCATGTGAGAGTCGACACAGAGACACGATAGCACAGAGCGGATCATGTGATCGAGTCGGTGCAGACCAGAAAACGTATCGGACCCATTTGATTTCTGCACAGAATTATATTTTAAAGCGATATGGAGGAGATTAGGAGGAGAAACGGTTAGAGATTAGGAGGAAACTGCGGCTTTACAGAGCTCAACGGCTCTGGCCGAGCTGTGATATAAACTAAACACTATTGGCTATTTTTAAAAAGGGGAGGAGCTGTTTGATATGTCCTGCCCTGTCTTCCTGTTTCAGTGGAAATTATGTCAACACATTGAATAATGCTGCAGTTTCAAGGCGCTTTAAACCTTTAAACTTGCCACTACAGTAGCATGAAGATGTCACTAGAGGGCATTAACACACAGGCAGATTGATTAGATTGACTAAGAACTTACAAATGAATCACTCTTTTGAATTCTTGTTCTTGCTATGTTCAAAACAGTATACAAGCTTACTACTTAGTGAATACTGCACAGTATATACTGCATACTACCTACTTGTAGGCATTATTTGATGCTAAACATGTAATTTTGTCTCACCTCCTCTAGCGGGAGCTCTTTGAGACGGACCAGGGAGCTGGACAGCAGCCCAACAATAAAGGGGGTTGGTGTACAGACGATGTCCATCATGGCAGGAGGCAGGACTGGGATGTAAGTGTGCTGCCAGGTGAACGGGTACAGCAAAGCCACTATGGCATGGCAGCATTTAGAGAGGGTGCTGAAGAGAGAGACAGGCATATTTATTCAGAATGTTTGTTAGAAATTCTATCATAATGTTGATATGATTGTGCTTACACATTTACACCAGAAGATGGCAGCAAAGAATCAATCCGTGCTGTTTGCTAAAGCAAGCCTCAGTATTACTATTGCTCAGTCTTTGAGTACCTTTTAAATGGTGCATGAATTAAGTAAAATAATCATCTTATATTACACTGTGTAAAAAAAAAAAAGCTATTTTCGGACCATTATGAATTTTGCATTGTGACATTTTATTACATACATTTTCCCTGCCACATTTCTATTACCATAATGCAAAAAAACATGTCAAAGTAACATCCACATGGATGGCAGGACCCAAGGTTTCCCAGCAGAACATTGCCCAAAGCATCACACTGCCTCCACCGGCTTGCCTTCTTCCCATAGTGCATCCTGGTGCCATGTATTCCCTAGGTAAGCGACACACACACACCCAGCCATCCACGTGATGTAAAAGAAAACGTGATTCATCAGACCAGGCCACCTTCTTCCATTGCTCCGTGGTCCAGTTCTGATGCTCACGTGCCACTGTTGGTGCTTTCGGCGGTGGACAGGGGTCAGCATGGGTACCCTGACTGGTCTGTGGCTATGCAGCTCCATACACAACAAACTGAGATGCACTGTGTATTCTGACACCTTTCTATCAGAACCAGCATTAACTTCTTGAGCAATTTGAGCTCCAGTAGCTCGTCTGTTTGATCGGACCACACGGGCCAGCCTTCGCTCCCCACGTGCATCAATGAGCCTTGGCCGCCCATGACCCTGTCGCCGGTTCTCCACTGTTCCTTCCTTGGAGCACTTTTGATAGACACTGACCACTGCAGACCGGGAACACCCCACAAGAGCTGCAGTTTTGGAGATGCTCTGACCCAGTCTTCTAGCCATCACAATTTGGCCCTTGTCAAACTCACTCAAATCCTTACGCTTGCCCATTTTTCCTGCTTTTAACACATCAACTTTGAGGACAAAATGTTAACTTGCTTCCTAATATATCACACCCACTAATATATTTATATATATATTAAAAAAAAATAATAACGATAATCACTATGAGTTTATCATTATAATAAATGATTTATAAATCATTTATTTAATTTAAAAAATATTATTTTATGGACATTTGATGGGAGAATTAAAAAAAAATGGCATAATTAGTAAGAAAATATAATTTCTTATTTTTGTCTTTTGGTTTTGGGCTGAAATATGACCTGGACTTTCCTTTGTGTGACTTACCCATTAAGATAATTAAAAAAAAAAAATTATAAACACATGATCCTTAGAAAAGATTTCTATTTTGAATAAATGCTGTTCTTTTTTACTTTTTATTGATCAATGAATCCTGAAAAATTATCACAGGTTCCAAAAAAAATTATTATTATACAGGGAGTGCAGAATTATTAGGCAAATTAGTATTTTGACCACATCATCCTCGTTATGCATGTTGTCTTACTCCAAGCTGTATAGGCTGGAAAGCCTACTACCAATTAAGCATATTAGGTGATGTGCATCTCTGTAATGAGAAGGGGTGTGGTCTAATGACATCAACACCCTATATCAGGTGTGCATAATTATTAGGCAACTTCCTTTCCTTTGGCAAAATGGGTCAAAAGAAGGACTTGACAGGCTCAGAAAAGTCAAAAATAGTGAGATATATTGCAGAGGGATGCAGCAGTCTTAAAATAGCCAAGCTTCTGAAGCGTGATCATCGAACAATCAAGCGTTTCATTCAAAATAGTCAACAGGGTCGCAAGAAGCGTGTGGAAAAACCAAGGCGCAAAATAACTGCCCATGAACTGAGAAAAGTCAAGCGTGCAGCTGCCAAGATGCCACTTGCCACCAGTTTGGCCATATTTCAGAGCTGCAACATCACTGGAGTGCCCAAAAGCACAAGGTGTGCAATACTCAGAGACATGGCCAAGGTAAGAAAGGCAGAAAGTCGACCACCACTGAACAAGACACACAAGCTGAAACGTCAAGACTGGGCCAAGAAATATCTCAAGACTGATTTTTCTAAGGTTTTATGGACTGATGAAATGAGAGTGAGTCTTGATGGGCCAGATGGATGGGCCCGTGGCTGGATTGGTAAAGGGCAGAGAGCTCCAGTCCGACTCAGACGCCAGCAAGGTGGAGGTGGAGTACTGGTTTGGGCTGGTATCATCAAAGATGAGCTTGTGGGGCCTTTTCGGGTTGAGGATGGAGTCAAGCTCAACTCCCAGTCCTACTGCCAGTTTCTGGAAGACACCTTCTTCAGGCAGTGGTACAGGAAGAAGTCTGCATCCTTCAAGAAAAACATGATTTTCATGCAGGACAATGCTCCATCACACGCGTCCAAGTACTCCACAGCGTGGCTGGCAAGAAAGGGTATAAAAGAAGAAAATCTAATGATATGGCCTCCTTGTTCACCTGATCTGAACCCCATTGAGAACCTGTGGTCCATCATCAAATGTGCGATTTACAAGGAGGGAAAACAGTACACCTCTCTGAACAGTGTCTGGGAGGCTGTGGTTGCTGCTGCACGCAATGTTGATGGTGAACAGATCAAAACACTGACAGAATCCATGGATGGCAGGCTTTTGAGTGTCCTTGCAAAGAAAGGTGGCTATATTGGTCACTGATTTGTTTTTGTTTGGTTTTTGAATGTCAGAAATGTATATTTGTGAATGTTGAGATGTTATATTGGTTTCACTGGTAAAAATAAATAATTGAAATGGGTATAAATTTGTTTTTTGTTAAGTTGCCTAATAATTATGCACAGTAATAGTCACCTGCACACACCGATATCCCCCTAAAATAGCTAAAACTAAAAACTACTTAAAATATTGATACAAAAATATTCAGCTTTGATATTAATGAGTTTTTTGTGTTCATTGAGAACATGGTTGTTGTTCAATAATAAAATTAATCCTCAAAAATACAACTTGCCTAATAATTCTGCACTCCCTGTACATTGATAATATTTTTTTCTTTTAATATTTTTTTTTTGTATATTTGATCAAATAAATGCAGGCTTGATGAGCATATGAGACTTCTTTCAAAAACATTACAAATAGTAATGTTTCCAAACTTTTCACTGAATGTATCATCTTATTTCTTATTTTCTGACAGCCATTTCAGAACAGCCACACATTAGGATGCAGATTTCTACTCTGATTTGCGGGACGATTCTTGTATTCTGTCAGTGATCTCTCCTGAGATTTATTTCATCAGCTCATCTTTCTCAAAACTATCTTTTTAGGGAAGACGCTGCTTTGATTATCCCTACAAAGGGACACAGCTCTCGTTACAGGCCCAGAACTTCATGTGAGGACTAGTCTCGCAGCTTTTTCCGTAGAAAAAAAAAACATTGGGGTTGACTTTTGTTCCCAAGGCGACTATATAACACAACAGCATTTTTCCATATCTGTCTTGAGCTGTGAAAAACGGTTCCACGTGCACTTTTTCCCCTCTTGCCGTGTCATATCTTTTCATTCTTCCCTTGTCGTCTTTTGGGTTCACGCACAAACACACGTGTGCAGCTCTCGATGCCGACAAACCTCAGACTGACATGCCACAGTCAGTGATCCATTGGTTTATCATGTGAATCTGAAAGTTAATTTGAATTTATGAATGCTGATAGACACCATTTACACAAGTGGACATCCAGAAGAAGGACCGCCTACTCACCTGTCAATCAAACACTGTGCTAAAACCAGGGCTTGGAACTTTTCTGGTTACATTGCTGGTTGAGATACTTGTTAATTCCAGATGCAAAGCGTATCAGAGGTGAAAGCAGGTGTAAAAGGGTCGTACCTGAGTTTATCTGCGGTGAAGATGACCCTTCGCTCTAGGAGAAGAGAAGCAAACACCCGCAGAAGCAGACGCAAGCTCAGAGAGGAAAACAAACACTCGAAATCCACATGCTCCAGACGGGAATCTGAAGGCCGACATAATTCTATCACCTACAGAAGGAGAGAGAGAGAGAAATGCAATAGCTTTGAGACTCAAAGTTGAAACATTCTCATGAAGAAACAGACTCTTTCAAGGCCACTGTAAAAAGAAACAGCATATTTCTACACTGCCGCCTTGTTCATATTCCCGCCTTTAAACTGACCTCTGTTCCTGAGCCCGGCAGGAAGTTCTTAATGCTGATGGTTCTGCCCGGCGCTGGGAACGGAGCCTCCATAATTCCTCTCATAAAAGGCTGGACCAGCGCAGGAGAGATTGCTCGTCTCTTTTCTACCTCATCCAGGATCTACATCAGATGGAAATCAACACACACGTCATGTGTGATCTGTTTTAGATCACCACTTTCCTGAATCTACTTTTTAAAAAATTTTTTTTTTACTTTTTTTTTTTGCCCACCAGCTATACATTATTCAAAATAAATATTTTTTTATTTTTTTATTTTTTTTTAATAATACCAATAAGAACAACAACAATTAGTTTATCATTGTAATATCATTATAAAACATTTTTATAAATGTTTTGCCTACCACCCATACATTATTCAACACAGTTCTAAATAATAATAATAATAATAACAATAATAAATAATACAATTTTTTATTAGCTTTTGCCCACCACCCAAATATTATTCAACATCATTCAACATAAATAAATACACAAATAATAATCCACCAAGAACAACAAACATTATCATCATTTTATCACTGTAATAATAAATAAATAAATAAAATAACAAAAAATAAAATAAAAATAAAAATAAAGCAAAACAAAACAAGATAAAATAATAAAATAACACAAAATAAATAAATACCAAATATTTTCTATTACTTTTTGCCCACCACCCAAATATTATTCAACATCATTAAAAAAAGATTATTATTAATAATAATAATAATAATACCACCACCAATAAGACCAACAAACATTATTATCAGTTTATCACTTTAATAATAAATAAATTAATAACATTTGTATACAAAAAATAAAATAAAAATAATAAATAAAATGTAAATACTACTACTACTACTACTAATTATAATAATAAATATAGCTGCAAGCAGCCATTATCGGGGCCAAGCACAAAGAAGAGCACAAAGAAGAAGACATGCCAAATTTTTATGACGAAAAATGACGTCGAATTGCCATGAGCCAAGGAATCAGAGGAAAAAAGAATTTTGTTTCTAGCCCTTATGGTTCAAAAGTTATTAGCATAAACATGAGTCAAAGTTTGGACTGGTGGTGGCGCTAGAGGGATTGAGTTAGAGACTCCAAATTTGCTATGGTGACATTTCAGACTGTCCTCTATCTGTGTGCCAAATTTCACAACTTTTTACCATACGGTTCTATGGGCTGCCATAGACTCCCATGGCAGAATAATAATAATAATAATAATAATAATAAGAACGGCAAAGGTTTCAATAGGTGCCTTCGCACCTTCGGTGCTTGGCCCCTAATAATAACAATAACAAGTTTTTAAAAAATAATAATAATAAAAAATTAAATACATAAAATAATATAAAAGTCTTATTTCCTAAATCTACTGTTGGTCCTGGATCAACATATCAAACAGACAAAGTCCTCACTAACCATGAGAGGGAATTCTACATTCTACATTTCACTCAGATATTAGGGATCTATGTTTGCATACTGACAAAGCACCACACAGAGGAGAACAAGAGAATAAATGCAGACTGAGATTGCTGAAATACTTAAAGGGCAGATGAAATACCTTAGAGAACAGATCAAAACAGCCCAATCTGCTCACGATGCAGTAGACTTCAGGTAGACGCCTCCCTTTACCACTGGGCTGAAAACACACAAACACAAACCACTGGTGAGAATGCCAAAAAAAAAGATTTTAATATATAAAACAACATTTACTTCTAATTGTTGACTAGAAGTGACTAAAAAGCAACCAAATGAGGTCATGTGACAATGTAAAATGCTACTGTTTAAAACATTGTACACTCTTAAAAATAAAAGTA
Organism: Rhinogobio ventralis; assembly: GCA_039654625.1. Lineage (NCBI taxonomy): Eukaryota > Metazoa > Chordata > Actinopteri > Cypriniformes > Gobionidae > Rhinogobio > Rhinogobio ventralis. The sequence goes on from CM077216.1 coordinate 4,937,008, forward strand.
CTGAAAGGTTTTCACAGCGAAGAACCTTTAAGTGAACAGTTCTTAAAAGAACCATTTTTTCTTAGTTTTAAGAACATCTGAACCTTTTGTATTGATTAAAACGTTATTTCATTTTGAACACCTCTCATCTCATTCATGTTTCATCATAAATGTCTAGCCTGCAGTGTCTCCTCTGAATAAATGCTTTCTGCAAATGACAAATAAAGAGAGCAGCGATGAAGCAGCTCACCAGTAAGCGTCGACAGTAGCCAAATCTTCGGCTCCCATCTTCTCCGGTTAAGACGAACGAGAAAGTCTCGCTAAAAAAACCCAGATTGATTTGGTTCAAAATTGTGTAACAATGAGCAACTGATGCCCAAACAGCACAAATAAGGATTTATTTCAGTAAATAGCATCACATGTGCGTCTAATAACTGTTAAGGGGCAGTAAACCATGTGGATTCGATACCTGGGGAAATTGTCCACAGGTGCCCAGTCTTTAGCGTCAGGGAAACAGAATTGCGGAATGACTTTCAGCTGGTCTTCAGCTTCTCGCATAAACTTAAAGCTTCGTTCCAACTAATGAGGAAAAAGAATCAGGAACACAGATGCATGAGTTTAGAAAACCTTAGGAGACATTTACTGATCTTTTAAGGGTGACGTGAACATCTTCAAGTCCAGATTTACTCGATAGTTTTTGGAAGAAAACTGTTTGTACCTTGAGAGGGAACTGCTGTGTGACTTCTGGTAAATACGGCACACCGGCTTTGGTCTTATGAAGAGCCACAACCAGGAAGTACTCAAACAACTTCCTCTCCTGCAGTTCCATCAAGTCTCGCTCCAAAGTGCGATATCGCCCGGTCTGCCTCAGCATAGACTGGACCGACACTAATCTCTGACTGTGAGCTATAATAGATGAGGAGGAAGCAGAAAACAGAAAAATATGATTTCCCCATAGAAGCTCATTGTAAGTGTAGAAGTGATGTTCGATTTTAAACCCTAGATTGTAAGACTCTTACCCTTTAGTTTCTCCTCTGTGTCACTTTCAGACTCGCTGTTGTCGTCCGTCACTGTGCCGGAGAAGAGAGAGGCAGAGGTCAAAGGTCACCAGAGAATCGGTATGCAGGTATTCACAGACATATTTCATGCTTGGGTGCACATGTGTATCCTATAACGTAACATAATTCTATCATCCCTGGAAAAATAGGTCAAATGCAACTGACCCAAAACTGTAAACGTGTCCATAAAGCTAAGTGGACGCACATGTGGCTGAGGCCCGGACTGTCCCACAATGCAGTGCATGTTAAATAGGCTGTAACTTTCTAGGTGAATATGAGTGCAACAAATATGGTCAAGCAAGGGTCAGGTATAACTCTTACAATTCAATTTAAACCATGTATTATCATTCTTTAAAAAATTATTATAAAATATATACATACTAATATATATTTGTTTTTATTTTTTTGCTCTTTATGTACTTTATTTTTGACCCTGGAGCACAAAACCAGTCATGCGTCTCATGGGTATATTTGTGGCAATAGCCAACAATACATTGTATGGGTCAAAATTATCCATTTTTCTTTTATGCCAAAAATCATTAGGATATTAAGTTAAGATCATGTTCCATGAAGATATTTTGTAAATTTCCTACCGTAAATATATCACAAATGTATTATTAGTAGTAATATGCATTGCTAATGACCTTCATTTGGTCATCTTTAAAGGTGATTTTCTCAATATTTAGATTTTTTTGCACCCTCAGATTCAGAATAGTTGTATCTCTGACAAATATTGTCATATCCTAACAAACATTTTATTTATATATGTAAAAGTCAAATAAAAAGTAATAAAGTAAACAAACAAATGCATATAAACATATTTGTTTATACATACATACATGTATATATTTATTTTATATATATAGTATATAAATGTAATTTTTAAAAATGTATGTATGGAAATGTAAAAATGTATGTATACTCAATTCACTTGTGACATACGCACGAGCAAATTGAACGTACTATTCCTTTAAGAATGGCTTTAACAGGAAAAGGTAGGTCTAAATTTAGCTAACATATAATGTTGCCCTCACAAACCTCTTCCTGAACTGGACTCAGTTGACTGCGAGACCCTTTTCATCCTCTTCTTCCCCCTGCGGGCCTCAAAGATGCCGTTGATTTTCTGCACCATCTGTTGAAAAAGAAAACAGTCGTGGCCCTTGCTTTATCAGAGACAGCCCTTCCAAGTCCTTCGAAAGGAGTTTTGAAGGAAATGACTTTTTCCTCCATTTTTCAGGTGTCTCATCTGCCTGTCACATTTTTCTTGGATTTTTATTAGCAGTGGAAGCATGCCGACGGGCCAGTGTCTCAGTCAGCGGCGGACCAAAACCATAAATCACTGATAAGTCCAGGATTACACTGACTGGGCCCCTTTTTGACAGTACCTTTGGAATTTTTCTCCGCCGCCGGTTGTAGGGGTCCCCTGACAGGCACGGGGTGTCATCCGGGCTGCTGGGTGTTGATGGAGGGCTGACTCGGGACGGGGACGCGATGCCGCCGTCTCTGCCGGTCTTACGCAGTTCCAATAGCTTGAAGCTGCGTCGCTCTGAATTCTGCCTGAAGAAACCAGGCTTGGAGGAGAGCTGTCATTGAGAAATTGTAATTTAGAGTCAGATGCTAATTTAATTTATCAGGGTACCGTCATCGTGTCATTCCAAACTTGTATGGCTTTGAATCTTCCATAGGACACAAACCTAGATGTTTTGTGGAATGTACTAGCTGCTCTTTTTAATATAATAAAAGTGACATATACTGATGTGACTCACATCACTCATCTAAATGTTAGTATTGAATGCTGATACACAGCGGGATTGAGGGATTGAGTTAGAGACTCCAAATTTGCTATGGTGACATTTCAGACTGTCCTCTATCTGTGTGCCAAATTTCACAACTTTTTACCATACGGTTCTATGGGCTGCCATAGACTCCCATGGCAGAATAATAATAATAACAATAATAAGAAGAAGAACGGCAAAGGTTTCAATAGGTGCCTTCTAGATACTCTAGAGTGGAAACAATTAATAAGGAATGCTGTACGAATACCTTGGATGGGGTGTCAGAAATGGGAGAGGAAGGCGAAGAAGGAACGGGATACTTGCTCCCAAGACAGCGGCTTTCCAACTCTATGTCTTCATATGGGTTCTCCTTCGATGGAGGGTCTTTAAAACAAAAATGTACACCAAGATTATTAGTGGTGCTTGCTTGGCCATTTTTCAAAACCCTAATGCTATAGATATTAGTCCTTCGGATGAGACGTTAAACCGAAGTCCTGACTCTCTGTGGTCATTAAAAATCCCAGAATGTCCTTCGGAAAAGAATATAGAGAGGCAACCCCGGCATCCTGGCCAAATTTGCCCATTGGCCTCTGTCCATCATGGCCTCCTAATAATCCCCATATAGTGACTGGCTTCATCACTCGTCTCCTCTCCAGCAATCAGCTGGTGTGTGGTGCTTTTCTGGGTACTCAAAGCGCTTTACACATGGAAGGGGAATCTCCTCAACCACCACCAATGTGCAGCACCACACACCACACACCATTACATTACACAAAATTACATTACATTACGGTGTGTGGTGGGCGTTCTGGTGCAATATGGCTCATCACATTGCTGCACATTGGTGGTGGTTGAGGAGATTCCCCTTCCATGTGTAAAGCGCTTTGAGTACCCAGAAAAGCGCTATATAAATGTAACAAATTATTATTATTAATTATATTGAGCAGCATTTTTCATTGCAAAAAAATCTGTATTTTTGACTTGTTTTTCAGTAAAATATATAAATATTCTTAAGTTAAGATAAATTTCCTTGAGAAGTAAAATAGTTTTCTGAACAATTATCAAAATTAAGTGACTTTTTGCTTAAAACAAGAACACACATCTGCCAATGTGCTAAGACAAATATTCTTGTTTAAGTATAAACTCAAGATATTAAGTCTTGTTTCCTGAAAAATATATAAAAATGATTTAAGTCATTTTGCATCTCAAGTAAATGTATCTTGATTTAACAATGTTTAGATATTTATACTGGAAAACAAGTAAAAAATAGTAGGAAAGTAGGAAATAAGGAGTAGGAGTAGGAAATAAGCCTTTGTGTCTTGAACAGAGATTTATAGATTATCAATGACTTGAAGATAGTTAACTCCACATCAACTACTCCGGTTCAAACATATAAGACCGAACACCGCTACTGAGGGTTTCTGACATTTTCAGTGCGTGAGATTGTCCTGTTTTGTTGTTGCCAGTATGCTGGAGCATGAGCTCTTGAAGCTCCGCCCTCTTCTACAAAAACGGCGTGTTTTTGCTCACCCCCCAAAAGTGGCAATTTTAACATGCTATAAAAATTATCTGTAAGGTATTTTGAGCTAAAACACATACACTCTCTGGGGACATCAGAGACTTATTTTACATCTTGTAAAAAGGGGCATAATAAGTCCCCTTTAAGGACAGATGATTCATTCATGGCAGACAATAAAACAAGAAACTAAAATCCCAGATTACATTTAAGAAGGGAATCAAACCATATCTAGACACGAACCACCCCTTACATTTCAAAATGTAAAAAAAATCAAGTTACAAAGTTGCCGTTTTCTACCAAACAAAACAGTTAAAAACAAATTTGAATACTTTCATAATGACAAGTCATAAATCAAGTTTCCTGACAGTTAGTGGTGCTAGCTAATGGGCATTTTTTTTTTGCTAATTTCCCCTTGTCAACACTGCCTGGTTTAGTCCTGCTTTTCAGCGAACTGACGTCATGTGTTTGGTTGCTTTCCAGATGTTTGAAAGTTTGCCAGGGAATCCGAACAGACCTCATTAGCTGCGTGTGGCATCACCAGTGGTGCTAACAAGAAGATAAACTAGCAGAATCTTGTGTGAAGAACGAATGAGCCAGAGAGAAAGAGAGAGGGGGTAAGGGAAAATGTTTGAGTGGAAGAAAGGTGTTTTTTTCTGATGCAGAAAGCCTGTCACGTCGATTCATCCACCAGATGCGCCTGGTGGGAAGAGAGTTTATGATGTTTTGGACATCCAGTTCTAGAACACAAGAGTACGCTATGCTCCACGTTCAAAACCATTAAATGGACTGCTAGTTGCCAGAGCAGATAGAGAAACGCAAAATAACTGGTAAATCTTCCATTATTGCAAAGTGCCATTATATAATTACACACAACATTAAACAAGTTGGCTTTGAAATTTAGCTTGGTCTGGCTACTAGATTACAGATTTATCATAATCACAGCAATCCTATAAGATCATTACAAATCACACTGTACGACATGGATCTAATAAACTTGGGTAGGACATGTATGTAGACTGTACGATGATGACACCTTCAGCATGTGCTAGTGGTAAACAAATAGAGCAAGATGAAGGGCACTTTGGCAATTGTGGTTTTTAAGTGCGCTGAAAAAAAGAGGAGGAAGCGAAGGAGGAGAATATGGACACGGTCATAGCTAGGGAAAAGAGGACAACTTGACATTCCAATTTTGCAAATGGAACTTGAGGTAAGTAGTTTTAAGTTTTAGCATCATGCCGCGTTGATCAATACGCCATTTCATGTTGCATTTTTATTGGCTAGTCAGTAGACGTAGCAGCAAACACATTGTGAGATGACACTGTCAGAAAATTATCGCAGGCTATCTTTGGTTGCAAGACCGTCTTTGACCCTCTCTCACTGTACTACCACAGAAATCGCCATGATTGGTCATCTTTCGCCTGGGACAGCCCAAAATCGTACAAAGTGTACCGGGCATAATAGGAAACCTATGCGTTTCCAGTATGTGGTTCTCCATCTTTTAGGCTTATGACCCGAAGCTATGCTAACTAAGGGCATTTTCAGACCTGTAGATCATTTGCTTTGTTCCAAAATAGGGACATAATTTGTTACAATGTTGCATTTTCTTCTTAGTTCGGTTTGCTTTTACAAGGCAACATTTCAAAGCATACCAAAATGTGTTTATGCAATTCATATTTGAGTAAAACTGTCCTCTTATTTCCTCTGCGTCATCCATCAAGATGGATTGACAAGTTCGCTCCGTGAGCTTATTGTGGCTTTATCTGTAGCTGTCAAAACACATGCAAACACTTATACGAATGTAGCCATCATTTTGATAAATTATATATATTAGGGATGCACTGATATAAAAAATTTGGCTGATCCCGATAACTGATAATTCTTTATTCTTGAAAGCCAATAACCGATATATTGGCCAATAAATCTAAATCCAAATTTTTATATTATTTTTGAGAGCCTGATTACAAAAACAAAAGTCCCGCCATTAAAAGCCATCACCCAAGCACACAATTATAATGTTCTCATGTAGCCCATATGACAGATAACCGTATTTTCTTTTTTGACATTTCAAACATATTTTAAGCAATTCAAAATCATCATGGTGATTAGTGCGCATCTGAAGTGTCTCAGCTGAGGAAATAATATATTATTTATCGGCTTTAATATATCGGCCAAAATTTTCTTATTGAGCCGATAATGATCACATTAAAAATTATCATATATCAGGCAATACCGATATGGTGGCTGAATATAGTGCATCCCATAACACATTTCCCATTATAAATTATGATAACGCTTGGTTCGTTGGGACACAATGGCCAATCAGAGACATATATGTTGAACGCGTGAACACAATGGCCAATCAGAGAGGTTTATGAATCCGTTGAACAGTGCTCAAAATGCTAGAGGGAAATGCTGGTATCGTCCCATATCTTTTGTTGTTGACGTCACGGCCCTGTATCTAATCAAACTCTATTTTCCCAAGCCACGGATAAGACCTCACATCATGCTGTTGAGAAGACTGATGTGGGGTAACCCAAACATAGAGGACCACTGGTGAGGTTGAGCAAAGAAACACCAATGTTTGTGGTGGCCTTTCTCAATTTGGTACTTATTAAAGTTTCAAGCTCCTGGGCTTCTGGGAAATTGCTCTGTCAGGTGCACAGTCAAAGAGTCAGCCAAGTTTTACCCAGTACCATTGTGGTGCAGTGCATTGTCATACCTAGGATATCCTCGTAGACATTCTCCTCTGATAAAGTGCGAGTGAGGCCTAGCTTAGATAGATCGTAGAGATCTGCTCGACAACCTTCTGCTGCCGAATGTAGAAGATCTTCAAACTCGTAGGACTTCCTGCAGGTTCAACAAATACAAATAAAACTCGTCATTAATAGGAAGACCAATTAAGTCCACAGGAAATTGAAGAACTTATAGGTCCTCTGGTTTAACGTGACTTTGGTGTACGAAAGTGGAGTTTGCAAAGATTAGATTAAAAACAGACCCCCTTTCCACAGTGAGGACACAAGATTAAGATTGCACCACAATGTCAAAAGTTAAAATGTATTTTCGTAGTTGGGCTAGACTGATAAATGCTACCATTAAAACAGCATCTCCATAAAGACTGAGGACGGTAATCCTTTAGGGGAGTCTTGGTTTCAAAAGATTTATTTTCACATTAGTGTGACATAAAAATCAGATGGTACGTTTTTTTCAGTCCACGTGCCATTTCTCCATGTCTACGTATGGAATGGTACGGACCACTGAGAGCAATATGAGACAAGGAATTACGGGTTTTTAAATCCTGACAAATTCACTGTATGGATGTATTAAGCTTCCAAAGTAATACATCAAGTCACCTTTATTTATATAGTGCTTTATACAATACAGATTGTTTCAAAGCAGCTGATAACAGGAAAATGATGCATTTCGGCTGTTGTTCAGCTGAAATCAGTTCAGTGTTGATTCAGTTCCAATGTAAAGCTCATCAATTATTAAATTAGTTAATTTTATTATCTATAAAGCAATTATGCAAAAAATGATGTCATTGTCCAGCTCAGTTCAGCATCAGAGTGTTAAAGCTGAAGTACTAGCCATGATAACAGCGGAAACAACTTAAAATACAAAAATTTTGGTAATTCAAAACTGTCGAGGGTCTACTTTTATTTGCGTAAACTCACAACAAACAGGATGCGCTTTCTGCTGTCTCAGTCTCTGTGAACTGAAGCGCATCACAAAAATGAAGAGACACTCAGAGTATACTTTTACTACTCAAAAACATGAGAAATATATCTATAGAAAGCTTGAAATTGTGTCTACTTTTAACCAAATTTAAAACGAAAACAAATACTCTCTGATTACGTAGTCCATTTGAAAGGTGCATTTCTCAGCGGAGATGGCGAGTCAGCATCGTCAACTTCATCTTTGCAGCTGACACTGACTCAAAAAACAATAGTTAAGCACGGAAAAGGCATATTACATCTATATTAAAGGTTTAGTATTCCCCCCAGTACATATTTAAGTAATTTAATTTATATAAACGTGCGATTAGTCGACTAATGGCTTAAATGAACGACTACTAGTCGACTGGGCAGCCCTAATATTTAACATTCAAATATTCATCATCAAAAGCCAAGGAAGGTGAATCGAGGCATAAGGCTACTGATGATTTATTAAATAGTCTAATAATTAGCTCTCACATTAGGCCGAGATGGTATGAGGAGTAGACAAGCTGCTTGTTGAAAACTTGCCTTAGTTTTCAAGTTTTCGCACATGATTGATTTAGATTGACTTGAACTAAAGAAGCTAAATTTATGATACAATTTCAGTTAGAATGTTTTGGTGACAGCAAACAGTTTTGGCGATTTCAGTCCTTCTGATTTCAAATAGATTGGAGTTGTACGAGTTGTGCAAGACTAGAAGTAGGTGGCCACCAAATAGACTGACTTGTTTACAAAAAGGACTTTGTTAGATTGGTTAGATACCCAAATGAGGTAAAAATTTTCTCAAGCTCATTCTCAAAGTCACATTGGCTGAAATTTACCAAATATCCGTCTTCTTACCTGTTTTTAGTGTCTCGAGCTCGTCCAGATGGTCTTCTAAGGACCCCTGGTGGTGGAGGACAGGACGGAAGGGGTGGGGGAGGTATGGAAGGTAAAGGGGGAAGGTTTCGTTTACCCTTGACAAACCCATGGTTGTCCACAGGGTTTTTTGTCTGTGTGTGGTGCTGAAAGGTTCTTTGGGGTTTTGGTAAAGGGTTAATGGAAGGAACTCCAGGTTCACTGTAGACGTTCTCGGGGTCCCGACTTCGACGGCTGCCAGATCTCATCACATCTAGAGTGCCGAAGATCGGCTCTGCTGCCCTTTTCTCCGCCTCTTCCTGCTCCTCTTTGGAAGCTGGGCAGAAATAGTTGCCTGGCATAGACAAGGATGATTTGGAAGGAGTCTCCTTCATCGCTTTCTCAAGTTTTTTAATGTGCGTCAGCACTGACTTTTTGTCCTGACAAGTTTCTGTCGTTTTCCCCAATGGGGATTTGTCCACAATCCATTCTTTTTCTTTCACAGGTCCCTCAAAAGCGTGCAGAGGTTCCCCAAACTTGCTACCATTCTCGTTGCCACAGTTCTGTCTCTCCCAGTTGAAAAGTCTCTTGCTGTCTTTCCTTTGTACTTCTGGCTGTATCTTCATCTTCCCACCTTCAGTCTCTTTCGGTCCCATCGTCTGGGTGTTTGCCACAGTGGTCTCTGTTTTACCTTCCCATTGGGAGATCTTGTCCCGAATGCTGGCAGTGCTTTTAAGTCCTGAGGGAGTCTTGGGGGACTTGGTGCAACCGCCCAAGCCATTCTCAATAGGCCGAGGATTGGAGGGACTCTTGTGGGCAAGCATGATGTTGTCTCCTGGGCTTCGGTTGAGGTTGCTTAGAGATGAGAGACTGTCCCCAACCCCACACAGGTCTGGCCGCTGAAGCACCACAGATTGGGCCTGGTCAAGCTTCAATCCGCAGCAGTGGAGCCTGAAAAGACCACAGGAAAGATGCTAAAGTCATCAAGACAGTCATTACGTGATTAGATAGCAATTATAGAGTCTGTGCATTTGAAGGTCACATTTCAAAAACATAATTCACACAAAATTACACAACCACAAAATTGCAAACAACGCAGTCTACTAATTTAGACAGTATTTAGCATACATCAAACATGTTCAGAGTTTCCCCTTTGGTATTGGTATTAATTGCATTGTCTAGACTTTCAATGGTGCAACTAATTAAAATGACTTTAAATACAAATTTTAGAGCTCAAATGAGATGCAGATGGACTTGCAGTCACAGCGTGTCTTATTTCCTCCGTGGACATAAAACACAAGCCTTTCACTGCACAAGTGAGTCACCATCAGTGCATCAAATTGAAGGTTATGAATCAGCCTAAAGTCCTTCTGAAAGCACAACTCCCCTGTGAATGTTTGACCTAATGAGTTTGCACCAATGGGCCAAAGTTCAAGGGACAGGTGTGCATCTTTCTCTTTCTTTAAATGGCTCAATCAATAAACACAGCCTTGGATTCCATCCAGTGACATTGTGCCAACAAAACAAACAGATGAAAAGTGAACCTAGAAACATTTTGTGTGTGCGAACTGCTAACGCCACAATATCTTCACCAATATGCCTCCAAATAGTGATACCTCTTTTCAAATACAAACTGTTGGCTCTCAGAAAATTCAAAAAAACTTTCAACAACTTTCTTTTGGCATGTTGTGTCTTTCCTCTTTCTGGCTAATGTATCTCATTTCATGAAGCTCAAGGCAGCCAAGAGGAAAAAGTAGGTCAAGCTCCAAAACCCCAAGGAAAAGAAGCAAGAGAAAGAGAGGGAAAGAGGCAGAGACAGGGGGTGAGAGGAATTAGGAAGGAGGAAAATGAGAAGTGTGTAGAACAAAATATGTGACTGTCTCTTTCTTGTCGCCTTCGGGAATAGGCCTGCTCAAACTCTGCATGGCACATCATCCATCATCAGCCGGGATAGAATCCAAAGTCTCCTCTTCCTGGCAGAGTTAACAGAATTGGGGACATTGTACAGTAAGCTGAGGAAATAGCATTTGGTGATAGCAGAACATGGAGAGTTCTCTCTATTTTGACTTTGTTTCGATCTGGCTGGAGATACACACTATGCCTCTGTGTACCGAAAAGGCTTCATTAAAATGGGTTCACTCATTTCGCCTATTCTTCTGCAGGTTTTAAATCTTTTACTAACACACTATGGCATTCCAAACCACCACAGGTTGGCAGTACCAAAGAGGTTTAATTAGCTTTCAGTAAAAATAACTTTCACAGTTAGGCTTGTCCCAAAATCACCCTCAATATCCCACCTGGGGATGTTTATGAAGTCTATCAGTGTTTACCTTACGGGACGTGTTTAGTTTTAATACCGCAGTGTATGAGGGATGTGGCACAGTCTGTTTGCCGTGAAACTTAAGCATGGACTAAAAGATCTTATGAACTTAGCATTTAGGATATTCATTTATCATCCTAAGGAAACAGTGAAGACATTGCCATCCCAAAAAGAACAAGCTAGCTTAGAGTTACACCTATAGTAGTACACTGTTTTATTAGCTGATTTCTGTGTTAGACAAAGTTGAAGTCTCATTGTTTTACAGGATTATAAATTCGGAGTATCTATTTACACCAAGTGCAAATAGTGTGCCTTGTTGGCAAGTGCTATTCGCACTAACTCCGCCTAACAATGCCTGGTTTTAAATACAAGGTTTTAAAAAGTGCACATATTTCCACCTCTTCAATGGTGCATTCAGTAAAGTGTAACGCTTAAGGGTCTAGATTTTGATGCGATCGACCAGGGTTCGAATCCGCCTTTTGCCGAGCTCGCTCTTCTCCCTTTTCCCATCACATATCACATCGGAAAAACATTTACTTTCAATAAAAATATAGAAAATGTTCTAAAAGTGGAAATAAAGTGCCTAACAAAATGTTTAATAATAATAAAAGCATTTATTGGGTAGGGTTAGGGTTTTTATTGTCCCATTAAGGCGGATTCCATTTAATAATTTTAATAAATATAATAATTTACACTATGTTATTATTGCATCCTGTTAATGTACAACACAACTGAGGTGCAGATAGTATGTATCTGTCAAAATAAGGTATAAATTGCATGTAATTACTATTTACACATATTGCAAACAACTGCTACTTTTACATGGTGTAAATAGAATATATCACTATTTTCATTTAGTATGCTATCTACAGCTATTTGCACTTAGTGTAAATATCATCTATCGCTATTTTCACAGTGCAAATAGCCGCTGCCTTATAAAAAACACTGTCAATCAGTAGTTTATTAAAGGTGCAAAGAGTAATTCTTTGCTATATGGCCCTGAACTGTATACTGACACTTATTGGTGTGGATAAATTATTATGCAAAACAAATGTACTTTATTTTTTTTAACCCTCTGGGCTCTGGTCAGGGCTCGACAGTGCTTCAGACTGCTCAATGAATCAATCAATCAATGAATAGCGCACATTTACAAACAACTAATGCTTATGAGAATGTTTACTTTAAAGTGTTTATATTGTAATATGTTGTATACGCTTGTAAGAACGCATATTTTATCTCCCTCATCTGAATTTGAATGAGCAGCTGAATTAATAAAGCAAAGACCTAGTCCTAGTGCATTTCGGGCTTGTTTATTAAATAAAAGTCACACCGTGTGTCCAAATTCCACCCCGGTTATTATTTGGTTACACAAACTGTATGTAATTTAATTTCCATTTAATTTAAAGTAAACTATTGTAGCTTCTGTGTGGGATGCCCCGTCATAGGAAGGAAAGACTAAGAACATTATTTGACACATATTATTATATACACTCACCTAAAGGATTATTAGGAACACCATACTAATACTGTGTTTGACCCCCTTTCGCCTTCAGAACTGCCTTAATTCTACGTGGCATTGATTCAACAAGGTGCTGAAAGCATTCTTTACAAATGTTGGCCCATATTGATAGGATAGCATCTTGCAGTTGATGGAGATTTGTGGGATGCACATCCAGGGCACGAAGCTCCCGTTCCACCACATCCCAAAGATGCTCTATTGGGTTGAGATCTGGTGACTGTGGGGGCCATTTTAGTACAGTGAACTCATTGTCATGTTCAAGAAACCAATTTGAAATGATTCGAGCTTTGTGACATGGTGCATTATCCTGCTGGAAGTAGCCATTAGAGGATGAGTACATGGTGGTCATAAAGGGATGGACATGGTCAGAAACAATGCTCAGGTAGGCCGTGGCATTTAAACGATGCCCAATTGGCACTAAGGGGCCTAAAGTGTGCCAAGAAAACATCCCCCACACCATTACACCACCACCACCAGCCTGCACAGTGGTAACAAGGCATGATGGATCCATGTTCTCATTCTGTTTACGCCAAATTCTGACTCTACCATCTGAATGTCTCAACAGAAATCGAGACTCATCAGACCAGGCAACATTTTTCAAGTCTTCAACTGTCCAATTTTGGTGAGCTCGTGCAAATTGTAGCCTCTTTTTCCTATTTGTAGTGGAGATGAGTGGTACCCGGTGGGGTCTTCTGCTGTTGTAGCCCATCCGTCTCAAGGTTGTGCGTGTTGTGGCTTCACAAATGCTTTGCTGCATACCTTGGTTGTAACAAGTGGTTATTTCAGTCAAAGTTGCTCTTCTATCAGCTTGAATCAGTCATCCATTCTCCTCTGACCTCTAGCATCAACAAGGCATTTTCGCCCACAGGACTGCCGCATACTGGATGTTTTTCCCTTTTCACACCATTCTTTGTAAACTCTAGAAATGGTTGTGCGTGAAAATCCCAGTAACTGAGCAGATTGTGAAATACTCAGACCGGCCCGTCTGGCACCAACAACCATGCCACGCTCAAAATTGCTTAAATCACCTTTCTTTCCCATTCTGACATTCAGTTTGGAGTTCAGGAGATTGTCTTGACCAGGACCACACCCCTAAATGCATTGAAGCAACTGCCATGTGATTGGTTGATTAGATAATTGCATTAATGAGAAATTGAACAGGTGTTCCTAATAATCCTTTAGGTGAGTGTATATATAGATTTTACTAGTATTAGTGTTATTATAGCTAACAAAAACTAAAACTAAAACTATAAAAAAAATCTCTTTACTTGAAATAAATAAATGTTAACTAACATAAAATAAAATATAAAAAACTTAAACTTTTCTTATTTTAGTTTCAATTAATTCATTAACCTGATGTACCAAACTAAAACTGAAATAAAAATAAATAAAAACTATACAGACATTTAAAAAAATAAAAAGACAAAACAACAGAATTACTAAAACTTTTAACTAAAATTCAAATGAAAGCAGAATTAAATTGAACTCAAAATATTAACACAAACGATATATTATCTCAGTGATACTAAAATAACACTTGAACGGAAAAAATAGTGTGTTTTATATATATGTAAATGCAGAAATAGTTAATTGCGCCCCTAAAGTTTCTAAATGTACTCCTAAAAAAAGTAAGCGTCAAGCCCTGGCTCTGGTACTGTTCACGTAGGGTCAAAAATGACAGAATTTTTTTTATTTCAATGAAATATTGTACTATATTTTGGTTCGATAATGTTTTTTATTTAATAATTTGTATGTTATGGTACTAAATTAAATGTATGCATTAGTTATAATCTATTTAATCACTTTTTGAGCACGGACTTAAACTGTCATAAATCTTGAATGCTTTGGTCTCAGTTTGGTCTCTTTTTAAAGATGACACTTGGCAGATTATTGCTGTGAAATCATTTGTGAAAACATTTTTAAAAAGTGAACTTGAAAAAAGTTATAAAATTGTACATTTATTGTTGTGAATTGTTGTAATTTTCCAAACCTCATTTTACTCTAAAACTGTGAGAAATAAACAAGCTGTGCTCCAAATTTGAGGCTGATATCTCAAAAAATGAGCTTTCAGTCAGATTTAGTTTGGCTGCAGTACCAAACGCTTCCACTAGATGAAATTCGTCTCCCATTCGTTTCTAATGCGAACAATACCATACATTCTTGACCGTGAACAATACAATTGTGACTATTTTTTAAGCACCATTGAATTGATTTTTTTTTTGTGTTCACACAGCAAGTGCAAAACCATTTACCAAGTTTCGTACCAAGTGAAAAAAAAAAAAAATACTTTTTCAATTTAAATTTTTCTGTCAAAAATGACCGAACAGCACCAGAGGGTTAAGTAGAAATAATTTATTAAGTGCATTTATCATGTGAATAATTTTTAACGACTAATGGCACCAAACGGAACTACAAAAACAGTTCATATTTAACAATGCTTCCTTTGTTTGATTGAACAAATAGTTCCAAATTCACACTCAGTGCTGGAGCACTGCAATTTTAACCACAGCAGCAACAAATTGGCAGGAAATTAAAGGACTTACCCGTTTGCTGATTGGTAGATGCAGTCCTCAGTGTTTGTACAGAGCAGCAGTGCTCTCCCGCCAGTCATGGTGCTAGCAGACGGCATCCTGCACACACACAAACAGACAGAAATTTGTATTTTTGGACAATTAACAGGGAAATATCATAGTTTCAGGGACATATAGCATCATTGTATTCATTGAAGTAACTTGAAATGCCATACCATTCTATATGAATATGGTACCACTAAATAGTAAATATGAATATAGCAGTAATCCCCCTTGAAATCCCCTTGAAAGTGTGGGGCTGTTGCAGTCGCACCAGTTGCTCCGCCCTAATGATGGCCTTGACTGTATCACAGTACTTCTGGTTAAGAAATATTGGACATTTACAACAGTCATCCATTTAATCAAAGAGCAGAATCCTCATGACACAGGAGTGGATGAATGGCTGAATGACTCACAACCCAAACACAAAAGACTACAGTCCGAGAGTTTACACCAGACTGTTACTATAGTTACAAACAGATCTGAAACAAACATCCCAATTTTGCTTCATTTAGGAAATCATCACTATTACTGTCACTCATGAGGGTTAGTGATCTGAACAAATGGCTAACAGAGAAACTTCCCCGTCTAACTTGTTTGTGCAACAGACAAAAATGACCCCTCGAAATCATGTACAATAATATCATGGTCAAAAAGGGAGACCAAACTGAAGAAAAAAGGAACTTGACATGACCTACGACCTCCTATTTCTCTCTGCTCTGTGTTTTAAAGGAGCCAGTAATTATCAGCCAGCCAATAAAGAACTTGCTAAGCAGTCGGGTCTGTTTTCGAGCGATCAGGACCCTTGCCACAGGTGTTACCACTTAACCAACACATTTGGAGAGGATTGTCAAGTGTGTACGTGTGCGTCTGTTCTTTTTGTTCTCTGCCAAACGGAAGTATGACAATGTCCATGGGACACAAGCGGGGGTGCAACATAAACGAACCCCATCTGTTTCCACATTCGGCGAGCGCCATTCCACATGTGCAAGAGCTCAACGATTAACCCACATTCCCAGCATTCTGCCACCACTGGAGCCGGCCGTAAAAACCTTCCTCTCCAGCTCAGATGACGTAAAGGTTACCAAACTGTGCTATTTCGAGACTACCACGTTGCCTTGCGTCGGTGATTAGGCTTCTGGTGTGCCGGTGGGCTCCAGTGGTACTCAATGTGTTCATCCATCTGCGGGCGAGTATTGCTTGGCATCATTGGTTGTTGTTTTTGTTTTTTTTGTCGGCCAAGGGCAATAATGAGAGCGTTGTTGTGCTGTGGAGTTCACACTTTGGTGTGGTGAGCCCTCTTTTTTTGATGAGCAATTAATGTAAACCATACAAAACTTCTGGTACTAAACTGCAGAAGAACTGACAAATAAAATAAAAAATAAATTTAATATAATAAATTAAGTAATTTAAAAAAGAAAAGAAAAGAAAGAAAGAATGAAAATACATAAAATTAAAAAAATTAAAATAAGAAATGAATTTTTTTTTTAAAAATTTAATAAATACATAAAATAAACTGAAATAATAAAATAAAAATAATATAATAAAATATTTTTTATTTAAAATGGATAATTACAAAATAAAAATAATAATAAAACAAAATAATTTCAATTAAATCATATTTAATATTAATATATTTATTTATTTATTAAACAATTAATCAAATTAATTAACAATGGTACTCTGGTAGATAGCCTACCTTAGGGACTTCTATCTGTAAAACAAGGTATTGCCATTGCCAATAATTTAATTTAATTGTAAATTAAAATGAATATATATGAATTTAAAAAAAAGAACTCAAAAAAAAATAAATGAATTATTTAAAATTATTATTATCATACAGTATATCTTCCATCTCTCTTTAGTTTGCGATCTTCTTCTTCTTCTTTCTATCTTCTCTCTTGCTCTCAGTCGACTTAAAGCCCTAAATGATTTTCAGCTGTGTTTGTGTGTGTGTGTGTCTGTGTGTGTGTGTCGAGTCACATGTTTGCGGAGCAACATCAGCGTTCCCCCCTCTCTCTTTCTGAAAATGCAAAGGAGGGAGAGAGTGAAATGAAAAGGGGAATGCCAAAGTGTGTAGCTAAGCTGAAATGATCTATTCTAGGTCAAGTACTGTTGGAATATATCATTTGTAAATATGTAGAATATTAATTATAAATCGTTTAACATCTGCATGCATTGTATGCATGCTTAGAAAACACGCTATTTGATTTGAAGAATCATTCATGTATGTAACACAAACGGGACCAAAGAATAATACTTAGTGTTAGGGGTTTCAAATGAGCAATAGTAACACCACTTAAAATCAACTCATCCTGACAGTCACAAACAGTAAATCGGACAATTTCCGTGTTTACAACCTTAATTTTAGGGTCTTTTCACTGTCTTTGTTCTCTTCACTATTGTTAAACGTGACCTCTGTGAGATAAGGCGACTTCCACAATGATGTGGAGAAAGTGAGCCATCTGTTCCAGCCAATAAAATACTCTATATGACCTGAGGGACCTTTGCTTGTCCCGCCCCCTGACCTGAGGCCCATCAGCTCATTGGATGACAGGACACTTATTGTTCTGAACAGAAAGAGGATTGGAGCAAACCTGGCTGACAAACAGATCTGTGAGGAGACCTCGAGTCGCAGTTTTATTGCTCTTCATAGTTCGGGAGATTTAATGGAGCTTCCCGTAATGTTTCTCTGAAGTATCAGCAATTGTCTCAGATGTTTCTTCTCTATTTCCTAAAATTATTTGCAAAGATGCTTTGATTTGTATTGCGAAAAGCGCTACATTTGCCTTGACTATAAAATGAATGTGGATAGCAATGATAATTTGTACATATTTGTTCATATCTTTTGTAAAAGTTTGAGAATCACTGAGATCTCTTTTGAAGCCCTAGAGGAGACATGTGAGATTACTCTCAGGAGAAACTTTTAAAGGCCTTGCAGTTCTGTCAGATACTTAATATACTTCGATTAGTACGAGATCACACGAGTGAAGGACAGTGAGGGTCGGGCTACGGCCATCAGAACACATCAGTAATGTTATGCAAGCGACTAACAGCCCCAAACAGCAGATCTTTATCATTCCAGAGACACACAGGGCAGATACAGAGGGAAGAGAGGACATAATCCGTGCTTATTAAGTTAGAGAGCGCAGGAAAGGTTTTTTTTCCCGGCAGACCAGAAAAGCTTTTAGTGTGTGCGATAACGGCAGCAGAGTAAACATGTCAGTTACAGATGGTTTGCATGCTTGTTTTGTTATGCTTATGAACTTTTAAACCAAGACCTTTACAAATACACAATGTCCTGATTAAAATCTCAAAAGTGGCAAAAAGTGTCTGTAAGGGCTTTATTTAGGGCTGTAAATAATGTGAAAAATAATAAACAAATTATATATATAAACCGATCACACATAACATTATGATCATTATGAGGTGAAGTGAATAACACTGATTATCTCTTCATCACGGCACCTGTTAGTGGGTGGGATATATTAGGCAGCAAGTGAACATTTTGTCCTCAAAGTTGATGTGTTAGAAGCAGGAAAAATGGGCAAGCGTAAGGATTTGAGCGAGTTTGACAAGGGCCAAATTGTGATGGCTAGACGACTGGGTCAGAGCATCTCCAAAACTGCAGCTCTTGTGGGGTGTTCCCGGTCTGCAGTGGTCAGTATCTATCAAAAGTGCTCCAAGGAAGGAACAGTGGAGAACCGGCCACAGGGTCATGGGCGGCCAAGGCTCATTGATGCACGTGGGGAGCGAAGGCTGGCTTGTGAGGTCTGATCAAACAGACGAGCTACTGTAGCTCAAATTGCTCAAGAAGTTAATGCTGGTTCTGATAGAAAGGTGTCAGAATACACAGTGCATCTCAGTTTGTTGTGTATGGGGCTGCATAGCCGCAGACCAGTCAGGGTACCCATGCTGACCCCTGTCCACCGCCGGAAACACCAACCAGTGGGCACGTGAGCATCAGAACTGGACCACGGAGCAATGGAAGAAGGTGGCCTGGTCTGATGAATCACGTTTTCTTTTACATCACGTGGATGGGACGGGTGTGTGTGTGTTGCTTACCTGGGGAACACATGGCATCAGGATGCACTATGGGAAGAAGGCAAGCCGGCGGAGGCAGTGTGATGCTTTGGGCAATGTTCTGCTGGGAAACCTTAGGGTCCTGCCATTCATGTGGATGTTACTTTGTTACTTACCACCTACCTAAGCATTGTTGCAGACCATGGACACCCTTTTATGGAAACGGTATTCCCTGGTGGCTGTGGCTCTTTCAGCAGGATAATGCTCCTGCCACAAAGCAAAAATGGTTCAGGAATGGTTTGAGGAGCACAACAACGAGTTTGAGGTGTTGACTTGGCCTCCAAATTCCTCAGATCTCAATCCAATCGAGCATCTGTGGGATGTGCTGAACGAACAAGTCCGATCCATGGAGGCCCCACCTCACAACTTACAGGACTTAAAGGATCTGCTGCTAACATCTTGGTGCCAGATCCCACAGCACACCTTCAGGGGTCTAGTGGAGTCCATGCCTCGACGGGTCAGGGCTGTTTTGGCAGCAAAAGGAGGACCAACACAATATTAGGTCATAAAGTTATTCCTGATTGGTGTCTATTACATATAAACAATTTAAATTAAATTGTATTAAATTAATTTAAAACAAATTGCTATTATTGTTGTTATTAAAAATTTGGATTAAATTATTAAATTATAAAAAGAAATGAATGACAAAACTTTTTTTTTTGCATTATTATTCAGAAATGTGTCAGCAAAGAGTCAAAATAATGATGCATATAGTAACTGCAAAAGGCAACCTTGTAAAAAAAATTCATTGTAAAAAAGAAAAGCATGTAATTTTTGTTTTGTTTTGTTGCAAACACTACTATTTAGTTTAAATGAACAACAGAAGCTAATGGGAGGTTGACAAGTATAAGTGTACAAGTTTTGTGTGTGGATCAGTTATTTAACTTGGCAAATTTCCTTGGATTCAGCAAAAGAATGTAGATTCGTCACGTTTAGTGTACATAACTGCGTTATATGAGTGGAACAATGTGTAAAAATGTGAGTGTGTCAGGCGACGTGAGGAGACCTAATGGAAATGATAGACTGACCATCTGTGTTTAGCTATAAATTTAGCTGTAAATAAAAAGAATTTTCTCTGTCACTCTCGGATCAAGCCTAGCAAGCCAAACCCTGCAGAGCTGGATTGTAGGAGGGTTTCATAAGGGACATGCAGCAAGCAAGCATTCATGAACACACACATGCAAACAAAGGGTCAGATTCACAAAGGGCAGGTCAAATCTGCATGACATCATTGGGAACGTTCCAGAATCTTGCATTACAGACCATGTCCAAGCACTGTAACTTACAAACGCAGGTCTTAGTGCTTAAATACAGAGAGAGCACTCATTTATTCATTCTCATGTTGTTCCAAATCCGCATGACTTGCTTCCTTCAGAAGAACACCAAAGAAGATGCTCAGGTTTTTCATGCAACAAGAGTGTATGGTCATTTAAAAAGCTAAAAAAGATTAATAAATGTATTGCATATGACTTCAGTCAGTCTTGTAATTGCATGCAAAAAAGTGACTCAATGCATTATTAAAATGTATGCGTTTGTGTTCCACAGAAGTAAGTAATTTGGGAGAACATGAGGGTGAATGAATACATGATGACAGAATTGAATCGTCTTATGTTTTGAATGTAGTGCAGTGATGAAATCTCTCCTAATGGAATGTTTTTCAGTCCGAGATGTGTCACGTATCTGTGCTGAACAAGTGACCGGGATGTCGAGGAGAGCCAGCTTTAACTCTGTTTCTCCTCCTCCTCCTCACAGCTGGTTCTCATAAAGCCTTCACTCGGCTGTGGCCCTGAGGGCCCTCAAACCGATGACATCATGCTCTCTGCACTTCTTCAAAAACAGAGAGATAGATGTGTGATTTCCACAGAGAGAGGACAGCTTGGCCGTCACTGATATTGAGAGTCCGGAGCCAAATCGCAATCACATTTACTGTTTGTTCTCGATCTTTCCTGTTTGTAGGTTTGGATTCTGCTGTCACAAAATAGGAACACACTCAGCAAATCTGCCAAATAACTCAGATACTTGCTAGTTGAGGATGCAAGAAATCAGACCCAAGTGGAATCGAAAGGAAATACATCAACAAGTATAGAAAACTGCGCTTGTCAAACCATTTCCTGGGGTCTTTAAGTATGGTAAAATGTGTTAAATTTAAACATGTTCATTTATTTAGTTTAAATGAACAACAGAAGCTAATGGGAGGTTGACACTAGTATAAGTGTACAAGTTGCATGTGTGTGGAGCAGTTATTTAACTTGGCAAATTTCCTTGGATTCAGCAAAAGAATGTAGATTCGTCACGTTTAGTGTACATAACTGCGTTATATGAGTGGAACGATGTGTAAAAATGTGAGTGTGTCAGGCGACGTGAGGAGACCAAATGGAAATGATAGACTGACCATCTGCGTTTTGGGTATATATGTGAAGCTTAAAGTGAAGCTTTTGACAGCATTTCACATTGTGTTTTATTGGAGAGGTTGATTTCTATTGGAATCACTGGTATTCCTCTTGATTGGTTTAGATTGTGTTTATCAGGTTGGACTCAAATTATAAAATTAAAATCACGGACATCTTAGATTACCAGTGGTGTGCCTCAGGGCTCGGTTTTGGACCCGCTTCTGTTTATTATTTATCTATTGCCTTTAGGACAAATTTTCCACAAATTCGGTATAAACTTTAATTGTTATGCTGATGACACCCAGCTCCATGGGTGTCGGAACTATTGTATGTGGGTGGGACAAGACCCACCCACTTTTTAAGACCTATGATATTGGACCCATTCACTTTTACCGTCTCTAATTCAGTGCATGTCTGTTCACCTACGTTAGACTCATTATTAAAAAAAAATTCATTTTTATTGAAAATAAATGCCTTTCCGATCTGATATGTGATGGGAAAAGGGAGTAGAGAATTTGGCAAAAGGCGTATTTGAACCTTTTGAAACTTTCTGCCTTGTGCCTTACCCCTACACAATTACCGCTGTAAATAATTTGGTGTCTTCCGTAATTTTGTCTGGCCCAACCCGGACATTTAGTAAACAAGGCGGGCTATTTGCACTTAATGTAAATGGCATCTACTCTAGTAAAGTTTTTCTGAGGGAGGACCCACCCACATTTTTTTTGCTTCCGACACCCATGCCCAGCTCTATATGTCTTCATGTTTTACATGCAATTTTCTTAAGGTTAACAGTGAGAAGACACTTCAATGACACAAGAAGTTTTACATTGACGATTCTGTTAACTCTCCTTCCCTGTCTGGGTGTCATCCTTGACAGCATTTTATCTTTTTTTGAGGCACATGACCATCTCTTTCCGCTAATAGTACTGCTGTCCTTGTTACATGCATTAGTTGCATCTCGTATTGACTATTGCAATTCTCTTTTCAGTTGTGAACTTCTTTACAAACTTCAAATGACATGCTACATTTTACTGCTCTGCCATTGTTTTCCTCTTTCGGAGAGGACAAGCTATAGACAGGAACCATTCTAGGTCGGCCACAGAATGAGACAGGAAGTGGAGAGGATATGGCAAACAATCCGTTTATGTGTGTTCGTGCACCCCTATCAGTGCCTTCCAAATATAATCTCACTGTGAATTGTTGTGCATTTCAATCGCAGCTATGTTACCCTTTTGTTGCGGTGTCTGGGTTGTAAAACATTACAATAACGTTCAAATAACTTATTGTTAATGATACTCTTCCGGGACATGGAGGAGGATGATGGCTGTTTACATTTGCTTAGGTCAAATGTGCACAGTGAAACCGTAGAAGTTGTAATTATGGTTTTCAGACAGAACCACATGACCAACCGCGCGACACTTTAGGCCCAGGAGACCTCAAGGGAGAAAAAGGCATGATAAACTCTTATTTTCTTGTTTACGCAAGCGTTAGCTAGGGGCGACATCACGGACAGTTAGTCACACAGGAAGGGAGATAACAGGATGTGGAATTACAAGACCCCAGTAATCTCTCATGTGTCTCCTCTGGGGTTTTAAAAGAGATCTAAGCAATGTTTCACAATGTGCTCAGATTTGCCAAGATATTACAGTCTGCAATCAAATATGAATCTAAGAGAGTCGGTTTGATCATATTCCCCTAGGAAAGAAAAGATCTCTTTAATGTCTCAATTGTATCTCCTGGACAGCAAAGTGCCAGACTTTCACTTTTCTGTTCCTCCAGAGAAAAAATAAAACAGTAATCTTGCAAGTGTCTCCTCTGGAGATTGGAGAGTCTCAAACTGTAGTCAGATTTTCCAAGAAGTCTGCAATCAAATGCCAGATATCTCAATATGAACACACACTCTCCCCAAGACCAAAAGATTTGAGTTATATTATGTTTCAGTGTTCAAGTTACAGATTTAAGTATCTTGGCAAATCTGAGAACAGTTTGAGACTCTAAAGACCAGTGAAGGCAAAAATCAGACCAGGAGACATCAGCAAAAGTGGTTCTCCAAAAAAATAGATTAAACGTCAATAACTATACTTTAAATAAAGTCACAAATCATGAAGGAGCCCATCTGATTTTGATCTGAAAAGGAAAACCAATGTATGCGTTTCCTTGGATTCCAAAAGTAACTGAAGGTCGTGAAAACTTTCGGTCCTTTACTCTGGCGGTTTGGTTTACATTCACTCTGGAAATGTTGATACTGAGAGCGAGCTGAGGGCAAAAAAAGAAGGGAAAAAGAGAGGAGAGGAGGAGAGAGAAACAAGAAGCTCAGTTGCTTGGTGGATCGTTGACTCCGGAAGAGGACTTTCCCAAGCTCTCGCCACGCAGGGCTCCGATGGGAATAGCGCAGGGAATTGTAGGAATCTGTCTGTGCTGAGGCGCATAGGGCCGGTGGGAATCGTCAGGCGGAACCACAGAAGCGTGAGGGAAAACAGGAAGTGTAACTGGAGATCTGGCTTTGAGTCAAGCCAAGAGCGGAGAAAAAGTTGCGGTATGCGAGCATAGGAGCATAGGGGCCACCGTGAGTTGCTCTGATCGAGGACCTCAACCTACATCTAAGATTAGCATTGCAACTCCTATATGAGACAGAGACAACTGCACTCAGATCAGCCAGAAATGGGACACTTCTGCAGCATCTTTTTGTTCATTCTGCATCCTCAGGACACGGCTCTGGGAGAGTAAAACATTCAATGCATTAAAATGCATTGTTTCATCCTGATCTGACCAAACACGTGTACACAAGATGACCTCTCATCGCCCTATCCTTCCCTTGAAAATTTCCAAGTTTAAGGATACAAACAGGGACAAAAACAGAAGTTCAGCCACATGACTCCCAGAAAAGCATAGTCTTTGGAAATTCAGTGGTTTTCCCTTGTAATACAAGAACCAGAAACTGGGAAACTGCATGTTCCTCTGCAAACATAAGCTTTAATGCATCACCGGGTGTTAGAGCACAGTTATTTCCATGACTTTCAGGGTAGGATTGTGCCCTGGCATGAAAAACAGGTGTTAATATTCTAAAAGGGCTTGTGCACATTTTATAGAATGCTCTTTGAGAGCCAAGTTGGTTAGTTTCAGATCAGTTATCCAAACCACTTCTGCCAACTTTATCCCACAACTTTGCCTCCAGTTACAATTTGCTAATGTTCCACTGCAGAATTCCCAACACAAACATCTTATCCTCTTCAAGGTCCTGAAATTAGACGTGCCTCAAAGGTAAACCTCGTTGTTATTTACATATGCTGCTACAACATTTACGGCTATAGGTTTAGGGTTACTGCATGACACCAAATAAAAACACTCTAAGAATTTGCATGTGAATCTCCCAAGAGTCTGTGCACAACTCAACAATATTCTAAAGACTCAAACAAGATGTTTTCCCCCCAAAAAGCAGGATATTCTTCTGAAGTGAGAACCTGATACAGGATTATTTATCAAGGTTGCACATGTACATACCAGACAGTGTGTTTGAGCGCGACTGTAACAACTAAAGCATTGTGCAAAATCTCGGCCAGGTGCGTATCCACCTGCACAGGACGACAAACTGTGTAACTCACATTACCTGAAAACACCTCTGACAGGGAAAAATAGCTTTGATGCTCAGGCAAACACCATGAACTTGGCAGAATGTAAAACTAACGACTTAATGATACCCTTCCAAATTAAGAGAGAACACTGCAGGTCTGGTGTAACAAACTAATCGGATTGAGGTCTTACAAGTAATTACAAGTCAATAGTTTCATTATTTACCCCTTAACAGAAGCATATCTCACCTGGTTTTCCTTTAGGACCCACATTTTACATTAGTCATCATGTAGCTATCCAATACAATATCTAAGCCGTAAACCACATTTTGATCGTATTTTCTTGTACTTTCTAATTTGTTCATGGTTTTCTAGAATGTTACACAACCTGTCCATGTTGGCATCTGCCTAATTTGACTAGATTCTACCAAATGATCAACAAATTAGCACCAAGCTACTGTAGAGTCTAATTGGACACATTGGCTTTTATTCAACAACAACAGCAGATATGGGAGAGCTTTCTCCTTCCTTTTATAAGCAAACAGGGTGCAAAGTTGAAAGTCTGTTGCATGACAGTGCTTGACCAGTGAGAAATGCAGCGACAAGAAAAAACTTGACTCTTCACTTCAAGAGTTCAATGAATCGGAGGACGTTGACATGAGTCATGTGAAAAGGCCTTTAGGCTGCACATATTAGATGGTTTGCTGGTTCCAAAGAGCTGTAATTGGTTGCAGATTGGAAATGTGCAGGCAGCAAAAGAGCGAGAGAAGAAAAGAAGGCAGTATTAAAGTGTTTTAGAAGGTAAAGAGGTATTTCAAACAACCCACGCTAGGAGAGGAAGAAGAAACATCCCACGTTCCAGATGGGGAAGAATGGATTGTTTTACTCAGCCTCACCCACATTCTCCTTTTTATTTTCTTCTTGTTCCTTCCTTCCTGTCATCTTCACTAACTCCATGACACTTCCACATCACGTCCCTTGTCTTTGCCCAAATCACGTCCTAATCTGTCCTTGATAAGTGTTGCAGTTCATCCCATTTTTTAAAAGTACTTTGAGGACTGCCAATTGATCTAATGTTTGATTGATGAAATAAAGTCAGTTTCGTCTTTTTACCACCCACATAATGCAGCGATACAGGTTTATGACTGTCCTTTAAATAATGTTAAAGGGTTAGTTCACCCCAAAATTCACTATTTACTCACCCTCATATCATTCCAAACCAATTTCTTTCTTCTGTAAAACACAAGGAGATATAAACAGAATGTGTACTAGGATGTTGTATAAAAACATACCATGACCATGATCAACTATTAAGCTCTAAAAGCACAATAAAAGTAGTCCACTCGTGCAATACAAAGTTCTGTCAAGTCAAGTCAAGTCACCTTTATTTATATAGCGCTTTATACAATACAGATTTTTTTCAAAGCAGCTTTACAGTGATAACAGGAAAGTAATGCATGTTGATCCAGTGATCTGTTGTAAAGATCATCAATTATTAAATTAGTTCATCTAATAAGCATTCCGCAAAAAATTATGTTATCGTCCAACTCAGTTCTGTTCTCATACAACAGTGTCAGTACAGTCAGATCAATAATATTGTTGAATATTAAGTCATGAAACACTAGATGGCACAGGCTGATTGGTCCTTAACTCATTCTGCTTGCAATCACATCATTCTCTATAGGGCACAGCTGATTGGTTCCTGATGTATCAGTAGTCAATGAGCTTGCTGCTCAACCTTCAAATACTGGTCAGCATTTGCCTTAGCAGTGCTGCGCACTTTCAGAAACCCTCCACCTTCCCCAGCTCCACCTGTATAGATCTGCTACGGGTAATTCATGTATGCTATATTGTACAGCAGCAGCATGTCTTACTTGCTCACAGCAGCATGTTGTGTATGTATTGGTAGAAGCAAGTCACGTACTTGCTCAACAGCAGCAGCAGAAGCAACAGCAGCAACAACAGCAGCAGCAACAACAGCAATAACAGCAGTAGCAGCAATAACAGCAGCAGCAGCCATAACAGCAGCAGCTGCAACAGCAATAACAGCAGTATCAGCAATAACAGCAATAACAGCAGCAGCAGCAATAACAGCAGCAGCAACAGCAATAACAACAGCAGCAATAAGAGCAGCAGCAATAACAGCAGCAGCAACAACAACAGCAATAACAGCAGTAGCAGCAACAAGAGCAGCAGCAGCAATAACAGCAGCAGCAACAACAGCAGCAGCAATAACTAACAGCAGAAGCAGCAATAACAGCAACAACATCAGCAGCAACAACAGCAGCAGCAACAACTACAGCAGCAGCAACAACAACAACAGCAACAACAACAGCAATAACTACAGCAGCAATAACAACAACAGCAGCAACAACAACAGCAATAACAACAGTAATAACAGCAGCATCAGCAACAGCATCAGCAGCAGCAACAGCAGCAGCAATAACAGCAGCATCAACAATAACAGCAGCAGCAGCAATAACAACAGCAATAACAACAGCAATAACAGCAGCAATAACAGCAGCATCAACAATAACAGCAGCAGCATCAATAACAGCATCAATAACAGCAGCATCAACAATAACAGCAGCAGCAGCAATAACAGCAGCAGCAGCAATAACAGCAGCAGCAGCAATAACAGCAACAACAATAATAACAGCAGTAGTGTAGCAGATCTATTCCGCCAAGACCAAACATGTCAACATTGTCATGTCCATTACCATGCCAAACACTCTGAAAGTTGTCATGACAGAACTATATTTCCAAGTCTTCTGAAGTTATACCCTAACTTTCAGTGAGGAACAGAATGAAACTTTGCATATCTAACTTAGATTTAAATGTGTTGCATGACGTGGTTTGTTGTCAATGATGCCCAAAGGCATTGGGTGTTGCGTGTGACGTGTCACATGGCATTTCGACAAGGCAAGTTTAAACATACATCCAGCTCCGATGGATGACTTACATTTTTTATCTGTTCCACACACAAAGTTAGCGTATGATTTAAGTCGAGTGTACGCCGTAGCTAAATCGTAGGCTGTGTGTTGCACGCGTAGCCTATGACGTACCCTGACGTGCACCTCTCCAAAAATTTAACAACGCGTCAATTCTACGCGGACCGCAAGCGCTGTGATTGGTCTGCCAGAACCCCTCCCTCAGTGATACACACGCTCCCTCTGCATGTGTAACTGCACATCGGCGCGGACAACGACGCAGAAGTATAAATGAAAATCGATGCATAGATCAAAAGTATAGATCAGCCTTTATGCAAGTCATATGGACAACTTTTGTCGTTTTAGGAGCTTGACAGACTGTGGTCACTGTAACTTTCTTAAAAACTTGAAATGACATAAGGATGAGTAAAAGATGACACAATTGAACCTTGAGGTTTGCTCTGTCCCTTTCTCTCTCTTCTTGAGTCCTACAAAAACCACTGAACCTTGACGGAGACGGCATCGGAACGACAGCTTGCAGGCACGGCTCCTTAAGGAGTGGGGGCTGGAAACTCAAAGAGTTATAAAAGAAGGAGGGTTACAGAGGAGAAAGACGGGAAGGAGGAGAAGGGGTGGAGGTCAGTAATCACAGCATCTGTGGTCCGTTCCCTTCCACTACAACACAAAGCCCCGGAGCTCACGGAATCCTGAGCAGCCAGAATTCCCTCACACGCACTGCAGGGCACATTCTACAGCTGTTGCCGTGGAGACAGCAGAGCTTGGGTCAGAATGGCAGTAAGGAAACTTCCCAAATGTTGCACTGTAAACCAGTGGGTTTCGCTGACAGAAAAACATGAAGCATCTGGTCTGTCACAGGATGCATTTACATGTGTTTGATGCTTCTGCGAACACAGTACAATAGAGACAGATGTCTGTTCCCACATGTCCCAGGAAATCACACACAAAGACTGTCACATATGCACTAACATATACTAAGTCAAGCATTACTAGCTCATTCTTATAGTTTGGAATATGAACAAAAGTATTAAACTCATCTTGCAGAGTTTGTGCTCCAGACATGAATTATTCCTAAAATCATGTGTCTTGTTGAGGAGAAGTGTGCTATTACTTTACGAAGTGATCAGACTCACGTTTTTAGCAGGGAGGACGACAAAAAAGGAGAAAAAATACTTACACTGAATGAGGCTTAGGCTACTCTGAGCAATGTCCGAAACATAGTATTTAAGGCACTTTTTGCGTTTATACACCTCTTCATAACGGATCGCTTCCTGTACTCCTCAGTTGTAAGTCGCTTTGGATAAAAACGTCTGCTAAATGCATAAATGTAAATGGAAATGAGGGACTCAAGCTATATCTACAGACCAGAAGATCACTGAGATTTGAAGGTGGATACTTTTGATGTTTTTTGACAATTTACAACACAGAACACACTACCAACCACATAGTAACACCCTGGCAACAACCTTAGCAACCCTCCAGAACACCCTAGCAACCACCTAGCAACACCCATAACAATCATTCAGACCATCTAGCAAAGGGGTCTCCAACCTTTATTCATTTGAGAGCTACTTTTTAAAAATAAAAGTGGCAGAGAGCTACTCATGTTATACAATACTTAAATCTCTTAAATGTATCATAACTCTCATATTACCAAACTGTTTTACACCTGAAAGAGTTTTTGTAGGTCTATATAGGCCTATATTTAATGTCAGATCTTTTTTTTTTTTTTTAAACAGAATCAGAGAATAAAGTTCTTGGAAACTACTTTGCATATTATACTGTAAAATCACATAACTATAGTTGATTTTATAGTGCATTATAACGAGATTAAGTGGTATGAAAATTTTATTTCATGATTTTAGTGACCAAAATTATCACAGTATCATTAAAATGTGCTGGAAATGTTCAAAAAGTACTGATACTACACAGTGAAATCAATTCACCAACAAATAACAAATAAAATTAGCAGCATTATGCACTTTTTGTTTGCATAAACATGAAAATGATAACATTAAAAATGATGGCCAGATTTTAAAGGAGTGTCTTGCAACATAACACGCTATCTACTAACATGTACAAGTTCAAATAAAGTTTTGACAAAAAAAAGGTTTTATAAAAATATAAACCTCACATTCCAGCCTTTAAATAATTTTTATGAAAAGGATGTCAAAATAATAAATTAATGTCATTTTATCTGCTCCATAAACAAGGCTACCTTATTACCTGTATAGTGTAAGTTTTTAGAATGCACATTAGCTTATTTCCATCTGTCTTTTGAGATTAAAAATTGGTGTGTTGGAGACCCCTGATCTAGCAGCATCCTAACAATACACTAGCAACCACCTAACAACACCCATAGCAAACCTTCAGAACACCCTAGCAACCACATAGCAACACCCATAACAATCATTCAGACCACCTGGCAGTATCCTAGCAATACACTAGCAACCACCTAGCAACACCCATAACAACACTCCAGAACACCCTAGCAACCACATAGCAACACCCTTAATAATCATTCAGACCACCTAGCAATCAACTAGCAACATCCTAGCAATCACCTAGAACACCAAGCACACCCTAGCATCCGCCTAGCAACATCCTAACAATCATTCAGACCACCTAGAAACATCCTAGCAATCACCCAGAACACCAAGCACACCCTAGCATCTACCAACAACACACTAGCAACACCCCTATCAACCCTCCAGCACACCCTAGCAACCACCTAGCAACACACCTAACAGTCATCCAGACCACCTAGAAACATTATAGCAATCATATAGAACACCTAGCTTACCCTAGTACCTAGGGACACATTAGCAACACCCCTAAAAACCCTCCAGAACACCCTAGTAACACCCCAACAATCAATCAGACCACCTAGCAACCAACTAGCAACATCCTACCAATCACCTAGAACACCCTTGCATCCGCCTAGCAACACACTAGAAATCCCCATAGCAACACGCTAGCAACCCTCTAGAACACCCTAGCAACCACTTAGCAACACCCCTAACAATCATCCAACTAGCAACATCCTAGCAATCACCTAGCAACACACTAGCATCCCCATAGCAACACCCTAGCAACCATTCAGAACACCTTAGCAACCCCAAAGCAACAGCCTAGCAACCATATAGCAACATGCTATAAAACATCTACACTTTATCTACAGGCAAGAAAGAATTGCTAAAAATGTAGTCCTACACTCAGTTCCAAAGGATTCCAGTAAACAAACCAGATGGAAAAATGTCGTCCTGTTGTCTCACTCAATCCTGTTCTTTCTTCCTCAACTCATCCTTTGCCCTCGTGACTCTTTATTAGAGTCATTTCGAGTGAGCCATTAGTCACAGACCATACAAACAACTCAGCCTATCAAACAGGCCTGCATTCAAGAAAGACTCCTTCCCAGAAACCTTTGCTACACACACACACACACAAAGCTTCCTCAGAAATGATAGCCACGCTCAGTTAATTAATTTGCATTAACTAAAGCCGCAATGCATCTATATTACTTTATCTGACAATTCAGCTATACAAAGAGTAGTACACTTATAAATCATATTTAAATCCAACCGAAATCAGAAGATTGTGTTTGGGCCTGCGATCACTTTGTCTTTGTATGTCTGCCGTCTGAAAAAAACTGGAACAGAAGTTTGATGTGTCATATTGGAAAGACTATGGGATTCTGGGTATTTCCTGTCCCTTGTTGTGAAAATAAAAACATTTTAGTCCTAAATAGCAGTTACAAATAAAAACACGAGGATTAGCCAACAGAAACATCCCACTCAGAATATGTTCTCTGCTAAGAAACACCAAAAATAGACATGAACTGAATTGATTCAGAGGTCCAACACTCTCGGTTCGTTTGGCATTGACATCATTTATGAATTATGGACTAGAGACAACACCAAAACTCTCACTCCGGCAAACACATTTGGGTTTTTCTTACACAGTTTGACCGAAATGCTTTTGTTTATCTCTCTCTCTCTCTCTCTCTCTCTCTCCTTTCAGAAGTAGAGCTCTTGTTCTCTCAGCTGAAATCACTTGCCGCACTTATTCAGTTACGCTCTATCTGTTTATCTGTGCTCTCGACTCTTAGCCAGGAATGCACCAATTAACACACATTTCCCACTACTAGTTAACTGTGAATGACAAACTACAAGCCCTTCACAAACAAACCAGCTCGTTTAGCTTGTTCTGAAAACACTAGTTGTTCTGCTTTAAACTTCATACATTAAAACAACACAAACATAATACCAGTTAGCCATTTCAATGAGACTTACATAGACTTTTATATAGTGTATATATTATTAAAACTAATCATAATGACTACAGACTACCTAGATTCTTCCTTATTTTTTGTGTTTTATCTTTTTATTTTTAGAATTAAAAAAATATTTACCTGTATTTTTTAATCATATTTACCAATTTTGTTTTTGTCAGAGGCAATTTTGTCCCCAAAGGTATAGCTAAGTAAACACACTCACTCTCTCACACACACACAAACACACACACACTCACACTCTCACACACACACACACTCTCTCTCTCACACACACACTCTCTCTCTCTCACACACATACACACACAATCTCTCTCTCACACACACACACACACTCTCTCTCTCACACATACACACACAATCTCTCTCTCACTCTCACACACACACTCTCTCTATCACACACACTCACACACTCTCTCACACATACACACACAATCTCTCACACACACACACACTCTCTCACACACACACACACACACACACTCTCTCTCTCTCACACACACACACACACACACACACACACACACACTCTCTCACAGACACACACACACACACTCACACACACATACACTCTCTCTCACACACACACTCTCTCACACATACACTCTCTCACACACATACACACTCTCACACACACACACACACACACTCTTTCTCTCACACACACACTCTCTCACACACACACACTCTCTCACACATACTCTCTCACACACACACACTCTCTCTCTCTCACACACACTCTCTCTATCACACACACACACTCTCTCACCTTGCTCTGTTGCTTGCGCCCTGCAGTAGTGCAGTGGTCTCTCATTTTGTGAAATCTGACCCCAGGAAAGACGGCATCCACTCTCATGATCTGAGCAGCTATTCCCTTCTTCTCCTCCTCCCTTCTCGAGCACACACTTCAGCTGATTAAATCCTCTCTTTCCCCCAGCCGGTCCCCGTGTTATCCTGCAAACAGCAGAAGAAAAGCAGCACGCTCGCTCTGATAGACTCAAACTCCAGCTGCAGGCAACTTTATCTCTCTCCAGTGTTTCTGCCTTCCTCCTCTCTCATTCTCCTTTCCCACCCCTCCCTCCTGTAGCCAGGACCCCCCCCCCCCCCCCTCACCTCCACTCCCCTCCCCTCCTCTCCTCTTTCCCATCAGAGTCTTTCTCCTCCTCCAAACCCCCCACTGCTGAACTAATCTGCAGCTGGACGAGTGATTGGACGCCTGGTTACTGTGGAGACGAAGTGTCCTGCTTTAAAAGTCGTCTGGAGCCACAAAAAAAAAAAATTCCATCCATCCGCAAGAACAGCTATTCTTAAAAATGTACCTGGAGCAAACAATAATCACACACGAGATCTCTCAACTGTTTCTCCCCTACAGAAACGACATGAAATAAAAATCAAATGGAAACTTTTGCTAAAGTCTTTCCTACCCACATGCAAAAGTCAGATCTCAATATGACATCAATTTACACTCTCACTGTATGACAACTTTTGACTCTTTTGATACTGCAATGCAATTTTAAACCCCTGAGCCACAAAAAAGCAACATCTGAGCAATAAAAGTTTCCTTTGAGTATGAGTGTTGGTGATTTTTTGTTCATCACATTAACTATAAACCTGTTCATTAAACACTTCATTAACACAAAGTCACACAGTACTTCAGTTTTGTCATATCAAAACGTATAAATCTAATGCAGTGACATTGGGTGTCGAGATGGGCTTACTGTATTCTGCTCAGAAATCCCTCTTTCAGAACTCACAGTTCTCAGCTGTGTTTAATATATGCATTGATATTATCTCTGATGGAGAAATTACAATAGACAGACAGTAAAAACATAAAATAGAGAGCATAGAAATACCATACAATACCGGTCAAAAGTTTGGAAACATTAAGGTTTTTTAATGCTTGTAGTTTCTTAATCTCACTAAGGCTGCTTTTATTTGATCAAAAATACAGTAAAATTGGTAATATTGTGAAATATTATTACAATTTAAAATAACTGGTTTCTGTTGTAATATACTTTAAAATGTGATCAAAGCTGAATGTTCAGCATCATTACTCCAGTCTTCAGTGTCACATGATCCTTCAGAAATCATTCTCATATGATTTGATGCAACATTTCTGATTATTATCAATGTTGAAAACAGTTGTGCTGCTTCATATTTTTGTGGAAACGAATTTTTTTTTCATGAATAGATTTTTTCTTTGATGAATAGAAAGCTTAAAAGAAAAACATTTATTATAAATATAACTTTTTTTGTAATATTTATTCATTTCATAAATGTTTTATCAATGTAATGTGCCTTTGCTAAATAAAAGTATGAATTTATCTCCCTCCCCTTTTTTTTATAATTCTTGCTTACCCCAAACTTTTGAATGGTAGTGTATCATGATTTTCACAACAAACAAAAAAAAGAAGCTAAAACTGTTTTCAACATTGATAATAAGAATAATAAGATGCAGGAATAAATTACATTTTATAATATATTACAACAAAAAACAGTTATTTTAAATTTTAATAATATTTCACAATATTACTGTTTTATTGTATTTTTGAACAAATAAATGTAGCCTTGGTGAGCAGAAGAGACTTCTTTCAAAAACCTTAATGTTTCAAAACTTTTGACCGGTACTGTACATGTAGGCCTAAACACCACCGTTTAAAAGTTTGGGGTCAGTAAGATTTTTGTTTATAAAAAATTGAATACTTATATTCATCAAGGATGCATTTAATTGATAAAAAGTGACAATAAAAAGACCTAATGTTACAAAGATTTTTATTTCAAATAAATGCTGTTCTTTTGAACTCAAAGTATCACAGTTTCCACAAAAATATTACGCTGTTTTCAACATTGATAATAATCATAAATGTTTCTTGAGCATCAAATCATCATATGAGAATGATTTCTGAAGGATCATGTGACACTGAAGACTGGAGTAATGATGCTGGAAATTCAGCTTTGATCACAGGAATAAATTACATTTTAACATATATTCACGTAGAAAGCACTTATTTTAAATTGTAATAATATTTCACAGTTTTTACTGTATTTTTGATCAAATAAACATTAATAAGTACGTTTTCTAAGAGCTTATTAAAATCAGATTGTTTTGCTTTACATTGGCATGTTTCTACGTCACATGTTTACAATAGGGCTTGAAGTTGAGGCCCCTGGAGCGATGCGTTTTCCTGCCCGCAGTGGGACGGAGGGTCTCCAAGGATCCCATGTGAAGGACAGTCTTGGCTCGACTTCAAGAGAGGAGGAGGAGATAGACTCGAGAGATCGAGTTACGCACAGATTTAACTGGAGAGTTTGCGGACTTAATGTAATCAGTGTCTTTTGTTGCTGTAGCTTTTGTGCTGGATTAACTCTGGCTGCAAAGCTAAATTTAAAGCACAGTGAATTTGTAAAAGTCATTTAGGTCAACAGAAAGCAGTAATTAAAGGATCTCAAAGTTTTGCAACATTTGAATGAGAAATGCACAAAATAAACACATGCATGTATGCTTAAATATTAACTTTCTAAATAAAGAAACATAATCCACAGCATATCATGGTACAACAGAGTAGCAGACATGTTAAGATAAAATCAAAGACACTGATTATCAGGTCTGTCTTTGTACCTGCTTCATAATGTTTCTTGTTTCATGTTACATGTTTCTTTGATTTATGAGAGAGGAAGAGGATGAGGAGGAAGAGTGGTTGACTTCTGTCCACAGCACAGTCACAGCGACCCCTACAGCACAATGGAGGGAAACACAGACAAAATGACTTTGGCTTGAGAAGGAAGAAAAAAAAAACAGACAAATTGATTGACATAGACGAAAGTTGTGTTTAGTTGACTACAATAATTTAATAAAACATTATACTACGACATGGATATAAAATAAGCATAGACAAAAAAACAAATACCGGTAAACTTTACATTTAAGAATTTTAAAAGGGGTTTATACCTACTATTTCTTTTTGGATGCTGTTTACGACGTGTGTTTACGTCGAATGAATGTCCACCATTTTGAAAGGTACATTTGGTTCGTCGTTTAATTCACCTGACTTATACATGCGTGTGTTTCAGATGCCACTGGCTCGTGTAATAGTAATATACACTCCCCTAAAGGATTATTAGGAACACCATACTAATACTGTGTTTGACCCCCTTTCGCCTTCAGAACTGCCTTAATTCTACGTGGCATTGATTCAACAAGGTGCTGAAAGCATTCTTTAGAAATGTTGGCCCATATTGATAGGATAGCATCTTGCAGTTGATGGAGATTTGTGGGATGCACATCCAGGGCACGAAGCTCCCGTTCCACCACATCCCAAAGATGCTCTATTGGGTTGAGATCTGGTGACTGTGGGGGCCATTTTAGTACAGTGAACTCATTGTCATGTTCAAGAAACCAATTTGAAATGATTCGAGCTTTGTGACATGGTGCATTATCCTGCTGGAAGTAGCCATCAGAGGATGGGTACATGGTGGTCATAAAGGGATGGACATGGTCAGAAACAATGCTCAGGTAGGCCGTGGCATTTAAACGATGCCCAACTGGCACTAAGGGGCCTAAAGTGTGCCA
Organism: Rhinogobio ventralis; assembly: GCA_039654625.1. Taxonomy (NCBI): domain Eukaryota; kingdom Metazoa; phylum Chordata; class Actinopteri; order Cypriniformes; family Gobionidae; genus Rhinogobio; species Rhinogobio ventralis. The sequence goes on from CM077216.1 coordinate 4,974,149, forward strand.
AGAAAACATCCCCCACACCATTACACCACCACCACCAGCCTGCACAGTGGTAACAAGGCATGATGGATCCATGTTCTCATTCTGTTTACGCCAAATTCTGACTCTACCATCTGAATGTCTCAACAGAAATCCAGACTCATCAGACCAGGCAACATTTTTCCAGTCTTCAACTGTCCAATTTTGGTGAGCTCGTGCAAATTGTAGCCTCTTTTTCCTATTTGTAGTGGAGATGAGTGGTACCCGGTGGAGTCTTCTGCTGTTGTAGCCCATCCGCCTCAAGGTTGTGCGTGTTGTGGCTTCACAAATGCTTTGCTGCATACCTCGGTTGTAACGAGTGGTTATTTCAGTCAAAGTTGCTCTTCTATCAGCTTGAATCAGTCGGCCCATTCTCCTCTGACCTCTAGCATCAACAAGGCATTTTGGCCCACAGGACTGCCGCATACTGGATGTTTTTCCCTTTTCACACCATTCTTTGTAAACTCTAGAAATGGTTGTGCGTGAAAATCCCAGTAACTGAGCAGATTGTGAAATACTCAGACCGGCCCGTCTGGCACCAACAACCATGCCACGCTCAAAATTGCTTAAATAACCTTTCTTTCCCATTCTGACATTCAGTTTGGAGTTCAGGAGATTGTCTTGACCAGGACCACACCCCTAAATGCATTGAAGCAACTGCCATGTGATTGGTTGATTAGATAATTGCATTAATGAGAAATTGAACAGGTGTTCCTAATAATCCTTTAGGTGAGTGTAGATCTTAGTAGCATTTTAAGTGATAACATATTCTATAAACAACTATAAAAGATCATTCTCGGCTTTCTTCGGTTCTCTGCACTAGCGTCAGCAGCAACCGGAAGTGTCTATGCACACACTCGCTAGGTCGGAAATCCAACATGGCGGCCATATACAACTTATTCATTTAGGCTACTTTATTATGATATATTTATTTATTATAATATATTTATGTACTGACATATAGGACTAAGAAATAAAGTGTCATTTATTAATCTTGAAAATTTCCAATTTATAGTACAAGATAATAAACTAAATAATTAATTCAATAAAACAACAAATAAATGTAATGTCCACTATTTATGAATTCACTACTATGAAAAAAATTGTGCGTTGGAAATACATGATTCATTCTTAAATTCAGTATATTATTATGAAAAACGGCTTTTTGAAAAAGCACATTTTATTATGAAAAAAACTATATTTAAACAGTAATAGTGTGTGAAAAAAAATATATATTAAACAATATTGTGCTTTTTACAAAATAGATACATTTATTTATTGATTTATTTAATTAATAATTCATTAAATTTATTATTCCTCTACATTTAATTGTCGTTTTATTGAATGCATTTTTTATTGAATTATTTAATTTTGAGTAATTACTAATATAAACAACAACAACCATAATAATAATGAACCAAATATAGGAAAATGACAAATTGACAAATATTTTATATTAAAAATACAAACATTCAGTCATTGTGTTTGTTGTGTTCAGTCATTTTATATTTTAATTCGTTTTATTTAAAGCCTATTTTTTAGTGAGGACTACATGCAACTGCTTGCATCTTGTGTTTATTATTATAGTTGAGTTTTAAATATAACAAGTACTAATAATCAACCAATCTTTTCCATTTCCACTGAAGCGCGGAACTAATGTTGAGAGTGACAGCACGGAGGGATTTAGCAGCCGGACCCGAGGAGAGGAGCAACATTTCATAACCAATATTTGAATGAACTTATCTGAATTCGTGTTGAAACGTGGCGTTACAATGAGAAAATGACGCTGTTTCGGAGCTCTGTAAGCGAAAAATGATAAGATAATGCAAAAAATGCATGCATTTGACTACCTGTTTACATGTGTTTGCACAAGGAGTAGTTTGAATCCTTCTGTGCAACCTAATCCTAGATATAAAGGTTTTTCACTGCTGTGCATTTAAGCTTTTGCACTTCCCATTTGTAAAATTGAATGTGTTTATTAATCATTGCATGATCAAAAAATAACTGCTATAAATTGCAACTGAACTGCATTTATCCTGAATGCCTTAATAATAGTAATAATGTCTGGATTATGTGCAAAGCACCTGCTCCAGAACTTCAGGTGCATTGTGCACAGGGTATCGGTTCGCATCCCGTCCCGTAGAGTGTTTCTTGTTACTCGTCTTTTATCTCAAACCCCCAAAGTGGGACTGTTCTGTTGGACTGCATGTGGCATCACTTATGCCTCTGGACAGGAAGCCGTCCATCAGACCAGAACCACAGAGAGGAAGTCAATCGCCCGAGTGCAAATCCACAGGTTAGTATTCGTCCTGCGTCTGGGACTCCGCGCCTTGGTGCTTTATCTTAAGTTCAGCCCTCTTCTTCTTCTATACCCCCTGACTCTACTGTCACACCGTTGGGCGTCCCACTGGTTGGACGCCCTGCTTTGGGTCACAGAGACATCTGGACCTACTTTTATTAAGCTGGGCCAGTGGGCCAGCACCAGACGGGACCTCTTCTCACAGGACTTCTGCGACCGCTTCTCAAGGCTTCACGTGCAAGTCAAGCCCCATCCCTGGATTCACACCAAGCTCTGTCTGAGGAGGGCGTTTGGGGAAGGATGGAGGCAGATGTTTGTGTTCGACAGTAAGGAGCCTGTGGGGTCGGGGTGCGTGGCACAGGTGTACCGCGCTAAAGCTAAGGTGGCCAGTGTGGAAGACCCGGTGTTCCAGCAGCTGGTGGAGGAGCTGGAGAAGAAGAACCTCCTGGAGGCCTGGGAGATTCCTGGTCTGGGAGGAGCTCTGAGCGACCTCTGGGAGACGAGTAAAGATGAGGATGAGACCGTGGATATCAAGACCAGGGGTTTTGGAGAGAGACCCGATCCAGGCGAACACCTTGAGGAAGAGCGTCTGATACCCGTGGCGATTAAGGTAAAGATCATTTTACTTTTACAGCTTAATTTGAATATTTTCATGTTCCAGTGAATTCCCAGTGAAATCAGTCTTTATCGCCAAGTACAGCATGTACAAATAATTAATTTTGGTATGTAGGTGCAAAATTAATAAAAATGAGAACGTAAATAAAAAATAAATAAATAAATCTTCCGATCTTTATTTGTGTATACCATATTTTTGCACAGAAATATGTCAGATTGTAGGTAAAATGTTTTTTTAAATGACATTTGATGTTTATTTGTCTTACCCTGTTAAAAAATCTTTTGGTACACAATACTGGTCAAAAGTTTGGAAACATTACTATTTTTAATGTTTTTGAAAGAGTCTCTTCTGTTCACTGAGGCTGCATTTATTGGATCAAAAATACAGTAAAAACTGTGAAATATTATTACAATGTAAAACAGCGGTTTGCTACGTGAATAAATGTTAAAATGTAATTTATTCCTGTGATCAAAGCTGAATTTTCAGCATCATTACTCCAGTCTTCAGTGTCACATGATCCTTCAGAAATCATTCTCATATGATGATTTATTATCAATGTTGGAAACAGTTGTGCTGCTTAACATTTTTTTTTATATCCTGTGATACCAGGATTCATTGATGAATAAAAAGTTAAAAAGAACCGCATATATTTAAAATAGAAAACTTTTCTAACAATATACACCACCGTTCAAAAGTCTGGGGGTCAATATTTAATTTTTTTGAAAGAAATGAATACTTTTATTCAGCAAGGATGTGTTAAATTTATAAAAAGTGATAGTAAAGAGTTATATTGTTAGAAAAGCAGCACAACTGAAAAAGAGCACAAATCATCATATGAGAATGATTTCTGAAGGATCATGTGACACTGAAGACTGGAGTAATGATGCTGAACATTCAGCTTTGATCACAGGAATAAATTACATTTTAACATATATTCACATAGACAACACTTATTTTAGATTGTAATAATATTATACAGTTTTTTTTCTATTTTTGATCAAATAAATGCAGGCTAGATGAGCAGAAGAGACTTCTTTTAAAAACATTAAAAATAGTAATGTTTCCAAACTTTCGACCATACACACACACACACACACATATTGTATAAACACAATATTTTGTGTTTGATACGATTAATTGTGATTCATCGATTTGACAGCACTAATATATATATTCTTACATACAGCATATTCTTAATGTAAACTCTATTTTCTCACAGAAATACATCACATTATAAAGGTAAAATGGGTTTTAAATGACCTTTTGTTAATTTCTTGTTTAGTTTATTCTTGTGAGATTTGTTTTGGCAGTTCTTGTAGTTGAAGTCAGTCAACATTTTAGTCTTCGACAAATCCAGATCAAACCAGCTTAAACTTCATATATATATATATATATATAAAAACTGGGTCATATAGAGGAAGTATGGTATTAAATTACTAATTTTCACCATTAATTTTCTTATAAAAGAAGCATATTTTATTGAATCTTACATTTTATTAGATTTAGTTTTTTAGGCCTAACACTCAAATTTTTTCGGGTCAAAAATGACCGGAACAGAGGGTTAAGGATGATTGATGACCACTCTTTAACTGGTTAGCTGGTTTGGGGTGGTAGACCAGCCATGAACAAGCTCACCTTACAGCCAACAGCCAAAACATTAGCACTAATATAATTTTCCAAAAACCATTTAACCATTTTTGTATTTATTTATTTATTGCTTATATTTATTTATGAGTTTGTCTTTTTATTGGTTAGTGTTTTTTGTCCTTTTTTTTTTTTTCCTGTTGCTATTGTTCTGATCATTATTTGTCTTTTCTTCACTCAGGTTCTTCATCCAGGAATCAGGCGGCAGGTCCAGATTGATCTGATCCTGATGAAAGCTGGAAGTTTATTCCTCAACTGTTTGCCCGGCATCAAGTGGCTCAGCCTGCCTGAGATTGTAGATGAATTTGAGAAGCTCATGACCAAACAGGTACTGATGCTTTTATGGCAGTTAACCTCATCTAAAACCACATAGATACTTGAAATAATATAAACATTAAAGTCAGTATGAACCGGAAGTTGCGACCAACTTTAGTATTCTGATGTATTTTCTGAGTGAAACAGATTATTGAATGAGAAGATTAGAGGGCGTGGCTTGTTTTTTCCGTTTTTTTATTCATTTTGAGGAATACTTATAAAAAAATAAGTAATGCAACTTGGATATTTTGTTGTAACATCAAAAGTAATCTGATTACTTTACTAGTTGCTTGTTAAAAGTAATCTGATTACTTTGCTAGTTACTAGTTAAAAGTAATTGATTACTAGTTGCTTGAAAAAGTAATATGATTACTTTGCTAGTTACTTGAAAAAGTAATCTGATTAATTTACTAGTTACTTGTTAAAAGTAATTGATTACTAGTTGCTTGAAAAAGTAATATGATTACTTTACTAGTTGCTTGAAAAAGTAATCTGATTACTTTACTAGTTGCTTGTTAAAAGTAATCTGATTACTTTGCTAGTTACTTGAAAAAGTAATCTGATTAATTTACTAGTTACTTGTTAAAAGTAATTGATTACTAGTTGCTTGAAAAAGTAATATGATTACTTTACTAGTTGCTTGAAAAAGTAATCTGATTACTTTACTAGTTGCTTGTTAAAAGTAATTGATTACTAGTTGCTTGAAAAAGTAATCTGATTACTTTACTAGTTGCTTGTTAAAAGTAATCTGATTACTTTACTAGTTGCTTGTTAAAAGTAATCTGATTACTTTACTTGTTGCTTGTTGAAAGTAGTCTGATTTCGTAACTCGCGTTACTTGCAATGAGTCCAACGCTGACTATAATAGTTTCACAATTAGACCTAAATGACTAAAACATTCATGACTACTGAGTGGTTTTGTACTTTAACATCCTTTTTGATGCAGATCGATCTTCGGTTTGAGGCCCAGAACATGGAAAAGTTCCAAAAAAAATTCAAAGATGTGGAATATGTGAAGTTCCCAACACCCCTCAGACCGTTCGTCACAAGGACTGTGTTGGTAGAAACATTTGAGGTAATAAAAATGGCAGTGCTCCTGATTGTTTTAATATTTCATAACCTATTTTATTTCACTATCGCTTTGATCTGTGCTCTTGTAGGAGAGTGAACCCATCTCAAATTACATGGGCTCTGACGTCCCAGCAGGAATCAAGGAGAGAATCGCAAGGATGGGTGTCGATCTTCTTTTGAAAATGGTTAGTTAAACAATCACCAGATTCATTTTGTGTGTGTTACACTGGAGTCTGTGTGTCTAACTTGTGGTCATCTCTTGCAGGTGTTTGTGGATAATTTCGTCCACGGGGACCTCCATCCCGGGAACATCCTGGTGCAGGGTGGGCGAGGAGAGGGACCCCAGGACAGGGCCACTCTGACGGACCTGTGGGACACTGTGGTGGTCAGCATGAGGCCGACTCCACAAGTCCTGCAGCTGGTGCTACTGGACGCGGGCATCGTGGCGCAGCTAAGCGAGGCGGATCAGCGCAACTTCAGAGCTGTGTTCACCGCTGTCGTTCTCAAGCAGGTAAAGGACAGATGTGGATTGTGGTTCTTACATTGACAGCACTGAATGTGAATGGACTAAGCGCCAAATTTCAAGTGATTCCACCCTGAAATGTTGAAGATGCATTTGTTGAAGTTGGCATCTATGTTATGTTAGTATTATTAAGTCTCTTCTGTTCACCGGGGCTGCATTTATTTGATCAAAAATACAGTAAAAACTGTTATTATTACAATTTAAAATAACTGTTTTCTATGTGAATATATGTTAAAATGTAATTTATTCCTGTGATTTTCAGCATCATTACTCCAGTCTTTAGTGTCATATGATCCTTCAGAAATCATTCTGATATGATGATTTGCTGCTCGAGAAGCATTTATGATTATTATCAGTGTTGAAAACAGTTGCTGCTTCATATTTCTGTGGAAACTGTGATACGTTTTTAAGGATTAAATCAGATTAATGATAGAAAGTTCAAAAGAACTGCATTTTGAATATTTTGTAACAGCTTTGCTGTCACTTTTGATCAATTTAATATAAATTTAATGCTGAATACCTCAAACTTTTGAACGGTAGTGTATGTAGTATTATAGTATTTATTAATATTTTCAATTAGCTTTTATTTTTATAATCAGTTTTCATTTTGATTTAGTGATTTTTTTTTTATTAGTTTTTGTTCTTTTTCTTTTTAAATATGCTTATTTAGCTTTAATATATTTTTATTGGAGTGCAGTTTTAGTAATTTAGTACTTTAACTTAAGCTTATTTAGTTTAGTTAGTTGCCCATTTTTACTTTTTCATCTAATATTTTATTTAACATCAGCTTTGTTTCAGTTACCTAAAACAATTGTTAATAGTTTTAGTTTTAAGGCTGGAATACATTACATGATGTTTGCCCATATTTTAGTCCCAGAAATCTGGCCCCAAAAAGTCAACGCTAGTTAAAAGTCAGAGCCAGTCTGAAGATTTGAGCTGACAGATTTCATGGAATCTTTTTTAGCTTAAATCCATGAACATGTTTGGCCCTGTTTACACCTGGTATTAAGATGCATTTTGGTCGATTGGATCACAAGTGGACGACGCTAAATACAGGTGTAAACGGGGTCTAAAACGTTTTGAGCTTGTCCACTTTCGATCACTTCCAGAGGTAGTCAAAAACTCATTCGACCGGATTGCTTTTGCAGTGTAAACGCTCATGAAGTCAAATGCACTCGAACAGCCACTAAGGCCCCATTTACACTGCATGGTTCAAGTGACCCAATTCCGATTTTTCCCTCTCATGTGGCACAGATCGGATATGACATGTGAACGTGTAAGCAGGAAAAAAAACACATAAATTCCGATATCCTCAGATCGGATTCAGGCCTCACTCATATGTGGTAATAAATCCGATTCGGATACATGCATTTGCGCCTGCCATGTAAGCGGTCAAATCGGATATTCCCCAGTAAATGCGAGTCGTATGTCATTGAAAAAGGGACGGAGACGAATGACGTCAACTCAGGTGGACATGAACTGCGATCACATGACACTAATAGCGCGATGGAAGACGAGAGCAATGTTTGAATAAACATTGAATAATCATTTTGTCTGCATCCATTGCGTCCATTGCATATCGTGCCGTTTACTTCCTTTTCCGGGTCAGAACGCCTTCGGCTGTTTCGCCAGTGTATAGTGTAAATGCAAATATCGGATACGGGTCGCTTTTAAAAGATGATGTAAGCAGGTCATCAAAAAAATTGGATATAGTCACCAAATCGGAATTGTGCATCAAGACCTGCAGTGTAAATGCGGCCTAAAAAGCCCCCTACTCTCCGCCTACTGACCGAAACATTATGGGATGTGCACTAGCCAGACGGGATTTAAACTTTGTTGGCTGGAGACCCAAGTTTGGTTTGAAGATGAAAAACGTACCAAGCACAATGCTCTCTCACCATTCCTGATTTCTAACACGCACTCACAGAATTTTCTGTTCTTGTGTCTGTCAGAGCAGAAACTAAAGCTGATGCTCTCCGTGTGTTTTTCTGTCGTCTCCAACGTGTTTATATGTAAATTGCGTGAGCTTATTTCATCCATTAGATGGAAAGATCTGAAAAAGCCCATACATTTACCCGCCCATAGTCCCTCCCCTCAAAGAAATCAGGACAGAAGTGGTTGAAAGTGGACAAAAGAGACGGGTTAAACACCAGGTGTAAACAGCAATGTGTCTCCCTCATCTACCTGTGATCCGATCGACTAAAACACATCTTAATACCAGGTGTAAATAGGGCCTGAGTGTGTATCCTCAGTCCTTTAGTGTAAGATGCCCAGGTTTTCTTTTCAACCGCTTACAAAGTCAGCAAGTGTGTGATGATGCCTATTGTTTTTAAATCTGTTCAGATTTGAAAAGTCATGTAGTGTATTCCAGCCTTTAGTTTTAGTTAATAATAACAACACTGACCTCATGTACTTGTGTGTTCAGGGCGAGCGAGTTGCAGAGCTAATCCTTCATCACGCCCGCGCCAATGAGTGCCAGGATGTGACGCGTTTTAAGAAGGAAATGGCTGAACTAGTGGATCATGCACTCAGTGACACGCTTTCACTGGGAAAGGTACGGAGTTACACACACCTCCATCACTCCATTGCATAATGAGTTATAGATCTATGTTGGTAAAAGTTTGTAATTATGATTTTTTTTTCATAATGAAGTCTCTTCTGCTCACCAAGGCTGTGATCAAAGCTGAATTTTCAGCATCATTACTCCAGTCTTCAGTGTCACATGATCCTTCAGAAATCATTCTAATATGATGATTTGCTGAAACATCAATGTTGAAAACAGTCGTGCTGCTTCATATTTTGGTGAAACCATGATACACTACCATTTCAAAATCTGGGATTTAAAAGTACATTTTCTTTACAGAAATAATACTTTTATTCAGCAAGTGTGCATTAAATTGATCAAAAGTGACAGTAAATACGTTTATAATGTTACAAAAGATTTCTATTCCTAATAAATGCTGTTCTTTTTTGACTAGTAGTGTATTTATCTATTCAATCTGATGATATGTGGCTGTTTAACAGAAGCAGCCTTGCGAGTGTTTTTTTGTGTGTAAATATTGTGTAAGCATGTACATCTAATTTGCTGGCATTAAATTGTATTTAATACATCAGCAGCATTATATCCCTCTAGACATGTGTGTCAGCCATTAAAACTCATTTCGGCTGACCACTATACATTTCAGTATTGCTGGGTTAAAAATGTTGCTCTACATGCCTTATGTTTCACACAGTATGTGTTGTTTTATAGATTCAGGTGTCCGAGCTGCTGTCGCGAGTCTTCGGGTTACTGATTCATCACAAGGTGAGAGCAGCTGCTTTTACTTAATGTTAAATTACTCAGAACTTAAACTGATTGCATAATTTGTTATTAGCACAAGTTAGTAGATCTGTAAAATAATACTTAGTCGCTTAATGTAACATCTACAGTGTTGGGTAAGTTACTCTAAAAAAGTAACTAATTACTAGCTTCTAGTTACATCTTCAACAGTGTAATTAGATTACTGTACCAATTACTCTCTTTAAAAAGTATTGGATTACTTGTTACTAATTACTTTGTAAATCCCATATCCGCCTTGAGCAGCTGAACAATACAAGGATAAACATGAAACTCCTCTTTTAATCCTTTCAAATAAATAATATAAAATTATTCTTGAACTGAGCAAAGTATTTAAAGGGAGAAGGTTACATTTAAAAACATACATTTTAACATTAGACGCTATTGTTTTATATAGAATTGTTCTATAGTCTGTACAGTCTTTAGTGCAGTTACATCAGAAGTAACTGTAATTTAATCCCTTACTTTACCTTGGAAGAGAAAAGTAATTAAATTACAATAAGTAATTACTTTGTAATGCATTACACCCAACACTCTACCTTTTAATAATCCAATAAGCAGCCTTTTAAATTTGTAAACAGGAAGTAGTGATAAAAAGCTATGCATTTCAGTTTTAACATGTCGTTTTTTTTTCTGCCTTAGGCAGAATATTTCTGCCCTAGCAATAATATTATTGAAGAAATATGTGAAATAAAGTATAGTAAACAATACGTTTAAATATTTTACAATGAGGTCCAATTAGTTAACTTTAATAACTAACATTAACATGAGCAATACATTCGTTAACCTTAGTTCATCAAAATACAACTGTTTATTGTTAGTTCATGTTAGCTCAGGTCCATTAAATAATATGAACGGATACAGATTTTGATTTTAATAAAAACTATTTGATAACACTTTATTTTACAGTGTCCTTGTTACACATCATGTTACATGTAGTTACTATAGTAATAGCAGTAAATTATGCATAATTACATGCAACTAACCCTCAACCAAACCCTAACCCTTTAGTAAGAACATGTAGTTAATTAATATTACTGAGTACTTAAATATATAATTACACTGTAACAGTGACATCTTAAAATTAAGTGTAACCAACTATTTTAATTTAATAAAGTGTTAGTAACTGTCGAAATTAATATGAACTAAGATTAATAAATGCTTTAGACGTATTTGTGTTAAGTAATAAAGTTAACTTTTGTTAACTATTTGAACTTTATTGTAAAGTGTTACTAAATAAAGCATGGACAGGAACTGCATGCAAAACTAATGCAGTACTGATGTGCAAAGCAGAAAAATGTTTGTGTTAAAATCTGGCATGCACAAATATTTAATGTGACAAAAATTATGAAAATGTATAGTAATATTTAGAGGTTGACCGATAGTGAAATTTACCAATAACGAGGTTGGACCACGTTAGCCGATAACCGATTAATCAACCGATAGTTTTTAAACAAATATAACACATAAAATAATGCTGATAAATATTGCTGGATGACGAATGCATAAAAGTGACCAACTGGATATAAACTAATGCAAATAGATGGTAACTATCGTAATATTAATAATGTAATGTGTTTTTAACCACTAGAGGTACTGCTAATGTTAGCGTCCTCTCAGCTTCGATGGCAAACACACTGCTGTTCTCCACTAATGCAGCATCTAGTCAACTTATTAATTACTTTATAATGATATGTAAACATGTACTGTAGTGTACTGTTTACTTACCGATTCAGTGTCTGTTTCAAATCTGTATCTGACGTGTCCTGCAGGCTCATGTGTCAAAACAAACTCCACGAGGCATCAGTGATAACTTTTATTTCCCCTCTAGAGACCGCTCTCGTACTGTATAATGACAGCGAACCCTTCTCAGCCGCTCCAGCAACAGACACAACATGGAAAATGCTGTGATCCTTTTTTGCTCATCAGCCGCTGTGGCTGGTGGTTTTCCAGAGTCACTAGCCTCTCAGCATTTTCACTGGCCACAATTTTGACATCGATACCATGGGGAAAACTGCCAACTAGATATTTATAATATTATCTCATAATTTGTCAGCAGGTTTATTAGGCTGCTGTCACTTTAAGACCTGACGCACGGATCCATTACACTGTTACACATGCGTTTTCTTTCTCAACTGTTTGTTCAGTTAAGACATAACCGACTGTGTTTACGTGAATAATCACCAAGACCGGCATTTTGACATTATTTTGAGTGTATTTGACTGTTTAAGCACAATAAGCAGCGAAAAAGAACTCAACGTGGCTTTATCTGCCGCACTTTGGGTGTGAGCACAAAATCTGAGGGAATGAGTAAAATTATGTGCAATCCCACTGTGAAATTCAAGCCCTGAAACAAAAATGAAGCGAGTGAGTGAGGGGAGGAGGGTTTGTGTGTCACTCGCTGTCTGAGAGATGAGAGAGAGAGAAAGAGACGCTGGTGTCGTGTGTCTATTCTGAGAAAAATTAGTATTGGAAGCGTTTCAGATATTTCAGTGTGAATATATATATATATATATATATATATCGAAAAATCAATATTTTTGCACTTAGTTTATTATTTCAGATGCCTTTTTAAAAGACTACAATTTAAAAATGTATATATTTATATATGAATTCAACCCACCAAAGTGGCTAGTAGGAGTGACTGCGTTACACGCCACTGCTGGAATACACGCGTGTTCGAGAGGTTGGCGGGTGTTAATGTCAAGCCCTGGATATCAGTGCCGATTAAAGGTTCAGTGTGTAGTATTTATGAGGCTCTATTGACAGAAATGCAATATAATATACATAACTATGTTTTCAGTGGTGTATAAAGACCTTACATAATGTACTGTTATGTTTTTATTACCTTAGAATGAGCCATTTCTATCTCCATACACCGCAGGTCCCTTTACATTAAAGTCGCAATTTTGCGCCGTCATGTTTCTACAGTAGCCCTAAACGGACAAACTTCTCTACAGAGCACTAGTCACTCTCTGCTCTCTCTGACGACAACATTTTTGTCCTGTGTCAGCCACTGTAGCTTCTCCATGTGCTCCGAAAGGGAGGGAGGGGGGGGGGGGGGGTGCAATTCACAACCTCACCACTAGATGCCGCTAAAAATCACACACTGCACCTTTAATCTGCAAAATCTGTCGACCTCTTTTAATATTGTGATTGTGATATCACGATGTATCTTGATACTGTTCTGTGTTTTAAGTGTCAAATGACGTATGTTTTGCTCTGCTCGTGGCAGGTGAAGTTGGAGAGTAATTTTGCATCTATGGTGTTTGCCATCATGGTCCTGGAGGGTTTGGGCAGATCGCTGGACCCCAATCTGGACATCCTGGAGATCGCCAAACCCCTCCTGCTGAAAAACTGCGCCTCGCTCCTCTGATACTCATCCCTCCCACTGCCAACGTTTACCTCGTTGTTCTAGACGCCTGCTGCTCAAACAATGAGTGTCGATCAGGGAATTTAACCTCACTCAGAGAAAACAGTACCTGGGATCAATTTACAAGAGTCCTGTCCATGTACAGGGTTATATGGAAACGTTCAAGCTGTTCCTGGATCAATAATATATGCTGTGATGCTGAGATTGGATTGAACTAATGGGGCCAGATTCAACCTTGATATGTGAACTAAACCCTACAGTCCTGAAGTTTATAGACTTTAAGATGTTAAATTCAATATCAGATTACAAGGTAAAACATAATATCCACCTGTTAGGCTGCTTTCACTTTAAGTTTAAGTGCTTTAGACCCTAACCCTGAAAAGTTACATATATTGTCAAGCAGAAGAAGCCCATTGTCTGAATTAGATTGTAGAGTTAGTGCTTACAATCTATGCAAATGTATAAAGGAACCAGATTTGATCCATACACCATGTCTTTTTGTTTAATTAACATAACATTGGTTAAATATACCAAAAAGTATGCCCATTTAAATGCCTTTGTGTATCATAAATGTGACATTTTACATACCTGATGATCTCATGGTTTCTCGTCTGTCCTTTTTAACATCCATATGTGATGACTGTATTTTGTTGTTTACCCTCTGATGGATGAAAACAACTCCTTTGTGTATTTTGCACACTTTTGTCTGAATTAAACTAATAATCTATACTTTGACAGAGACTTTTTGTTTCAACTTGTCTTTTTTTATGATGGATGTTTGTACTGTTTAACAGAAATGTACTGATTGTGCACTAAAGTAAAGGTTTAATTTGTGGTCACGTATGGCAAGCCATATTGACTTATATTCACACTTATATTCATTCTGACTTATATTCATATGAATTCTTGATAGCGACAATTAAATTTTCACTAGTTAAAATGCTAATTCTTGATATCAGAAATTAGACTTCTACTAGTAATGTTGACTATTTTTGATATCAGGAATTACATTTCAACTAGTAAAAACTATAATTCTTGATATCTGTAATTGTATTTTCACTAGTTAAATATCACCATAGGCTGCCATTCAAATTCAATTGCTGATATCAAGAATTTTTTCTTACTAGTCATTTCCAATTTCACATATCAGAAATATAATTCTTACTAGTAAAAAATCTTCACATAATAATTATGTGGTTACTAGTGCAAATGTCTATTCTTGATATAAACAATTGAATTGCTACTAGTAAAAATTTTCATTTTTGATATCAATAATTCGATTGTCACTAGTGACAATGTTAATTTCTGATTGTTACTAGTAAGAAAGCCATTTAGATATCTGAAATTACTCCTAATTATTGATTTTAGAAAAACATATTTTACATTTCATCAGAAATAAATGTAACATGTTGAAATACATTTACAGATATCAAGAATTAACATTTCTACTAGTAAAAATTAAGTTATTGATGAGGAATTTATATTTGTACTAGTAACCACGTAATTATTGATATCAAAATGTTTTTAAATGACTTTTTACTGGTAAGAATTTTATTTCTGATTTGTGAAACCGTGATTTCAACTAGTAAGAAATCAATTCTTGATATCAGAAATTAAATTTGAATGGCAGCCTATGGTGACTTTTAACTAGTAAAAAGTTAAAAAGCGAGCGATGGCGTCATTGATATCAAGAATTCACGTTTTTACCAGTGGAAATCTACTTCCTGATATCAAGAATAGCCATTCTTACTAGTAGAAATGTCATTCCTGCATTTTAGCTAGTGAAAATGTATTTGTTATCAAGAATTCATATCGAGAACATGAATAAAGGTTTGCCATAGGTCACGGACGTCGCGCGCGGTGTTGCCATAGAGAAAGAAGCGTCCGCCGGAAGTGAGAAGGACAGGAGCGCGATGGCGGACGACGCGATGAAAACGGTGAGAAATGATGGATATTTTTATTAAAAGATAAAACCTCTTGCATTTAATACCTTTAATATTAACAAATATCTTCTTTATGGTGGTTTGTGGTAGTCTGCAACCGCTATTCTTCGTTATTTACTTGCTTGTCAGATTAATTAGCCTATGTCTCCAAAGAGAAAACAGTCTGAAAGATTGACATTTTAAATAACAAATGTAGCCTGTGTTTTATTTACATTTCGTTGAATCTTGCAAAGCAAAGCTTATCAGAACAGACTTGTCTCAAAATCCAAATAAAGGACTATTAAGATTTATTGCATTGTTTTTATTTTTATTTTCAAGTAAATTGAATTAATTGTAAATAATGTATACGTTATGCTGTCTTTATTATGATTTTCATTTTCTAAAAAATATTACGCCAGAACATGATTATTCTCATGGCTTCTCTTGACATTAAATATTTAATAAATATTAAATTCATAATATTTGTCAGCAGTCAAAGTGTATCAAGTGCACAACAATAAGACAACATAAAATGTAATTCCAGCACACATGATTTGTTTAATTGTGTTGACATACTGGTAACACTTTATTTTAAAATGTCCTTGTCACACATGTAACATGTAGTTACTGAAGTAATAACTATAAATTATGCGTAATCACATGCAAAACCAAACCTAATCCTAGACATAACCCTATAGTTAGTACATGTAGTTAATTAATATTACACCTTAAAGGACACCTTAAAATAAAGTGTAACTGACATATGTATTATTTTCTGTGAGTAGGATGTGCAGCTGCCAGTGGCCACAGACCTCAAGAAACCTCGTCCAAAGAAAGGTCAGAGTCTATACACATTTATAACAACATAAATCATTGTACAATTCAGTTTTAAATGATAAAGTAATGCGAAACACAACTTTTGGACACCACTGAATCCATTCATCCTGTGGGTGGCGCTGTTTGCCTTTATTTCCCCCCATTTTCCAGTGAAGAGGATTATGGCTCACAGGGAAAAGTCTGTCCAGGAATAGAACGGATTGAGATCAGATTTTGCCAGGGGGCTTGTAAGCAAGAGGAGAAAGATGCAGACGCTTCATGTCATGGCGAACGGGCTCCTTTTGTTCCGGGGCCCGCTGGATTTGGGATGAGGAGTCTTGTTGTGGCCCCCCATTGCGAGAAGGGACCGCTGCGGCTCACAGCATGCATCTCCGCCCTCTATATCCAAAATAGAAGCTGTTTTCTGCAGAATTTCAGTGCCGCATTTGATATTTGCATTTTCAAGATTAGACCCGTTCATGTCCTACACAAGATGAAACGGCTTTTTAATCTTCGCCCCCGAAAAAGTTGTTGAACAGTGAAGTCACACTTTAAAATGTCCTGCATTAAATAGGAAATTAAGGTTGCGCAAACACACTTTACAAGCAAAACATTTGACAGACAGACAAATTTAAACACACTGAGACTGAGAAAAGTGAATATTAAGATCCTGCAGAATTGGCAACAGCATTTTTAAGTGTCTAGACTTTGTGCACCACTATACATTAGCTGGGTTTCCACCAAAACGTGCACCTTTTCAAAGTTCACAAAACAAACAAATGTGAATTGGGTGTGTCTCCAACAAGTTGTTAGAGCGGATGATGGTGGTATTGGTAACCTAGTAACCAACAGTATATAAAACTCCCTCAGCTTAACCTTAACGTGAAAAACGCTTTACGTGGCTTAAGAAAGTGGTATTATTACGGAGTTTGGTCTTTTAATATCAATTCTTAGTACATTAAGCCACGTTAAGCGTTTTAGAATGATCTGCTGTTTCCCCTGATGGGGACAGTCACGTGGGTTTAATGTTCGCTACGTCAGAATTTATTCTGCAAATGCATTTCCATCTCCCATTATTCGCATGAACTCTTTTCAGTCAAAAACCACCTCAAGCGAGTGTAAAAACGTTTTTGAGAATTAAGGGCGCTTCCATCACTCGTTTCTGATGCGATACTTCAAAATGCGCATAAAAACAGGGTGATGGAAACATTGTTGCATACTTCTGTACAGTATGTTTTTCTTCTGTCTGCAGCTCCTGAGCTTCCGATTCTGGAGAGGAGAAACTGGCTTATACATCTGCATTACATCCGCAAAGATTATGAGACCTGCAAGGTAAAACCTGCATATCCTACAGGGATAGTATAGAATGCTCTTAATAATGTGAATTGATTTGTGTTCCTTCTGATTATAGGCCATTATCAAAGAACAACTGCATGAAACTCAAGGCATGTGTGAATATGCCGTGTATGTTCAAGGTCAGTGAATAATACACAGCAAACCGATTCCAACATTGTAAACATATTCAGTTACTCCAATGTAGTCAGTGTTACAGTGTGATTGGTCTACTCTGTGATTATAACGCTTAAGCTTCAAATTTATTTATTTATTTGAAGTGTTAAAGTGCCACTGTTATGCTATTTTAAAGGCTCCTAATTTAGTTTTGGATCTCCTACAACAGGTTTACATGCATCAAAGGTCAAAAACGCTTTAATTTTCACATAATATACTTTACATTGCACATCACCTCATTTCTCAATGATTCTCAAACGACTCGACAGATGAACCAGTCTCTCTAAATCCCTCATTTCCTAGAGCCTACTCTGCTCTGATTGGTCAGATGGCTCAGTCTGTTGTGATTGGTCTACTCTGCTCTGATTGGTCAGATGGCTCAGTCTGATGTGATTGGTCTACTCTGCTCTGATTGGTCAGATGGCTCAGTCTGTTGTGATTGGTTTACTCTGCTCTGATTGGTCAGATGGCTTAGTCGGTTGTGATTGGTCTACTCTGCTCTGATTGGTCAGATGGCCCAGTCGGTTGTGATTGGTCTACTCTGCTCTGATTGGTCAGATGGCCCAGTCTGTTGTGATTGGTCTACTCTGCTCTGATTGGTCAGATGGCCCAGTCGGTTGTGATTGGTCTACCGTGTACAGCGTGTGTTTCGGAAGCTAAACGCCTATTACCATAACTGAACTTCAGCTCTGTCTAGAGGCTTCCTTTACCTCAGCGATTGTGCACACTGTAAAGACCGCAGCGGTGACGTCAGTTTTACCATATCAATCCGAACGCAAGTCCGAATCGATGATAAAACATTGGAAGAACTAGTTATTCAACCCGAACCTCCATCGCAAGGATGACTCGAGCAGGACTTTTCTCAGAGATACGCTACTCAGTTTTAGGTGCATTATGAGATGTTGCAGCTGTAATTCCTCACCATCAGCTTTAACAAGTGTATTTACATCAACAAACTGATGTTTCAAATTTTTTCCGGTGCACGTGCGGGAACTTTATCAATAACAGCGCATACGTTAGCCCAGCACTAACGTGAATGACTGATGGAACATGAACGTTTGTAAAACAAATCTTGCGCAATCCTACATTACTTAAAAAAGTAGTTAGAACGATAGACAATCTGCACTAATAGACACAGTTTTTGGTAATAGTGGCACACAGCTGATTAGCAGAAGTATTTTAGTAATAACACGAGTTAGCCGGAGACCTACACAATATAAATTTGTTTTGTCGATTTGTTTTGTTGTCTGTGCCGACTCGCGAATATGATTCACTCTGCGCTCTCGTGTCTCTAGTCTAGACCAGAGCTGTTGGTGTGTGTGTGTGTGCTGCGGCGGTGCGCGTGAAACTAACGTGAAACCAGACTTCATTCATTACACTGTCTGAATCATTTCCTATCCCCTATTTAGTGCACTATGTGCCATTCTCCATGTAGAAAACAGTAAATGTGTGAACAAGTGAGCGATTTCAGCCGCAGCTTCAGCATCTATTTATAATGTAGGGGGCAGGACGCTTCAGATTCTAGAGAGCATTTGATTGGACAGAAGATGTGATGAGAAGCTGAAGTCCATGGTGATGTCATAAAAATCTGTGATCCATTTGAATGGAAGTGAGAGACTGTAAGTTTTGAATGCTTATGTCTCTAAATGCGAATTTTGTCATTGTTTTGGAACACACCAGCTTATTCCTAACCTTAAGGCTAACATAGTCATACTAAAAGCTAAAACATTTCAATTTTGATTTCAGGGGGCCTTTAAGAAAAAGTGCATAAAATTGGACACATAAAATGCATGTATATATACACTCACCTAAAGGATTATTAGGAACACCTGTTCAATTTCTCATTAATGCAATTATCTAATCAACCAATCACATGGCAGTTGCTTCAATGCATTTAGGGGTGTGGTCCTGGTCAAGACAGTCTCCTGAACTCCAAACTGAATGTCATAATGGGAAAAAAGGTGATTTAAGCAATTTTGAGCGTGGCATGGTTGTTGGTGCCAGACGGGCCGGTCTGAGTATTTCACAATCTGCTCAGTTACTGGGATTTTCACGCACAACCATTTCTAGAGTTTACAAAGAATGGTGTGAAAAGGGAAAAACATCCAGTATGCGGCAGTCCTGTGGGCGAAAATGCCTTGTTGATGCTAGAGGTCAGAGGAGAATGGGCCGACTGATTCAAGCTGATAGAAGAGCAACTTTGACTGAAATAACCACTCGTTACAACCGAGGTATGCAGCAAAGCATTTGTGAAGCCACAACACGCACAACCTTGAGGCGGATGGGCTACAACAGCAGAAGACCCCACCGGGTACCACTCATCTCCACTACAAATAGGAGAAAGAGGCTACAATTTGCACGAGCTCACCAAAATTGGACAGTTGAAGACTGGAAAAATGTTGCCTGGTCTGATGAGTCTCGATTTCTGTTGAGACATTCAGATGGTAGAGTCAGAATTTGGCGTAAACAGAATGCGAACATGGATCCATCATGCCTTGTTACCACTGTGCAGGCTGGTGGTGGTGGTGGTGTAATGGTGTGGGGGATGTTTTCTTGGCACACTTTAGGCCCCTTAGTGCCAATTGGGCATCGTTTAAATGCCACGGCCTACCTGAGCATTGTTTCTGACCATGTCCATCCCTTTATGACCACCATGTACCCATCCTCTGATGGCTACTTCCAGCAGGATAATGCACCATGTCACAAAGCTCGAATCATTTCAAATTGGTTTCTTGAACATGACAATGAGTTCACTGTACTAAAATGGCCCCCACAGTCACCAGATCTCAACCCAATAGAGCATCTTTGGGATGTGGTGGAACGGGAGCTTCGTGCCCTGGATGTGCATCCCACAAATCTCCATCAACTGCAAGATGCTATCCTATCAATATGGGCCAACATTTCTAAAGAATGCTTTCAGCACCTTGTTGAATCAATGCCACGTAGAATTAAGGCAGTTCTGAAGGCGAAAGGGGGTCAAACACAGTATTAGTATGGTGTTCCTAATAATCCTTTAGGTGAGTATATGTGCATATGTATATACACTGCCAAAAAAGTCGCTGTTTGGATTTAAACAGGCAAATGCTATGATTGGATCATTATGGCAGTGATTATTATGTTTCTAGCATGTGATATGTTTGGCAACAGTCCTTCTAACCCTAATTGAAGTAGACTTTAAATGTTGTGATGTTATTTCCATCAAGGGGTGCATCAATTTTTGGTCAAGATCTTGTATTGCCAATGCAAGAGTCCAGTACTCTGTAAAGTCTCTTCCAGCACATCCCAAAGACTCAGAGGTGAAAATGATCCTTCATGCTCCCTCACAACCATTCTCTCACAATCTGAGCCTGATGAATCTTGACATTGTCATCCTGGAATATGGCCATGACGTGTCTTCCTACATGGTTGTTTAAAAAATGAAAAGCTACACACTCCATCAATCAGGGTTAGAAGAACTCATGCCAAACATATAACATGCTAGAAACATCACAATCACTGCAATGTAATGAGGTCATTTGACCTTGTTTCATGCTGTTTCACATACTAGCTTTAAACGGTAGTATGCAGTACACTAATGCTCTGTTCCAAACACAGGCGACGTGTCCCAGTTTATCCTGATGAATGACTGCTGTGTATGTCTGTGCAGCTCTGATCATGCGGTTAGAAGGGAAGATCCAGCAGTCTCTGGAGTTGTTTCAGAGTTGTGCCATCCTCAACCCCAAAAGCTCTGACAACCTCAAGCAAGTGGCGCGATCGCTGTAAGCAGCATTTCAAACACACAAGTGCACATTTAAATCCAGATTTATATGGTGTGCCTACTTAACCTGGTTTGGATCTGTGTACACTGAATAGAAATTAATTAAGAAATATGTTAACTTATTTCATGAACTGTGCCTACTTTGTGTTTAGTTTCCTATTAGGGAAGCACAAAGCTGCTATTGAGGTTTATAATGAAGCAGCACGTCTCAATCAGAAAGACTGGGTAAGTACACATAAGTGTCTTTAAATGAGTTATTCACTAAAAAAAAATTAATACCTTATCTTGTTTCAGATCCATATGCTGTTATCTTTTCTATACAGTGACACTATTTATTTATTTATTATTAATTATTTATGTATTATTATTATTATTACATTTTTAATTATTATTTATTATTATTTATTTTTATTTTTTGTTATTATTATTTATTTTTTATTATTATTATTATTTTTATTGTGTAAAGTTATTTGTGTGTATTTTATGTATATTTATTTAGATTGTTCAGTTAAGTTATTCATTTAAATCTCAATTTAGTGGTTAGGGTTTATATTTTATTTATTTATTTAAATTGTTAATTCAGTTTTGTTAATTTTATTATTTGCTATTATTGTTATATTTATTTTATTTTGTTTAAGTCCTCTTGAAGTTTAACCACCGTTCGCTTATATTCTTGAGATTTCAGCTTTTTTGTTCCACAGGTCTGATGTGACTTGAGTAAATTGTGTGAAAAAAAAACTTTCATTTTAATCACCTGTAATTTAATGAGATGCATGTGAAATACTGAATTAATGTGTGATTATTTTTACCTGCAGGAGATCAGCCATAATCTCGGCGTTTGCTACATCTTCACCAAAGACTTCAGGAGTGTAAGATTCTGATCCGTTCAGTCATATCTTTGTGAATATTTACCATTTTATTGTAATAGTGCATATGTTATTTACCATTGTTCCTGTACTTTTATTGATAGTATGCAAGATTACAGATGTTAGCAGTGATGAAACGGCTGAATCTAACTCACATGTCCTCGCTGATGTTAAACATGTTCTCTCTGTGTCTGCAGGCAGAAGAGCAGTTAAACTTGGCATTACAGCTGAATAAACACGATCTGACCTACATGATGCTGGGAAAAATCCACTTACTGCAGGGGGACACGGAGAAAGCCATCGACGTCTACAAGAGTGCTGTGGAGTACGTCTCATACACACCCTCATCTTTTATACTGTTGAAGCATTTTATCTTTTGCACCAAACCATCATAGTTCTTACACTAGTTTAAATTCAACAAGAGCATCCGGAGACTGTAAAGTTATATATATATATATAAAATGTATTAATTGCACATTTTTTCTGTAATTAATCGTGATTAAATATATTTAAATAATAATAATAATTATTATTTCCTTATTAATTTAATATTTAATGTGTAATTTAATATTATTTTTGATAGCTTTTCTTTTCAAAAATGTATACATTGTGTAAATAGTTTACAATTATTTACAATTTTACAACTATACCTATCTTTTCCACTCTTCCATTATTTTTTAAAGTTAATATATATACAATATATATTTGACACTATATTTAAATACTAATTATTATTGTTGCTTTATTAATTTAATGTGTAATTTAATATGATTTTTTATATTTTTCCCCAAAAATGTGTATAGAAAATAGTTGACGATTTATATATTTTTGACAAAATATATTTCAATTGTAATTTTTATATATTATAATACAATATATAATTATATATACATACACTCACCTAAAGGATTATTAGGAACACCATACTAATGCTGTGTTTGACCCCCAGAACTGCCTTAATTCTACGGTGCTGAAAGCATTCTTTAGAAATGTTGGCCCATATTGATAGGATAGCATCTTGCAGTTGATGGAGATTTGTGGGATGCACATCCAGGGCACGAAGCTCCCGTTCCACCACATCCCAAAGATGCTCTATTGGGTTGAGATCCAATTTTGGTGAGCTCGTGCAAATTGTAGCCTCTTTTTACTATTTGTAGTGGAGATGAGTGGTACCCGGTGGGGTCTTCTGCTGTTGTAGCCCATCCGCCTCAAGGTTGTGCGTGTTGTGGCTTCACAAATGCTTTGCTGCATACCTCGGTTGTAACGAGTGGTTATTTCAGTCAAAGTTGCTCTTCTATCAGCTTGAATCAGTCGGCATCAGTTCTCCTCTGACCTCTAGCATCAACAAGGCATTTTCGCCCACAGGACTGCCGCATACTGGATGTTTTTCCCTTTTCACACCATTCTTTGTAAACTCTAGAAATGGTTGTGTGTGAAAATCCCAGTAACTGAGCAGATTGTGAAATACTCAGACCGGCCCGTCTGGCACCAACAACCATGCCACGCTCAAAATTGCTTAAATCACCTTTCTTTCCCATTCTGACATTCAGTTTGGAGTTCAGGAGATTGTCTTGACCAGGACCACACCCCTAAATGCATTGAAGCAACTGCCATGTGATTGGTTGATTAGATAATTGCATTAATGAGAAATTGAACAGGTGTTCCTAATAATCCTTTAGGTGAGTGTATATATAATATTGCATAATTACAAATTAATGTATAAATATAAATACTATATATATATATATATATATCTCACTATATATATATAGTGAGAGAGAGAGAGGGAGAGAGAGTTTATTAATTAATTAAGATTTAATGTGTACTATTTATTATTACTATTATTAATATTACTATTGTTATTAACATTTTGCACTACGGTCCACCAAACTCAAACTCACGTAGTTCTTTAAATTCACCAAGAGCATCCTGTAAAGTTTGATGAACACTCATTCATATTCGCACAAATATGTGTTTTATGTTTCATGCGTGCACATCATGCTTCCTTGCTATCAAGCAACCTCGCTTTTCATGTGGAGGTCATTAAGCGGGAGTCGTGAACGTTGGATCTGAAGCTGCACAACTCGAGCGCTTAGACCTCCAAACATGTTTTATCATATGTCTTGTCACCAGTCACACTTGACTTGAAGAGTCAAACACACTTTATTTTCTTCTGGTTTTGTGGTGACTTGCACAGAATGCATTTCAACAGATTTTGGTCATATTTTGCACAATGTTGGTAAAGATGTACGAGACAGAGTTTTGTTGCCAGAGAGGAACTTCAGACGCCTAGAGATGCTCTCAGCGTGTCGCTCTGCCACGGCGCAGATAAGGCGCCCAAGGCAGCAAAGCATGCTGGGATCAGTGAAGCACTCATAGCTGTAATTAATCACATTTACTGTCTCACTGTGACCACTCTAACATCTCCCTTTTCTTTTTCTCTCTCTACCTCTTCTTTTTCTTCTTTTTCTTTGTCTTCTCAAAAAAACCCTGAGGACTTGCTGAAGAAGTCGGTCTTTTGCTCCTTAAAGGGACAGTTCACCAAAAAGCTGTCATTATTTACTCACCTTCATGTTGTCCAAACCCGTTCAGTGAAAAACAAAAGTAGGCTAAATCTTCCCGCTGCTCTTTTCCATACAGCGAATAGTGACAACGGCTGTCAAGCTCCAAAGAACATGCAAAAGCACCATAAATGTGTAATAACAGTAGTCTGAATCACTTGTGCAGTCATATGATAGCTTTGCGTGAGTTGCAGACCAAAATTTCTGTTGTTTTTGATTTGATTTTAGAGTGACAATATATGTCATATATGTATATGTATGTATGTATGTATGTGTATATATATATATATATATATATATATAATTATTATAATTATTATAATTATTATTTCTTTATTAATTTTATATTTAATGTGTAATTTAATATTAGTTTTAATGTTTTTCACCCCCCAAAATTTTTATTTTTATATGACAATATATTTAAATAATAATAATTATTATTATCATTTCTTTATTATTTCATATTTAATGTTTACATTTTTTTATTTACATTTTTAATGATTTTTTTTCCAGAAATTAGTAATTTGTGTAAATAGTTTACAATTTATATATAACGCTTAATTGTAATCAAAATAATGTCAGAATGCAAAAGCCATTAAAAATAGCCTTGCTTATCTTAAAGCATAATATAGCTTCTTATGTCTTTCTTTTGATTGGCAAACGACACTAGTCCTTATATTTTATGATACTTTATGTTCATGAGCTCTATTTACGTTGATTGTACAGAAAACACACAATGTGATTTCCTATAGAAAGTCTTTGCAGTTTGGAACGACCTGAGGATGAAGTTTTTATTTTTGGGTCAGCTACTCCTGCAAAGACACTTTTTTAACATTCAACAAATGAAAGTGCAAAAGGAATCACTAATCTGCTTTTCTCAGCGGGAATCCAACGATTTGATGACTCTTGATTACTGTTGTTGACTTTACTCTCTTCCCGGAGAGCAGAAATGGAGATGACTCTGAAGAATTCTCCTCCCCTTGTCCACACACACACACACACACACACACACACACAACACACACTGTCTGTGGGTCTGGCTCAGATATCAGAGAACAGCGGGGAGCGCTCGTGTGTGTGTTTGAGATCTCCTCATTATCGCAGCCCTCCCGCTGAGCTGATGAATTAGTAACGTGTAGCAGTGGGACGCTCCGTAATGAGAGGAGCTTTCAGCGGCCGCCGCAGAGTTCCCACATTTCCCACCTCACGATAGCAGGAAGATGTGCCTCACAGCCAGCATGAATTAATAACAGCCCGCTGCTGGCATGAGCCGCTCAAACGCACATGTGATGGAGGAGTCTGAGTTTCTGAATCAATATGCTTTAGTCCTGGAAAACAGCAACTAATAAGCATAACTAGATTTAAATAAGATTATAGTGACCTGAGACACAAACCACCCACTGAAATCTGACCCTGACTGGTCTGTGGCTATGCAGCCCCATACACAACAAACTGTGATGCACTGTGTGTTCTGCCACCTTTCTATCAGAACCAGCATTAACTTCTTCAGCAATTTGAGCTCCAGTGGCTCGTCTGTTTGATCGGACCACACAGGCCAGCCTTCGCTCCCCACATGCATCTTGGCTGTCCATGACCCTGTCGCCGGTTCACCACTGTTCCTTCCTTGGAGCACGTTTGATAGATACTGACCACTGCAGACCGGGAACATCCCACAAGAGCTGCAGTTTTGGAGATGCTCTGACCCAGTCGTCTAGCCATCACAATTTGGCCCTTGTCAAACTCGCTCAAATCCTTACACTTGCCCATTTTTCCTGCTTCTAACACATCAACTTTGAGGACAAAATGTTCACTTGCTGCCTAATATATCCCACCCACTAACAGGTGCCGTGATGAAGAGATAATCAGTGTTATTCACTTCACCGGTCATAATGTTATGCCTGATCGGTGTATATATATATATATATATATATATATATATATTAGGGATGCACCAAAAAATTATAAATTACAAATATATAAAATTCTATATTTAATTATTATATAAAGCATAATTAAATAAGTAAATACATTTGTTTATTTATCTGTTGATTTATTTACATTACAGCAGGGTTTCCCAGACTGTTTTGTGGGTTGATAAAACGCTGGTGAATCTGGTAAATAATGAAATATTTTTTTAAAATTAGTAAAGTAATATTTTTAATTAAAAGCAATCAAAATGAAATACTGAAAAGATTAAATAAAATATTACATATTAATATGCCTGAATGTCATGTGACCATTAACCAGTATCCGGGAAACTGTGACCATGTGAATGTGTTATTATTTTGAGGTATTAACTTAAAATCTCAAGTAAATATTTTAGATCAAAGGGGTTTGGCTGACAAAAAACACTTGGGAATCCCTGCATTACAGTAATGACCATTAGAGCCGAATGTGCTTAATTTTCAGGAAAATAATGTCAGGGTGTAAAAAAAAAATCTTTCTGCTTTAAATAAAGTAGAAATTAATAGAAATATTCATGTGTATCTCTCTCAGATTTTCTCCTGAGAACACAGAGCTGTTGACCACGCTGGGACTGCTCTACATGCAGGTGAGTGGCTAGTCTTTGATTGTGAACAAATCATTTATGCCTTCAGTTTGATTTCAAACAGAAAACTGACGATGTGTTGCTTAGGTATTTTTACTAGCACTGATTCTTATGATCAAATTCAGATTAGAACAAACTCCTAACCCTCAAAATGCGTTACTTTTCGTAGTGAGTAGACTTAAAATGTTTGTCTGGTGGATGATAAAATGGCAAAATCGCATAGATTTGTATTAACGACTAGACACTTTAAGGTGGACTCAGTCAGAAACCTCTAGCAACAACCCTGTGGCTGGTTGCATAAACACAGTAAATGTGTCTGTTATTATTGTTTTTGTGTTTACCTCTGTCTTCTCTCTCATTAGCTTGGCAAATACCAGAAAGCCTTTGAGCACCTCGGGAACGCTCTGACATACGACCCCAATAACTTCAAGGTGGGATGCACTTTCACCAACCCCAAGTGTCAGTGACACTGAATGTGTGTGTGTGTGTGTGTGTGTGTGTGTGTGTTCTTGCATGTAATTCTCATTACCGTTATGTGTCCCAACATGTATATTTTGTTTGCAATTTTTTTTACTCTTAATACAGTGAGTAAAAATCATGGAAACAATGTCTGGAAACAATTAGTTTAGTAAATACTACCATTATGATGATGTATAAAAATACTTTGCAATTTTAATCAGTGGATCTCAACCTTTTCTACCTCAAGGCCCCCAGCACAACAATATTTAAAATTTCTTCCCAATAACCCTTGCTTCCTTTAGTATACGCGGTTCATGAATATGCAAATGAGCCCCGCCTCCACTCCACTCATATAGTCTCGTCTACAAGTCAATGTATCAGAATGGTAATGTAACGAAACAAATGTATCGCTCTCTACGACGTCGGACACTGTCGGTATTTAATATGATTAGCCTTTTGCTTGATGTTACACAAGCCATGTTCCGGTTCGCCATCTCAGTCTGCCTTCTGAAAACCAGGCATCCTTGGAAACGCTTTGAACATCAGCGTACATCAGTGGAGAAAGGCATATAGTTCATCATAACATCGTAATATACATCATATACATAATTCACCTGCTATATTGCTAAAAGTAACCGATTTTTCATATCAACTAAAAAAATACACCAGGATAACCTGCTTCTCTTGAGACGCCCCTGCTTCAGAGAATAGTTAATGATAGGCTAAAGCCCCGCCCCCCTCATGACATGATTGGTTACAGGAAGGTTTGTGACGTCAGAAACACCGACAATTTCAAACCGTTTTTTTTAGACTGCAGTTTTAAAGAGAAAATACTCAGCAATCGTGTGACTTAGGAATTAGCAAATGGTTTGTCTTAAAGCATATTAAAAACACCACATAGACATATAAACAACATTAAAACTTGATAACTTAAGTCATTTTGAGCCCCCCTGGTGGAGAAACATTGATTTAAGTAATATTTGGGAATTTGTGACAAAACAGGTTTATTATAAATATTGGCTGTAATTAAGATTTTTTTCCTTAATATAATTTTTTTTGTCTTTGTCTTTGCATTCTGTTGTTCCCCGTGTGTTCAGGCCATCCTCGCCGCCGGCAGTATGATGCAGACTCATGGAGATTATGACGTGGCAATGAACAAGTATCGTGTAGCGGCATACGCTGTCCCCGAGAGCCCCCCGCTCTGGAATAACATCGGGATGTGCTTCTTCGGCAAAAAGAAATACGTCGCTGTGAGTTACAGACCATCACTGGAACATTTTCTACCCTAGTTCATCCCTTGTTGATTTCATGTCCCTTCTGCCTCTCTCCTCCAGGCCATCAGCTGTCTGAAGAGGGCAAACTACCTGTCTCCGTTTGATTGGAAGATCCTGTATAATCTGGGTTTGGTTCATCTCACCATGCAGCAGTACGCATCAGCTTTCCACTTCCTGAGCGCCGCCATCAACCTGCGGCCACACATGAGCGAACTCTACATGCTCCTGGCCGGTACATATATCACATACTTATCAATAGCTATGTTTCCAGCCACCAATTTTTATGCAAATTTTGGGAAATTGGGAAAAATAAATACTGGATGGAAATAGCAAGATGTGCATAAATTCTTAAAGCAGATAAATGTTTTATCCGATAAGAAGACATGCGCATAAACTACGATGGAAACACATTTACTGAATAAATCCCTTGATGCGCAACCAGTGGACCAATCACATCGCACAGACAGGAAGAAAGCATTTCGGGTTTCTTCTCACAATATTCTTAGCACATTATTACTCTAAGAGGACCTTTGTAAAAAAAAAAAAAAGTGACTTTTATGTGCGCACGAGAAAACATTAAACTTAGCATATAGGACAATGCACACTGAGCCACCTATTGCATCATCAGCTCATTTCACGGTGTGGTTTCTTGGCCCCCACAGAGTATGTGTTAAAGCAGACCTAAGGCCTTGAAATATGATGTACTGCCCTAACTAAAGCCACATTTTTTAACACTTTTTCACAGTACATGTCTTTTTTATAGACTCTTGAACTTGGCAAATAGGACAATGCACACAGCCGTATTGTGTCATCAGCCTGTTTCATGTCATGGTTTCTCCACTGCCACAGACGATGTGTTAAATTGGACATTAGGCCTTGATATTAGAGCTACTACCCTAAGGAAAGCCACATTTTGAGCGAACAGATCTCTATTAATTCATGTGCGTCTATGCTCTCGTTTTCTTCATAGTAAGATGGCAGTGACGCATGAAGGAAATTGGTCATAGTATATATAAAATTAGAAATTGTACACAAAAAAATGTGCATGTGAATAGTTTCTCGAGGGCATGAAAAAGTTTCTTGTGTGCATGCAGAAGCCTGTATACTTTATTTTATTTTAGGGGCTCTGTATGTTGTCACTTTGAGAAAATCAATGATTATTTTTATTAAATAAAATATATTTGTAATAGTTGTAAAAGTCATGTTCCTTAAAGAACAGTGTAAATGTGAGAATCCAGTTTAATTTGATTTAATTATCTTCATCAGTTGCCCTGACCAATCTGGATGACGCCGATAACGCCCGCAGGTCTTACGAGCAGGCGGTTCAGCTAGATGAGTATGTTCTCACACCCTGATCTGTGCTGGTAGATCTACAGTGTGCATGAGCTAATGCAGAACGAATTGAGTTTAATTGAGTGAGTTTTGCCCTGACAGGTCAAACCCGCTGGTGAGCCTGAACTTTGCAGTGTTCCTGTATAATCAGGGCGATAAGAAGGCCGCCCTGCAGCAGTACCAGGAGATGGAGAGAAAAGTCAATGCTCAGCTTGAGAACAACAGCAACACAGAGTTTGACCCAGAGGTACTGACACCTAGCCTTATTCTGCCCACTTAGACATGAAGAAAACATATGACTGACACTGAATGTGACAAAACAACCGTTCTGGTCATGATTATGTAGTTTACTAGCAATAAAAACAAAACCCTTAGGTATCTTTTAAAGATTTGATGCCACAATCCTCACAAACGTTATCAAATCTGTAAATCATATTAAGCCTCAGTCCAGGCCGCACCTATAAAAAAAAAAAAAAAAAAAAAAAAAAAAAAAATATATATATATATATATATATATATATATATATATATATATATATATATATATATATATATATATATATATATATATATATATATAATTAAAAAATATATTATTATTCTTATTCTTGACATTTAAACAAATTGTCATTACCATAATGTGTCCCAACATATATTTTTTTGCAATTCTTACTCTAATACAGTGACAAAAATCATAGAAACAATGTCTGGAAATAAAAAAAAAAATGTTTTAAATCAGTTTAATAAATACTACCATGATGTAATATATATAAATATAAAAATATATAAATAGTTTTGCATTTATAATAATGAACATTTGTGAGAAAACATGCTTATTATAAATATTGGTTCTAAAAGTTGTTCGGATTTTTTTCTTTTTCTTAAAAAGGTCATATTATGCTTTTTTCCATCTTTCTTTAGTGTGTAATGTTGCTGAGTCCCTCCAGCGGGAGTTCTTCTCTATATCAGTGTCAGTGTTTCTGAACTCCCTGAAACGCCTCCTGTAGTCTTGAGTTTCTTCCGGGAACAAACACATCACAATAATCCTCATTTCAATGATTCATATGCAGAATAAAGGGACGGGGCCTGGTTGAGTTAGTTAGTAGTGTGTTGACGCACGGTTATGGTAAAGGGCGGGACATTTCCCAAACACGCTCAAAGCGCTTGACCAATCACAACACACTGATCTAGCCAACCAATCAGAGCACAGTGTGCTTTTCAGAAGAAGGGGCTTCATAGAGACAGGAACTAAACAGAGCGTTACTGACAGACTGGGAAGAGACGAGCTGCAACAATGGAGAACATGAGGAAAATAATGTGTTTGAACATTCAAACGTATTTATTTTTGCATTCTTCCTATCTGTTCTTATAGCAATCTGGTAATTAGTAAAAATGATGTTTCTCACACACGTGGTCACATTGCCATGAATCACAGGTGATCTCGTCTCTTTCTCACACAGATGGTTGAAATGGCTCAGAAAATGGGCGCCGCTCTACAGGCGGGTGAGAACCTGTACTGGAGCAAACCGGGCAAAGACGGCAAGACCAGCCACCGGTCCTCCTCCAGCAAACCCAGCAGCTCCCAGCAGCCCCTGGGCACCAACCAGGCCCTGGGTCAGGCCATGTCTTCAGCCGCAGGCTACAGCAAGAGCATGCAGATCACCGCAGGTGCAGAACTCCTCGACTTACACAGACAGACTGACAATGGCTGAATTCTTATAAGCTCGGTTCATCCTAATGCTCCGTCTTTCTCTCCAGAGCCCGAGGCGGATGTGAGCAGCGCCCCGTCTCCCCCTACAGTCACTCCCGGAGACCCCGAGGAGGAGGAGGTAGAGGAGGCGGCAGAACCGTCCAAACTCACAGAGAAGAGTAAACCGAAAGCAGTGGCTGAATAGAGCTCAAACTTTATAACTTATGAATGTACATAATATTTAGTTTAATTAAAGTGCAGGTACAATCACATATTTTTAGATGTTTGAATGATTCATTACAGTAAATAAAGAAAATATTATAAAGAATATTATAATTGCATACGAAAGTTTTGTATAAAAGCACTTTACAAGAAGGTTCCATTTGTTAACATTAGTGACCAACAATGAATAATAATTGTAAAGCATTATTAATCTTGGTTAATGTTAATTTCAGTATTTAATACAACTTTGAATTCTAGCAACGTGTTATCTATTAATAGTATTTAATGCTGTACAGCTTTATCTTTTATTAACGAACGTAACAAAGATTAATAAAATACTGTAACAAATGTCATGCTCATTGTTAGTTACGCTCACGCTGCTGTGAGCATGTAAGATACAGTCGTGGTCAGAAATATTGGCACCCCTGGTAAATATGATCAAAGATGGCTGTAAAAATAAATATGCAGTTTTTATCCATTTTGATCTTTCATTCAAAAAATTTACAAAAATCTAACCTTTCTTTGAAGTAAAAGAATTGAAAGTGGCGGGGAAATCACATTATGAAATAAATGCTTTTCTCCAAAACACGTTGGGAACAATTATTGGCGCCCCTAGAATTTTTTATCTGACCAAATGTTGAGCAAGCAATCTCATTGGCTGCAGGATCAGCAGAGCAAATCAGCTTGTGCCATGAAGTAATGATGTGATTGCTTGCAGATTGCATGTTAAGGACCGATCAGCCTGTGCCCTCTTGAGTTTCATCGCTGAACTAGATATTTAATGCATTTTCTACAGGAACTAATGGGACCTTATTGTAAATAGTTACCAAAAAAAGCATTTCATTATCATTTTGGACTTTGTAACACAACCACACCATAATAACAATAATAATAAAAAAGAACAGAAAAAAAAGACATTTTATAATAGAACAGAAGTGTTTTATTTATATAAAAATATTCCATACTCAAGTTAACAGAGCTAATATTTCTAGCGATTGACATTTTTCTATGATTGACATTTTGCCCAGTAACTCTTAAAAGACTTTGTTGCATAATCACATGTGCAAACTAGAACCCTAAAATGTTTTATATACATCTAAAAGTTGCATGAATATGAACTCTCCGTTAGTTTCTCACACCAAGACTCAACATTTGCTGTGTTTGAACAAAAAAAAAAACCCTTCTAAGTATTGCTGATAAAGTAAAACTCAAAAATATGACTCCAGTTCAAATCATACTAACACGGATGTCAAATCTAAGTACAGTGATGGATGCTTTTTGCCAGAAGGAAGGCATAACGTTTACTAGAAGTTACAACTCTTGTTGGTTTGAGAAACTAACAGCGTCAACATGGAGTGTAACAGAAACACAGAAAAAAAAAGA
Source organism: Rhinogobio ventralis (assembly GCA_039654625.1). Lineage (NCBI taxonomy): Eukaryota > Metazoa > Chordata > Actinopteri > Cypriniformes > Gobionidae > Rhinogobio > Rhinogobio ventralis. The sequence continues at coordinate 5,007,681 of CM077216.1, forward strand.
TGTTCACAAGCCAAGGCTTTTCTTCCAACTGCTGATTTTTGGCGTTTTGCCGAGGCCTTATTCATAAAACACATATATTTGTGTGTAAAATGTGTGTAAAACCATTCGTGGTTCATTTACAACACTGCTGAATGTTTCTAAGACTGTTCAAAGTTAAGCTTTCGTTAAAAAGCCTCAGGTTTGTCAAACGTTAAGGCTGATTTAAGACAGATGATCATTCACATACTGAGATTAATTAGTACGTCCCAAATAAAACATTAAAAATGATACGTCAAAAGTGTGTGGATGGTACAATATGGCTGAGAAGATCAGCTTTATGACTAAAAAGAATAAATGGCGTCATTTGTATGTACAGTACATATTCATTATGTGTGATAGGAAGCATCATAAAATCACAACAGTCGTCATTAACGCCACCTACAGTACATGATTCACCAGAAATCAACGGCTAACTAACAGATGACCTGCTGGCCAAACCAGACTGAATGTAAAATATTTACCATCTCTCTTATTATATACAAATGATGCTGGTACCAATGTACAAAAACCTACAGCTACATTCCCACCCTTAAGAACAGTAAGATACATTTAAAGGGACAGTGCACCCAAAAAGGAAAATTGTCATTATTTGCTCACCCTCATGTTGTTCCAAACCCGTTTCTTTCTTCTGTTGAACACAAAAGAAGATATTTTGAATAATGTCGGTAACCACACGGTTGACGGCACCCATTTACTTTTTTTTCCTACTATGGAAGTAAATGGGTGCCGTCAACCGTGTGGTTACCGACATTATTCAAAATATCTTCTTTTGTGTTCAACAGAAGAAAGAAACTCATACAGGTTTGGAACAACTTGAGGGTCACTAGATGATGACCTGATTTTCATTTTTGAGTGACCGGTCCCTTTAAGACAAGAAAAATGAATGGTACTTAATATTTAAATGACTATGTGCATTTAATAATGGTCAGAATATCGTCAGGTAAGCTGGTGATCTAAACTATTAACTATAAACTATTATTTAGGAGTTCTTTAAACTCTAGATCGAACCTTGATTTCTACTTCATTTCATTAGGATAAGAGAACTGATAACTGACACAGATAAACATGTATCAACACTGCATAAACCTGGTTAACCTGAAGTTCTGATACTTATTAACTGTTCAAATACCAAATAAAGGAGTGTTTAGGTATTCAATTGAGATCAAAATCATCCTTTGGTTCACCTTTCAGCTGTCCCAATAGCAACCACAGGTCTGCTCCTGTTCGTTTGAGCTCGTCTTCTCATAGTTTAGTTCACCTAAAAAAAATAAGTTCTTTCATCATTTACTCACCCTCATATTGCTCAAAACACACTTACGCAATATTTCTGAAAATAAAGGAGGCCATTTAGGTTTGAGGGTGAGTGAATGATGACCGAACTTTATTCCACCGTTTAAATCAAATGGCATCGTTACGTTCAGTGCGGTCTTTCACAATATGATTTCAGACAAAAGTAGCAACAACAAAGTCTCTGGAAAGAGGACAGTGCACTCGCATGTCGACACAAGAACATCCTCTGTTGATGCTCTGCGAGTCTTTTTCGATAAGAGGATCTAACAACGAGGAAGTTTCTTCAAATAGCTGGGAGCAACGTGTCTCTTAGAGCTCAGGCGGAGGTGTGGCCTCTGAAAACAGAAGTCCCTCTGCTGAGATGGCGTCTCCCAATCCCACAGTCCTAAGCGGCTGTTTGCACACCAGCACCGGCGTGAGATGGAAAGACACGTTCCCTCTGCGCCACACAGTAACCGGTCTCCTCGGATCCACCGTTAGGCTCTCCCTCGGTTCTGAGAAGGAGCTGTAGAAGTTCAAAGGTGCCTTGAGGACCACCTTATTAGTATCCACCGTTTGCAGGCCGCAGGCTTGACTGCTGGCCACACGGGCGCCCGCAGACACCGCCGCCGCCTGGTTCCCCCAGTGTCCATCCACCGTAGCCAGGATGTGGTACGCCAGCGTGTGGAAGTGGATCCGCGTCAGATCGGCCTCTGATTCTGGGTCCACCCGGCCGTGCTGCTCTAAGATCCAGAGCAGGACGTCGCTGACGCGGCCCACGTCGGGTATGCCGTCCCAGGAAGTGAGGTCAGCGTGAGGTCCTCCTCCGGACTGAGTCAAAAACAGCAGCTCCTGTTCGTTCAGGCCGATGGAGTTCACAATAGGAATGACCTGCTAACAGAAGAGCGCAAAGAAACCTGAATGTTGTAGATGAAAATCTAAAATATTACATGTTGAATTTATACAGTTTTTCTTTAGGTGACTGACAAATACAACGCAGTCATGAAAACCGCAACGTAACAAAAGCACATAACTCCAATGAAGATGTGTATGCTAGTGACTGATATATGAATTAATCAGCCTGGTCATTAAGATTATTGGTTAATATCTGTGCCTAAATACATTAATAAATTAAATTAAAAAATTAAAAAAAATAAAAACTTTTGTAGAATTATAAATGTATTTACTGTCACTTTTCAATTTAATCAATTTAATGCACACTTGCTGAATAAAAGTATTCATTTCCTTTTTTTTTATCCTTCCAAACTTTTGAATGGTAGTGTAAATAGCATAAATATCCAATGATTTGTAAAGAATGTATTAATTTCTTGGATGCTTCCAGGCCTAAAAATCTTAACAACAAATAAACCCCTATAAAATATAGTAATATATATTTTTGTATGTGATTTTGAATTAAACTAATGCAAGAATAGTGCCATTGTCCTTGATTGTAGAGAGGCTAAGGTAGCACATCAGATGTAGCATTTTTTAAAAAAGTAACAATGTAGCATTCAGTGACTTTTTACAGTGGAACACTGTTCATTGTTTTACACCACAAACAATAATCCCCAAACTTCATCCTTACTGTACCATACATACTGTATATCTACTGAGCATTAGCATTCATTAAACCTACACAATTACCTCCTGCAGGATCCGGTTCATGTAGTCTCTGTCTGTCATGCTGGCCAGCTCAAGGTGGATGGGCACCTCGTTCCTCACGTCTGAGATGGCAACCACCGCCTGCAGGAAGTCAGAACACAGTCACCATTAAAAAAGACAAAATGCTTGTGATCTAATAAGAAGCAGCAGCAGTGAAGTGACCTCAAAATATGACTGTTACTCTGTCAGAGCAGCAAATACTACCTGTCAAAAGGTTTTAGAATAAGACCCATCTGTTTGAAAAATATGCGGTAACCAATGATTGACTTTTTAAATCAGATGGGCATTGAGCAATTCAGACCTCTTTCAGTCGTTGCTCCCAGAGATCTCGGCCCATTCCTTCCATCATATGCAGTCCAGACAGAACCACCAGATCTGCCTGGAACTCCTCTAAACTGGCCACGAACGTCTCCAGCATGCTCATTTTCCCATTGGACACATCATGGGACAGGATGAAGCGGTTAGCCTGAGGAGCTTTCGAGGAACCCCACTGTTCACCTGTAGAGAGGAAACACTTTTGACTTTCTTAATATACACTCACCGGACACTTTATTAGGTACAACTTGCTAGTACCGGGTTGGACCTTAAAGGGGTGGTTGATTATGATTTCACTTTTTTAACTTTAGTTAGTGTGTAATGTTGCTGTTTGAGCATAAACAACATCTGCAAAGTTACAATGCTGAAAGTTCAAAGCAAAGGGAGATATTTTATTTTAAAGAAATCGCTTTTAAAGGACTACAACAAACGGCTGGTAGAGACTACACAAGCTTCCTCCTGGGTTAGTGACATCACTAACCCTGAAATTTACATAAACCCCACCCCCGGGAACACGCAACAAAGGGGGTGAAATTATCATGACAGAATATGCTAATCAATGACTTGATAGTAACTCCACATCAACTACATAAATTCATCAACTAACCATCCAGGAACATCTGGTCTTATTCTACATGTCACCACTTCTTGAGTCTCTCCATCACTGTATGACTCATTTGAACATAAAAGGCTGAACGGTTTCATTGCCTGTCTGCATGAGGTAATCAGAGCTGCTAACTGGAGTTCTTGAAGCTCCGCCCCGTAAGCAGCAGCTCATTTGCATTTAAAGGGATACACAAAAACTGCACGTTTTTTGCTCACCCTCAAAAAATGACCATTTTAACATGCTATAAAAATGATCTGTGGGGTATTTTGAGCTAAAATTTCACATACATACTGGGGACATCAGAGACTTATTTTACATCTTGTAAAAAGGGGCAATCAACCACCCCTTTAAAAAAAATGCCTTAATTTGTTGTAGCATAGATTCAACAAGGTGCTGGAAGCATTCCTCAGAGATTCTGGTCCATATTGACATGAAAGCATCACACAGTTTCTGCTGATTTGTCGGCTGCACATCCATGATGCGAATCTCCTGTTCCAGCACATCCCAAAGCTGCTCTATTAGATTGAGATCTGGGGACTGGAGGCAGTTTCAGTTCAGTGAACTCACTGTCATGTTCAAGAAACCAGTTTGAATTGAGTTGAGCTTTGTGACATGGTGTTATCCTGCTGGAAGTAGCCGTCAGAAGATGATACACTGTGATCATAAAGAGATGCAACAATACTCAGGTCGGCTGTGGCATTTAAACGATGCTCAGTTGACCTATCAGTAAGCCCCGCCCCCCTTAAATACTGCTGCTGCTAACTCGGACAAACAAATGGTTTCTACCCATCTTACAATGACAGCTGTCAGTGTGAAAGCGAATGTTTTTGATACATTTCGGACACAGAAGGACCACCTCTCGTCGAGGAGCATTCAAGTGGGACTTAAATATGCCATGGAGGAATATATAAAAGATTTTTCAATAAATAAATATGGTGGGTAACAAGATTCATATAGAAGCAAGGGTTTACAGATCACAATGCAAGCGGGAGAAGCCTCATTCATCACGATCGCAGATGACAACATCCAGGATCAACACAACTAAGAACAGTTAGCTATTTAGGTTTGTACGTTAGCATGGACTCACTAACTTTAATTGTAACTTAATGAGGGTATGACAACCAGAAAATCCTCTCAGGATACCTGGAATCAGTGTTACAGTACCCCTGGCACATCATTTTACCATTTATGTAGCATAAACACCATCAAACCGATGAGAGCTTCAGATCTTCCAATGTTTCTCTATGGTGCTGAAACCTAAAGATGTCAGAGTTCCGGTCCCCGTGCAACTGATACTCAACTGCCATTGGCTCATATGCGTTCAAGGGGAGGGGCTTAACGATAGGTCAGTTGGTGCTAAGAGGCCCAAAGTGTGCCAAGAAAACACCATTACACCACCAGCAGCCTGAACCGCTGATACAAGGCAGGATGGATCCATGCTTTCATGTTGTTTACGCCAAATTCCGACCCTACCATCTGAATGTCGCAGCAGAAATCCGATCTTCTATTGTCCAGTTTTGGTGAGCCAGTGTGAATTGTAGGCTCAGTTTGCTGTTGTCAGCTCACAGGAGTGTCACCGGTGTGTCTTCTGCTTCTGTAGCTCATCTGCTTCAAGGTTTGACGTGTTAAGCGTTCAGAGATGTTCGGTTGAGACAATGATTATTTGAGTTACTGTTGCCTTTCTATCAGCTGAAATCAGTCTGGTCGTTCTCCTCGGACCTCTGGCATCAACCAGGCATTTTCATTCACTGGATATTTTCTCTTTTTCGGACCATTCTCTGTAAAGAGATGGTTGTGCGTGAAAATCCCAATAGTTCAGCAGTTTCTGAAATACTCAGACCGGCCCGTCTGGCACCAACAACGCCACGTTCAAAGTCTCTTAAATCACCTTTATTCCTCATTCTGATGCCCATTGACCATGTCTACAGGCCTAAATGCATTGTGTTGCTGCCATGTGATTGGCTGATTAGATATTTACGTTAACGAGCAGCTGGAAAGGTGTACTTAATAAAATGGACGGTTTCTTGTCTTGTGAACAATTCATTGCTGAGTATTCAGTGTTACAAAACTAAAATGACTAACCTGACTTGTACTCCAGGATAAGGTGGTACTCGTCTGTCTCCTGCAGAGATTCTGGCGGGACCACGATCTGTTCATCCAGCATATCATGAAGCTTCGGCCCCACCGGACCACACAAGAGGACCTGAGAGAGCACAGCACTCTTTAGAAAACTGTAATCAGGTGCTCATCAGGTATCAAGGAGCTGCTTTTGCACTCTTAAGGTCCTTGCACACTAAGGCCGAAATTTTTGCACATTAAAAAAAAAAATACAACCTCACATTGTGTCGATCACGTTTACACACAGGTGACAGGTGTTTTGACCATTCAGAGCCACCATACAAGCAAACACCAAAAGTCAAGTCACCATTATTGATATAGTGCTTTTTACAATATTGATTGTTTCAAAGCAGCTTTACAGTAATAATAGGACATTAATGGAAGAGATTGTTTTGGCTGTACATCAGCTCTAGAAAAAAGTTATTGTCCAGCTATTTCTATTGATTCATTTCCGTTGTAAATAATCATTAGTTATTTACTTTGGGGCCACTTACACGACACCATTTTCAACTAAAATAGAAAACTTTTAATGCATTCTGGACGTTCATTTGCACGGCAACAGTGTTTGGTGGCTTGAGAACACAAACTTGTGAAATAGTTTTGAAACGATACCATCATCTTCCTGTAAACTTAAAAAAAAAGTGAATCTGTGAGAATGGTGATGGCATGCATGTAAGCATTACGTGTTTAGTCTTTAGGCAAAGCGTTTATAATCCAGAATGACATCTGACAAGTTGATCCACTTCGTCTCGCAGCACAAAGCACTGTATGACAAACAAAAGTTTTTAATATGTGGCTCCAGTATCGCAAGTAAAGCATCAAACTGAGCCACTGACATGCTGAAGGATAATCCCGCAGATATTTGATAAGGAGATGGAACTCTCCTTCCTCTCTACACAATCTCAGGATTGGATGGACCCAATATTTCCTCTTTTTAAGAAGAGAGAGGACAACAAAATCACCTTCACTGCTTGTTTCGCAAAGTTTTCACAACGGATTAATCAATACCCATCGGACTCAGTGTGCAAGGTTTCTGTGCGTGGCAAATTTTTTGAATTAATGCGAAAAAACGTGTACAAAAATGTTGGACTCGACACGACAACGATGTACTAAAAACAGATGACAATGTTGTCAAAATCCCTGTTCACACGAATCTGCAAAAAGGACTAAAAAGGCCGTGTTATGCATTCCAGGCCAGTAGTTGGAGATGTTGCTTTGTCAAGAAACCCTGTGAACACGTAACACGCATGAGCATGACGTCACCGTTTTCACAGATTCACGTTTTATGTTGTTTACATGGAGACGGTAAAGGCATCGTTTTCAAAACCTTGCACTTTGAAAACCGTTTTTAGATGCTTGTGTTTTCAGGCCCTCATAATGCTGTTGTGGTGTAAATGAACGGACAAAACACATAAAAAGTTTTCCGTTTTCAGTTGAAAAGGGTGTTGTGTAAACATACCCTTACAAATGATCACAGTTATTATAGAAAAGGAAATTCAGGACAATTTGAGAACTTTGTCCAGTGATGCCGTCAATGATTTTAGCACTAGCAGAACAGTTCGAAGCTTGCTTAGTAGTACAACAGATACTCACCACGAGTTGTGGGTTAGATGCCAGTTTCTGGCCAATCAGAGCAGCGTTTCCGCCCACATAAAGCTGCAAGAAACAAGAAAAAGACGTTTAAGTAAATCTCAGAAATCTGGTCACATTAAAACATACAAAATCATGTTTTTTGGAGCAAATGATCCTGTAATGTGACTCACATTTATGGATATTTTCAAGAAAATGTCAAATGTTCTATCAAATTGAAAGTGCTTATATAAATGCCAGATATTGTATATTCTTGTAAGAAGAATATTGTAACATTTTTGCATATCATTTTCATGAAAATGTGCATATTACTTGTCATGAAAATAGCCTGGCCTGGACGATCCTCAGTCTGAACGCTGCACCTATTAATTACTGTTGATTATGCAAAATTAAATTTGACACAGAAACCCAATTCCCTCTCGTGCATTCAAATTAAACCATCGGATCTCAAGGGCCAGATTCATTTACAGCAGATGCCAAAATTAAAATGGATATTATAGGACATATGCAGAATCAGATCACTTCCGCATCTGCTTTGAATTTATTCACAGTAAGGCTTGAATTAAACCTGCCGGACAACTTTTAGTTTGCTCAGAGACCGGCTAATCGCGATCCAATCACGCTCTGCTCATCCACTGAGGAAACACCCAGTTGTAAGGGCCACTCCTATGTCATAAAACACTTTATTGCGCACCTGTGCGCCGGGATATTCTGCAGCCGCCCGTGCGATCCTTTGAAAAACCTCCTTATCTGAGAAGAAACGCTCTGCGGCGGCACCCTTCCCCATGTAGTGGATGAAGGCCTCTTTCAGGTCCTCTTTGTTGTGTAGCACCTCGTGGTCTCTGCCGGATCCTGGTTCAAGAGCGAGCGCCTGCAGCAGTCCCACCCCGGACACCACCACATCCACACAGGCATTCACCCTGACGGAGGAAACAAAGGCATGATGGGAACACCCGCACATGTTCAGACCTGCTGCGTGACAGAACTAATGAGTGTGTCTTAGTTAATAAAAATCCAGAAAATCAGTGTTTGTACATGTTAGTTCACAGTGCATTAACGAATTAAACCTTATTGTAAAGTGTTACCGAATTAATAAAAAAATTAAATAATTAAATCAACAAATGAATGAATGAATGAACGAACAAGTCACAACCTATTACTAGAAAGATGGTTTATTTGTTGATGTTTAACTGAAATAATTAATAAAGCAAAAGAAAAAAAGTGACTTCGTAACTTGTTACTGTCACCTAAAACTATTTTTAAAAATTTGGTAATTGAAATAAAAGAAAGTATAAATCTTAGATGAAAAAAATTTACTTCAACGAAAATTAGAGATGTTGCATTGGCGACTAAGTAAATTATAAATATATAATTAATCATAAATAATAATAATAATAATAAAGTTAATTAATTCATAATAAATATAGAATTAATATAAAATAAAGTAATATAATAATTTGAAAGAATAAGATTAAGTTGAAGTACTAAACTAAAACTGAAATAAAAATAAAACAAAATAGAAATGTTCGGGAAAAACGAAAAAAAAAAAGACAAAAGCACATAACACATAAAAAAACTCAAATTAAAAATTAAAATATGTAGGAATAAAAGTGAATTAAAAATAATAAATACTCTAAAAGTATGTAAATAATACTAACACTTTTATACTTATCAAAAAGTTTGTTTGAACAAAAAAAAAAAGGAAAGAAACAAATGACGGAACAAAAAGAAAAAACAAACAATTGAACTAAAAGACACAAACAACAGAAGAACTAAAGAACGAGTGGGGGGGGGGATTAAGAGAAACAATGAACAAAGAAAGAAAGAATAAATGGTTGCTCACCCCACGGCCACTCTCCCCCAGCGCCGGGCCGGAGCCGTGATTAGGGTCTGCCAGCCGCGAGCGATGGCCTCCTCCAGCGCCGGGGGACTCGGCTCCATCTGCGGCAGGGATTGGCTGACGTAGTTCAGCATACGGGACGGTAGCTCCGGGTCAGTGTGGAACAGATAGCCCATCCCCAACGCCAACACGGCTACCAGCACGGCCTTCCTCCACATGACCTGTGAAACACACAATCACAGACTTTCTGTTCAGTCATCAGCTCTTCCTGGGGGCTTTATTTAAATGCCTTTTTATCAGGTACCATGGTTTTTGGACATGTAACATGGTAATACCATGGTTTATTTTGACATATAATAGTAAATACCATTGGTATTTGGGAAACATATTATGGTAATGCCATGTTTTCTGGATATGTACCATGGTAATACAATGGTTTACTTAGACACATACCATGAATACCATGTTTTTTTTGGACACATATCATGGTAATACCACATTTTTGTACATGTACCATGGTAATGCAGTGGTTTATTTAAACATATACCATGGTTTTTGGACACATATCATAGTAATACCACATTTTCGGACATGTAACATGATATTACCATGCGATTTGGACATGTATCATGGTAATACCATGTTTTTTGAACATGTACCATGATAATACAATGGTTTATTTAAACACATACCATGGTTTTTGGACACATATCATAGTAATACCACATTTTCGGACATGTAACATGATATTACCATGCGATTTGGACATGTATCATGGTAATACCATGTTTTTTGAACATGTACCATGATAATACAATGGTTTATTTAAACACATACCATGGTTTTTGGACACATATCATAGTAATACCACATTTTCGGACATGTAACATGATATTACCATGCGATTTGGACATGTATCATGGTAATACCATGTTTTTTGAACATGTACCATGATAATACAATGGTTTATTTAAACACATACCATGGTTTTTGGACACATATCATAGTAATACCACATTTTCGGACATGTAACATGATAATACCATGAGATTTGGACATGTACCAAGGTAAAGCCATGGTACTTTGGGGATGTAGCATGGTCAAACTTGGCTTTTTGATATGGTACCATGTTTGACATACTGTGGTACTATCATGTTTTTCAGGACAATTAATTGACATGGTAATACCTAAAGTAGGTATTACAAAGTAGGAAATAAAGTAGACTTATATGAAACCAATACATATCTATTTATAACACTACATGAGCTGTGCACGCGCACAGATCTCTCTCCATATATATATATATAATCTCAGAGACTGTTTGACAGGTTGATTAGATTGAAGGCTGAACATTTTGCAACACCAGCAGTAGCTGGCTAGTGCTAACAGCCCATTTCTGCTCATGTATGGGGCTTTAAATTAACAGGACAAATAAAATCACACATCTGACAGAGACCACCTGGAGCATTTCAGTTGTTTAAAATGATGTTATAAATGAAAATGACATTTCTGAGTAACATGTTGGAGTGAAGCTATCATGAGCTAGCCACATAGCAGATAAACCACCAGTTTACACAGCAATAACCAGAATACAACACTTTATCTTTAAGCTGATATAATCGAAACACTCGTTAATCCGAACAGATGGACAGATTACTAACCTGACGGATGATAGACGAGACGAAAGCGTGTGTGTATGTGGTGAAGTTGAGTTGTGTCACCCTTCTTGGTCGAGGGAAAGTCTGTTTGTTAGCGACTAGCCGCTCCACTCTCTCCTGAGGGCAGCCAATAGTAAGTTTTCAGACCAAATCACATTGAGATACAATTGGAAATAAATGTAAACAGAGAGCTACAATATACACAACTTACTTTAACTGTATGTCATTTTCAGCGTTTAACCCCCTAATAGAATAGTGTTGTTGTCTTTTGGGAAACCTTGCAAACGTTGCAGCTAAAGTAACCAATCAGAAGCTTCGCCGGGCTTTGGTAACGTAACCGGAAGTTCAGGTCGAGTGGCTGTACTGACGCAAAGTGAAAATATCTTTGCCCGGCGCCACGTCTAAATTGTCAGAGCTCAGCAAGTTTTTTTGTCACACACCTTAAGCAAATTATATAAAGCACAGCAATCAAATGATGAATGCATTTTTAAAACAGCGAATAAAACTTGTATATATTTATGTTTATAATAACTATAAGACTTTATTATAAAATAAAGCCATTTGAAATCTAACTTTTGAAATAAAGTATTATACGTATTATTATATATTATATTATTATTATATACTGCACACAAGATAATGGTTCATAAATTCACTTCTAAAAATGCCAAACGTTTTATTTTATTATAGTGTGAAATTACACCGATCAGGCATATCATTATAACCACTGACCGGTGAAGTGAATAACACTGATTATCTCTTCATCACGGCACCTGTTAGTGGGTGGGATATATTAGGCAGCAAGTGAACATTTTGTCCTCAATGTTGATGGGTTAGAAGCAGGAAAAATGGGCAAGTGTAAGGATCTGATATCAAATCCTTACACTTGCCCATTTTCTTGCTGAGTGAGTTTGACAAGGGACAAATTGTGATGGCTAGACGACTGGGCGAAGGCTGGCCCGATTAAACAGGCGAGCTACTGTAGCTCAAATTGCTCAAGAAGTTAATGCTGGTTCTGAGTCAGGGTGCCCATGCTGACCCCTGTCCACCGCCGAAAGTGGTGGGCACGTGAGCATCAGAACTGGACCACGGAGCAATGGAAGAAGGTGGCCTGGTCTGATGAATCACGTTTTCTTTTACATCACGTGGATGGCCGGGTGCGTCGCTTACCTGGGGAACACATGGCACCAGGATGCACTATGGGAAGAAGGCAAGCCGGCGGAGGCAGTGTGATGCTTTGGGCAATGTTCTGCTGGGAAACCTTGGGTCCTGCCATCCATGTGGATGTTACTTTCACACGTACCACCTACCTAAGCATAGTTGCAGGCCATTACGGTATTCCCTGGTGGCTGTGGCCTCTTTCAGCAGGATAATGCGCCCTGCCACAAAGCAAAAATGGTTCAGGTTTGAGGAGCACAACAACAAGTTTGAGGTGTTGACTTGGCCTCCAAATTCCCCAGATCTCAATCGAGCATCTGTGGGATGTGCTGAACACACAAGTCCGATCCATGGAGGCCCCACCTCACAACTTACAGGACTTAAAGGATCTGCTGCTAACATCTTAGTGCCAGATCCCACAGCACACCTTCAGGGGTCTAGTGGAGTCCATGCCTCGACGGGTCAGGGCAGCAAAAGGGGGACCAACACAATATAAGAAAGATGGTCATAATGTTATGCCTGACCGGTGTATATGTGTACTAATTATTATATTATAGTTTTCCAACTAATATTTATAATAATTATAACCCTTTATTTTAAAATAAAGCTCTAACTTTTAAAATAAAGTGTTATATATTATACTAGCATTATATACTTGGTGTGTGTATACACGTGCACACACACAAGATACTGGTTCATAAATTCACAAAAAATGTTTTATTTTATTATACTGTGCAATATGTGTACTAATTATTATATTACAATTTATTTTAGAACAAGTGAAGTTATAGGAAGCCCTGGTTTAGATAATCATGTGTGTAATATGCATATGTATTTACTATTTATTTTTACTTCCATTAATATAATCCATAAATATTACAGTAACAGTACATCTTCTGGTCTACTGCATTATCTTAAGTGCAACTAATCAAAGTTGGTTGTAGAGCAATTAAACCTGCTGTCAATAGAGGCAATTACAAGTAAAGCATTTTTTTCCGACTTCCAAATATATATTGTGAACCCCAGAGACACAAACTCATTTAACTGATATGGATTTTGGATGTGTGGATGGCAATGCAGCAGTTTATAAAATAAACGAGAACACAGTCAGCAAATACTAACACTATTACATCAGTTTATTTTAGAGGAGTTCACAGTGCTGGGTCTGTTCATCAGCATTTCTTTACCATGGCTATTTAGACACATAGAAATTACATATGTTTAGGGCATTTTACCATGGTAATACACTGTTGTTTGTACCAACATGTATGAGTTATCATGTTGGTCAGCAGGTGGCGCTATATCCCATCCTGTGCCTGAATTACTTCAGCCTTATTTTTCTGGATTTAAATCCATTTGGACTGGATTATTAGATTTACACAGCCAGTGCTCGACACTTTACCTCTCAAATGTTGCAATAGATACATTTACCAATAAATAACTTAAGTGATCAATAAAAATCTCATTGAGTGTTTTGAACGTTTAAACAAGTTAAAAAAGTTTTCTTACAACGTCAGGCGTTGGCCTACTGAGATGGTAACCATAGCAACACCCGCGCACCGCGAGCGCTTTCCGTTAGGACGGGACGTCGACAAAACAATATTTATCGATTTATTGTAGATTTACATATCTCAAGTAACATATATTAAAAGTGTATCGTTAAAAACGTTTGTGTTTTCAACAACAGGAGTCAAAACGAAGTCAAACTTTACCAATTTTGATGGACACGACACTCGTGAGGTGAATCTCAACAGATTGAGCGCCAAAAATTACCAACAAAATGGTCAATAACATGATTGTATGCTGTAAATAAAATGCTTGGTATAATAAGAATAAATGCATATTTAATTTAATAATAGGAAAATAAAATACTAATTATTATTTCATTATTTAAATCTGTTTAAAAATAGGACGATATGCACATTATAGTTAAAACGGTCTTGTATTTTATCTCAAAATAAAGGATGTCATTTTATTCCACATGGAAATGAGCGGCTAATTTCTAATGTTTACGTGATTCTTTGAGCTGTGATGAAATGTATTGCTCTTGTAAATACTTGCCAGCATTTCAGTAATAAAAGTGTAGATCTTTAAAATGCATCAAAATTACAGCGAAGCGTAACCGTACGGTGCTCTGCAGTGGTCAAACAGAATAAACAGTTTGAATATTCGATTTCTATGTGTGGGCGGGAATTATACGCCCCTTTCTGCTGATTGGTCAGCCGAAGATCAAACTATTCCGTCATCAGTTCTTCCTCAGTTCCCGCACAGCAGAATAATAGTTCTGCGCTGCTACAGCTGTACGGATTCTTAACGCGTTTATTGCAGCTACATTTAATCTTTTTTTCCCTATTTTTTACTTCTAGCTGTTGCGGCACGATGTGACGCGTCAACGGTTGCGTTCGGTGACACAGTGTTAAAGGGTTAGTTCACTTAAAAATTATACCATAATTTACTCACCCTTAAGCCATCAGAGGTGAATATGACTTTCTTCTTTTAGCCAAACACAAAGTTATATAAAAAAAATATCCTGGCTCTTCCAAGCTTTATAATGGGAGTGAATGGTATCTTAGATTCTGAAGCCCAAAAAAGTGCATCCATCCATTATAAAAGTAATCCACAAGTTAATAAAGAAGCTTCTGAAGCGAAGCCATGCGTTTTGTAAAAGGATAGAGCAAAACAAAACACCGGGCACGAATTAGAAGTCTAAAACGAGAATTTTTAAAGAGAAATGTTGGAAGAGCTTGAGTTTGTTGCCCAGCCGTTCGTTTGAAGCGCGAGAGGTGTCTACTTTCACCGAAGCTTTCGCTACTCCTACATCCTATGTCATGTGTCAGGTCAGAGGTCACTCTTCCGCCGGAACTAGACTCGCGTACGACCGCTACTGGAAGCCAGTGATTATATTTCATAAAGTTATAAATATGGATATTTTTCTCAAAAAAACGCATAGCTTCGCTTCAGAAGGTCTTTATTAACCCCCCTGGAGCCGTGTGGATTACTTTTATGATGGATGGATGCACTTTTTTTGGGCTTCAAAATCTAAGATACCATTCACTCCCATTATAAAGCTTTGAAGAGCCAGGATATTTTTAATATAACTACGATTGTGTTTGGCTGAAAGAAGAAAGTCATGTACACCTAGGATGGCTGGAGAGTAAGTAAATTATGGGTGATTTTTGGGTGAACTAACCATTTAACTGAATGTAAACAGTTGAGGAATAAAACTCATGTGTAACAGTGTATTGGAACCGTGCATTAGCTCTTAAAGTGACAGCAGCCTAATATTCCTGCTGCTGTCTGTTTTTGATCAAACAACAAAAGACAAAGAATAATCACTCACTGCTCTTGACTGAATAACATTTGTAACTTTAATAAGGATTAATCTGTTTCATGGCCGGTAAATGTTCTTTAGTCACCGGTCATTGACAGATGTTGCAAAAAGTTAGTTTTAGTTTTAGACTAATTCTCAAGATTAACTAATTTCTATTTTTACTTCTCATAAGGAACTTTAGTAGAAACATCAGACACAAGTTTGATACTTCAATTAACCATTAATCCTCTTAAAACAGGGGAGGCCAGTGCAGAGCACAAAGTGTGTGAACTTCAAGTTCCCAGAGCTTAGAAGATCTTGTATTTTGCTGCATAAGCGTTTTTTTTTTCTCTCTCTCAAAGTCGCCTCTTTGATCTTTGTGATACGCCTGCTTTCCTGAAATATTCCTCACTAATAGTTTCGTTTCAGCACGTTTTTCTCTTAGGGTGGGAGCTGTCGTAGGATGCCTTTGATACAGGTCTGATGTGGGAACGAGTGAGGATTTCTTCACAATTTAACTAATGGCTGATTAAAGGTATATCAAAGAGGCTGGACGAAGCCTGGAGAAAACGATTACGAGCAAATCTGCAGGAGGAAATGGACATCTTCACCGATTTCATACAGGAGTTATGTTAGAACAAAATCAGAGATAAAAACTCACTTTTTCACACACACACAAACGATGCCATCTCAGTATGGAGGTATTAATAATTCATCATCGGCCTCCAGTGTT
Organism: Rhinogobio ventralis; assembly: GCA_039654625.1. Lineage (NCBI taxonomy): Eukaryota > Metazoa > Chordata > Actinopteri > Cypriniformes > Gobionidae > Rhinogobio > Rhinogobio ventralis. The sequence goes on from CM077216.1 coordinate 5,023,980, forward strand.
TGCCCCTGATTACGAACACTGGACCTGCTCAAAAGGCCATTAATCTGGCTATAATGATCACAGAGATGCTGTAAATTTCTATTCGGTGGTGTCAAACAAACAGGCAATACAAAATAAGCGGCTCATTAAAGTGTTATTTTAGCCAGAAATGAAAGTTATTTCATGTTCATCCATTTAAATAAGAAGAATATACTTTTGTCATGTTGAAAAGCAGAGTAAGCATTTTTCCTAACATCTCCTTTTGTGCCCCACAGAAAAAAAAACAGAAAAGGTCATATGGGTATGGAACACCATAAGGATGAATTTTAATTTTGAGGTAAGTGCTTTAATCTTTGCTTGTAAGAGTGTGTGTTAATATACCGTAGCTCTCAATTATCCAAACGTTGTCCACTGTTCTTTTTTGTCTAGTGAAAGAAAGCCTCTCTGGAATCATTAGTGACTGCGGCTCCGGCGCCCTCTGCCCGTCTCCTCACTGATCTGTGTGTTAATTATATATCTCAGCTTGATGGGAACCCGGGCTTGTTGCAGCTGTAATGAAGGCAAGGATAGCAGCACCTTTATATGGATGGTCAGCGAGTGAGAGAGACGGTGATGAGACGATGTGGCATGTGTGATACATTAAAATCTAACGTGTGACAAATTGCAAATCATGAGGTGGGAAGAAAGTTGTGAAACATACCAACCAGTCACTGTTTGATGTCAACACAGTGCAGTGTTCAGTCTGTGTTTTTAAATTTCCTGCATGCCTTTTTTATTATATATATATATATATATATATATATATATATATATATAGAGAGAGAGAGAGAGAGAGAGAGAGAGAGAGAGAGAGAGAGAACCATCTCAATGGAAAATACCCAATTTGGGTTATTTTCAACCCAAGGGCTGGGTAAATATAGGACAGAACACATGTTGTGTACATTTTACCCAGCAAATTGGGTTGTTTAATTAACCTAGCATAATGGGTTGATTAATTTTTTACTATAATACTATATTATGTTTTTAAATCATACATGAATTAATGTTTACGGATCAACTTAAATCCTCTAAAAAAAATTTATTTAAATACTCCACACAGCCACTGGTTTGCAAGATAATTCCTTTATTTTCAATCATATTTTACAGTATAGCATATTTTATATAGTTTTTAATAAATATTGCCTACATTTAAGCTTGTTTAACAAATATTAGAAGTAAAAGATAAACATTTAGAAGTAATTAAAGTGTAATCGAACAGACTCTGTTGTCCCGTTTCCACCGTAGCGGCACTGGATCTCGTGCCGGAGCTTGTGTCTTGTTCAGCCGGGGAACTTCTAACTTTAGACCACCGCCCTGCATTTCACTCGTAGCCGAAATATTCTGTGACTGGGTCATAACCTGTCCATAAACAATCAGTGAGCTCTGAGGACATATTTTAACATCCTAAAGGCCCTTTCACACCGGACGCGTAATGAAAAAGCAAAGCAGAAAAGCGAATATTTCGCGTCAAAACCATTCACATCAGCCGCGACCGAATTTGCGATGTCTGTGACATTTCAGAGCTCCAACATTCCAAAACATTTGCGGCGACAGCTGAGAAAACATGGACACTTCATCATCCAGTAAAGACGAGCTTTTCATTTTCTTTAAAAGACCGAAAAGAAGGTTTTGGGTGCACCCAGTCTTAAAGAACAGAGAGTCTGAAGGGGAGTATGCTAATCTATGCTAATCACTGGGTTGTTACGTCTGACCCAGGATCTGGGTAACACAAAAACTACCCAATCATTGGGTTGTTATGTCTAACCCATTATCTGGGTAACAAAAACTACCCAAACAATGAAAAAAATTAACCTAAAAAGGCTCAACCCAGGATTATATATATTTAATATTATAATTTAATTATATATATATATATATTTTTTTTTAGAGCGTGAAGTTATTAGTTTTGTGTCTGTCCAAACAAAATGAATTACAAAAAGTATATCTGCAATACAAAATTTACAGACTTTCCTGTCCAGAACAAAAACAGATCATATTGATTACTGGCTATTATGTTTCACCCTAACAAAATATGTCAACTTTCCCCTTTGGTCTTTAAGGATAGTCTTGGATTATGTTTGAAATTGTGGCCTGTACAATAGCAGATTGGTTTAATGCAGTCTCGAGGCGCAGATTGCTTTCTGCTTGGCTCACATTCAAACAGAATGTACAATGATGCTTCTCTGATTGCAGGTTGTTTGGTTTAATAAGCAAAACCCTTTGAGTCCTGACCTGGTGAGAGACAGATTAAAATCACATTCAGTCAGCTGTAAACGGAAGGGTTTGATAAGGTTATGTATCGTGTGGTGTGCTGTGAAAGGTTATTATTATCGTCGAGAGTATTACCGGAGATGTCCTAAATACGTCTAGTGAGTCTCGGATACATCTCTTCTTAAAGGAACAGTTCACCCAGTCATTATTTAATATTCACCCTCATGACATTCAATGATGTTAAGAATTTTGAGATGCAAATGTAAATGAGATTTAAGTTTCCATGGTGGGGAACATTTTCTGTGAAAACCAGCTTCGCAAAGCTTTCATATGACTTCAGAAGACTTGTATAATAGCACACAGATTGTATGAACTACTTTTATTATACTTTAATGGTGTTTTTTTTGTCCCTTTTGGAGCTTGACAGCCTTGGTCACTATGAACTGTCTGATGATTCTTTAAAAATTCTCTTTTTTCTTTTCCACAGAAAAATAACAGCATACGAGTTTGGGACGACATGATGGTGAGTCTATGAGTTTTTTCCTGAACTAAGCAACCCTTTTAAAGGAGTCCTATAATGCCCCTTTTTACAAGATGTAAAATAAGTCTCTGATGTCCCCAGAGTGTGTATGTGAAGTTTTAGCTCAAAATACCCCACAGATAATATTTTCATAGCATGTTAAAATTGTCACTTTTTGACGGTGGGCAAAAACTTTTTTTGTGTGTGTCCCTTTAAATGCAAATGAGCTGCTGCTTTCAAGAAGAGGGCAGAGCTTCAAGAGCTCATTTTAGCAGCTCTGATTACCTCACGCAGACAGCAGTGAAAAGGTCAGAAACCGTTCAGCCTTTTATGTTCAAACCGGAGTCTGACAATGATGGAGAGACTCAAGAAGAAATGACGACATGTAGAATGAGACAGGACGTTTCTGAAGGGTTAGTTGATTTCAAGTCATTGATTAGCATGTTCAGTCATGATGATCTATACATCGCTGGTGTGGGAACTGTTGTAAGGTATCTGCTGCATGAAGACAGAACAGGTATAGTTTAGTTTAATTACGGTTATAACTTTTGTCATCTTGCTTTTATGACATTCTATTGCATTGTGTTTGTACTGTATTGCAATTGCAACAGCTTGAGCGACTCCCAAATGTGCTCGACAACAACAACTCTTCCTCTTCTCAACATGGCCTTTGTTGCGTGTTCCCGCAATTTTAGGGTTACTGACGTCACTAACCCGTGAATAAGCTCATTGTAGTCCCTACCAGCCATTTGTTGTAGTCCTTAAAAAACTATTTCTTTAAAAGAAAATATCTCCCTTTGCTTTGAACTTTGCGTCGTAACTTTGCAGATGTTGTTTATGCTCAAGCAGCAACATTACACACTAACTAAAGTTAAAAAAGTGAAATCATAATCAACCACCCCTTAAAAAAAAAACATATAAGAATAATTTATGAACAATTTACACAGAAACAAATGCTCTGCTCATAAATGAAGCCCCTTCTTTGCCTTTGGTTACTTAAGTTTCATAGCGTTTCTGCTTGATCTCAACAAATACCCATCAGTAATATGAGAGAAATATGTGTGCGTAATTGAACAGATCTTTGACTTCTTTATCCTACACAGCTGTCAAATGCTTGTAGAAGCTTTGGCAGTGAGATGTACACAAACACTGCTCTCAAGCTGCTTGACTCCTGTGTGATTCACCTTCACAGATTCACACATATATATTGGTACCTTGACTCGTGCCATACAAGCGATTGCTTAAAGCATCTCAGAGAGAGAGAGAGAGAGAGAAATACCTCTTAAAGGTTACAGGTGCACAAGATTGCTTTTTTATCTTTTCAATTGACGGCTGTTTCTTTCCCCCGTTCATCTGGGACTGGGGCGTCCCCCCAGGCGCTCTACTGAATCCAATACATTCACAAAATACATTTTCATATTCCATCACACTGGGCTGATCATGACATCCATTTCCATGCAGAGTGCTTTCACCTCTTCAAACCTCCTGACGCCCTGGAGCCAGGATGTGGGGTTGGCTGGTGGCAAACACTCGACAGCTCCAGTATTTGCTCCAGTCTAAAAGATTTGAAAATATCAGTAATAGACAAAGAAGGGAAACATTCTATATTTGAGTACAAATACAGCCAGAAATATTCAAAAATGGCTGTTAAAATACAGACGGAGATTACTTAAAATATTGGCAGAAGCATTCAACAGCTGCAGTAACAAAAACATCTGGTTCTCAAGTGAGAACCACCATGATAAATACAGTCGAAAACATTCTAGAATATCTGTAACAAATACAAGCAGAAAAATCTTAGAACGACTGTAACAAACACAGGAGGAAACATTCTAGAAGCGCAGGAACAAATGGGTGGAGAGCATCCATAATAAAGATAGTCAGAAACATTCTAGAATGGCTGAAGAAAGTGCTGGGTCTATGGAAAGTTTAGACAAAAATAGTGTAAAAAATATACATCGATCAGGCATAACATTATGACAACTGACAGGTGAAGTGAATAACAATGATTATCGCTTCATCACGGCACCTGTATTAGGCAGCAAGTGAATATTTTGTCCTCAGAGTTGATGTGTTAGAAGCAAGAAAAAATGGGCAAGCATAAGGATTTGAGCGAGTTTGACAAGGGCCAAATTGTGATGGCTAGACGACTGGGTCAGAGCATCTCCAAAACTGCAGCTCTTGTGGGGTGTCTATCAGTATCTATCAAAATTGCTCCAAGGAAGGAACAGTGGAGAACCGGAGACAGGGTCATGGGCGGCCAAGGCTCATTGATGCACGTGGGGAGCGAAGGCTGGCCCTTGTGGTCTGATCAAACAGACGAGCTACTGGAGCTCAAATTGCTCAAGAAGTTAATGCTGGTTCTGATAGAAAGGTGTCAGAATACACAGTGCATCACAGTTTGTTGTGTATGGGGCTGCATAGCCGCAGACCAGTCAGGGTGCCCATGCTGACCCCTGTCCACCGCCGAAAGCACCAACAGTGGGCACGTGAGCATCAGAACTGGACCACGGAGCAATGGAAGAAGGTGGCCTGGTCTGATGTATCACATTTTCTTTTACATCACGTGGATGGCCGGGTGTGTGTGCGTCGCTTACCTGGGGAACACATGGCACCAGGATGCACTATGGGAGGAAGGCAAGCCGGCGGAGGCAGTGTGATGCTTTGGGCAATGTTCTGCTGGGAAACCTTGGGTCCTGCCATTCATGTGGATGTTACTTTGACACGTACCACCTACCTAAGCATTGTTGCAGACCATGTACAGATTTTCATGGAAACGGTATTCCTTGGTGGCTGTGGCTCTTTCAGCAGAATAATGCTCCTGTCACAAAGCAAAAATGGTTCAGGAATGGTTTGAGGAGCACAACAACGAGTTTGAGGTGTTGACTTGGCCTCCAAATTCCCCAGATCTTAATCCAATCGTGCATCTGTGGGATGTGCTGAACAAACAAGTCCGATCCATGGGGGCCCCACCTCACAACTTACAGGACTTAAAGGATCTGCTGCTAACATCTTGGTGCCAAATACCACAGCACACCTTCATGGGTCTAGTGGAGTCCATGCCTCGACGGGTCAGGGCTGTTATGGCAGCAAAAGGGGGACCAACACAATATTAGGAAGGTTGTCATAATGTTATGCCTGATCGGTGTATAAATATATAAATAAAACTAAGTGTCAGGAAACCAGGAATTAACAGACGGCAGGCAGGGATGAAGGATCCAAATGCAGGGAGAATTTAATAACCAAAAAACAATCAAAACAGGACTCAGGAACAAATCAAACTAGCAAAAACACAGAGAACAGGGAACTTCATACACCTGCAACACCAAACATTAAACAACGACCGACAGAGAACCAGAGAAAACAAGGGCAATATATACACATGAAAGACTAGCTTAACGAGCTTAATATAAAATAACGTAACTCGATTAGTAAAGTTTGTAAACAAAATTAATAATAAAATAAAACGACAGATAGATAAAATAAATAAGCTAAAATTGTCTGAATTTGGCATTATTAATGACTGTACTCTTCAGGTTGTAAATGATGGGTAGAAAAGAGAATTAAAAAAATTAAAATAGTTTTCATAGTTTTGCAAGGGGATCATCATATTTGAGGGTCTGTAGGGCCCTATGATTTCCGCAATAAAGAAAATGTAAACGGAACCGCGGAATCCAGTCATAAAAACTGAATTTACTATATAATTAAAAAATTTTTGATGAATAAATAAAAAGCAGATCAAATCACGATAGACTAGTGTCTGTGAATATTAAACCACAAAAATACTGTTTAAATATGAATCCTGCATGTTCTGCATGTCTCTGTGAGAATGAATGGTTTAATTTCCCCCACACACACACACAGAAGCACGCGTGACGCTTGCTGTGTTTTCTCTGCTGCCTCACTATATGAGGACATGAATGATGAACTTCATCTCCAGAGCCGCTCTGAGAGTCTTCAAGGCTAAAAAAAAGTTTGGTTTAACTTGAAATTGTGACAAATATATTACTGTTGTACAGTAGAATTTGGCTACGTCTCGATGTAATAATGATAATAACACTAACAAATTTTATTTTATGTGCAGCACTTTGACAAAAACCTTTGTTTAATTTCATATGATTAAAAGATAAAATATTTTATGCCTTTATTTGATTGCCAGAAATAAAATTCGCAACAGAATTTCTGAAATAAAAAACTTTTCTTAGGCCTCGGTTTACACTAGTGCACTAGTGAACAGTTGCCTCTTGCGCATGTAGACAGCTGCAGTGCTATAGCCTACAATACAGCGTTTAACTGCACAATGACTGCTAAAAAGGACCACAAAGTCAGCAAAGCATGCAGTTTCGTCTCCGTGTTATTGTTTACACGGCCGTCAAGGCTGGTATGTTACAGAGCTGTTGAAAAAGAAGGCTCTGGGCTGCGTTTTCCAAAAGCATTGTAAAAATAGCCACCAATGGTCTCTACAATCAACTTAGGCGTACAGTGCTTTTGGGAAACGCAGCCCTGGTCTGATATTGACGTGTCCAGGTAGTGTAATGTGGGCAGCCACGCCATCGTTTTAAAAAGAACCAGAGTTTTCAAACTAAAACGGGGTCTGCAGCATTGCTGAAGTAGTGTGGACGACAGGCGTAACCACTGCAAAATGTATGCATTTTAAAACAAAAACGTACTAGTGTAAACGGGGCCTTAGAAATGAAATGTTATTGTTTTTATGAATTCAATTAATTAGACATGCTTTTTGATTATTAAAATGTAATTAAACCTTTAAAATGAAATCCAGAAAACTTAAAACAGAAAACACAGAATTTGGTAAGAATAAAATGGAATTCGAGAAAAAAAATTAAGCGTATTTTATAGGGCCCTAGACATGTAATTTTTGTTAAACTTTTAATAAATTGTTAAATTGTAATAAGTTTCAATTAATTAGACATGCTTTTTTATTACTAAAATTTAATTTAACCATTAAAATGGAGTCCAAAACAATAACAATAAAAAAACGGAATCCAGAAAAATGTAAACAGATTTTGGGAAAAAATAAAAGAGATTTTGGGAAAAAAATAAAACTGATTTCAAAGGGCCCTAAGGGTCTGTGGCATTAAAAACCCAGTCTTAACAAAAACAACTGGAAATACCATTCTAGAATAAACTTAAAAATCAGCTTAAAATCACTAAAGATGCATACCCAAAAAATGTCATCCCAAAAAAAAAAACCTTCTAAAATTTCCAGAAACAGTTTATACATGTGGAAGTGTGAGGTTGATGTCACAGTTACAAAGTATGACAGCAGGCAATCGCTGTTTCATCCTTTCAATCTCCATAACTGGGGACGTGTTTGGAAACTCACTGATTTATGGCAAACTCTGGATATAAACAAGGACTATCATGACAGCTAACTGGGCCAGAATCTCTGTTATTTATCAAGAATATGTGGAAGCTGGGCTGCAGAGGGCCAAAGCTGACAGCACGCATATCGTGATCTATTTGAGCTTTAATTATTCTCAAAGCTGTTCTAGCATTGTGTGAAACATCCACAGCCTAACAACATAATGACTCCATTATGGCTCATTTGAAGGATAACCTCTTAAAAATGCTGTAATGATGAAATGAGTGGTCCAAATTAGATTTTAACTTGTTTTTCATGATGTATTTAAAAAATAGTTCAGCTTTCTGTTATCATATACCCTTGCACCCCATTTTGCACATAACAGATCTCTTTCAGAATAAACTACCTTGACAACTGTACAACACAATCAACTAATTCCACATCATTGCAGACGTCAGTGAAGTGTTCATAATTTAGCGTATGTGGAGTCAGTTGCTGAGGCAGATGGATTAGTGTTGCATCTTTAACAGCCAATTCTTTATGATCAAACACTGTTTAATCTGATCTCTTTGAATCTTCATCATGAATTAATCAATATGCTCCCTCCGTTTGTGTCCTTTTAATTATGCAGGGGTATTCTTCACCCCCTCAGGCGCTCATGCGCCAAATTATACCCTCCCTGGGAACAAAAAGCACAATCAAACAAAAGTCTAAAATAAACTTGTCTGCAGCTGCTGAGGGGACTCGTGTTTCATGGATGTCTGGATGTTACACACAATATGTTTTAAATTGCATAAGTTACAGCAGGGTGATTCATAAGTATGTTGAGTGTACACATTTTTTCAGAAACCCGGATGCCTACTACATGTGCCAAAATGTGCATTAATCCAGTCAAATTTTCTATAATCCAATGCATTTTATTTGACCTTCGATGAATGAGCTGATAGTAATGCCAGTGATTATTTTTCACATCTCTTTTTTAATCATTATTTTATTAGACTGCAACATTTTTAAATTAAAATAAAAAAAAACCCAAAATAATATAAAAAATTAAAAATAATATTAAAAGTTAATCAAAATTTTAAATAAAAAAATGCAAGTATATAAATGCACACATGAGCAATATCACACTCGTAGCCGTGCGATATGGCTGTATATCAGCACGGCTGTGACTCAGGAATCACTGATATTAGTTCGACGGCACAAAGGAGTAAACAAACAAGAAACAACAACGGAGCGTCTTTAAAAACACTCTTTTGTGCACTCCGCCACAGATTCAAGTTGACAGTTTAACCGTTGAGCCCAAGCCTCTGTTACTAATTCTAAAACGTCCCTTTAGATCTAGAAACGAAGGAACGCTGAGTCCTTGAAGCTTATTGTATTATGTAGAGTAGAGTATTATGAGAGAGAGAGATCGACTAAATGAGTTTTTACAACAGTTCTTTCTGGTTCTCGAATCTGATTGGCTGAGAGCCTTTTCCAGCTGTGCGATAGCCGTGCGATATTCACACAGTATCGGCACTCGTTTGTATCACTCCGCTTGCAGTCATGGCGGTCGAGCGAATCCACCATAAGTTATAAAAATACTTCTGTTGTTGTGTCACGAAATGTAGTTTTAACAGTTTTTTAGGCTATAATGTAGTTATTTATACCTCAAATATGTGACTAATATATATATATAAACATAGCGCCTGTTTTACAATTTGTTTAAAGCTTTTGCAGATGTGAGCTCCAGGCCGTCAGCAGCCGTTCATGTACCCGCAGAGAACAGCTTCATCTCGGCCAGTCCTTCGGGAATCTGCCGCTGGCTCTTACTGTATGTAGATAGTGGTTAAACATGAGATCATTCATTTGGGGTTTATCAAACGGGCAATCTTTGGTCTTATTAATCTATAACATGTTCCAGAGCAAACCGATTTGGGTTAAGGGGAAAATTAAGTTTAATAACTTTATATTTAACGTTAGGCTGTTTATCTTAAATCCTGTAGGGCCTATGACAGCGACTTAACGTTCCTTCGTTACTAGATCTAAAGTGACGTTTCAGAATTAGTAACGGAGGCTTGGGCTCGACTGTCAAACTGTCAACTTGAGGTTTGAATCTGTGGCGGAAGGAAGTAGTTCTGCACAAAAGAGTGTTTTTAAAGACACTCCGCTGTTGTTTCTTGTTTATTTACTCCCTTGTGCCGTCAAACTGTTGTATAAGCACAATATCACACTCGTAGTCGTGCGATATAGCTGTATATATCATAAAAGCCATCTAGTGGTGTAATAATGAAACTGTCACTGAATTCGAAATTACAATCACTGACGGACCCTTTCTCAGTACAGCATATTATTTATATAAAATAATATTTATTGAACAATATTTTAATTAACAACAATAGCCATTATAAAAGACAAAAGGAAATAAAACACAAGCAAACAATTCAGTCAAACATAAAAAAGCAGAGCTCTATAGGCCATACAGGATTTCGGATCAACAGCCTGCATATAAAGTTATTAAACTTTTCCCCTTAACCCAAATCGGTTTGCTCTGGAACATGTTATAGATTAATAAGACCAAAGATTGCCCGTTTGATAAACCCCAAATGAATGATCTCATGTTTAACCACTATCTACATACAGTAAGAGCCAGCGGCAGATTCCTGAAGGACTGGCCGAGATGAAGCTGTTCTCTGCGGGTACATGAACGGCTGCTGACGGCCTGGAGCTCACATCTGCGAAAGCTTTAAACAAATTGTAAAACAGGCGCTATGTTTATATATATTAGTCACATATTTGAGGTCTAAATAACTACATTATAGCCTAAAAAACTGTTAAAACTACATTCCGTGACACAATAACAGTGGTATTTGTAAAATTATGGAGGTTTGCATGTCCGCCATGACACTCTGTGAGAAATGTTGCAAGCGGAGTGATACAAACTGTGAAACGGTTAGAGTGCTGTTACTGGGAGCAGTGTTGTATACTCGGTCTTGGACTCGGTCTCGAGACCATATTTTAATGATCTTGGTCTTGTCATGGACTCGTGTGCATTTGGACTTGGTATTGACTCGTACTCGAACATATTAGGAATTGGACTTATTCCTGAGTCCACTCGAGTCCCATTCAAAATATTTCATGATTATTACTGTACGTTAATATTTCTTTAAATTGATGTTTGATTGACACGTCCAATGATTGGTGATTTTCTTGTGCGCAACTGCGCATGACTTGAGACTAACGTTAGTGCAGAGACTCCCGCCAGGTTCTCTCCCACACCCGTGACCCGCCCGCTCTCGATTCTACTTTACACTGTGTCCACCTGCCATCAACCTGTACTGATCCCCCTTTCCAGAAAGTCACATTGCTACATTATTTCTCTTCTATTGTCTTTTTATTGGTTTTGGTATTTAACATAATATGAAAATAAAATTAAATAAATAAATAAAAAATAAAACAACAACATTAGATACAATTAGTAGCAGCTGATAGAATAATTGAAGTCATAATAATAAAGATATGTAAATAAATAATAACTGTAGAAATTACATTGGGGAAAAAAAAGGAGTACAGTTAAAACTATGGTCAAAAGCATGGTTGTACGCTACATTATTTCTCAACTGTTATTTTAATATATTTTCTGTTTACAAAGTAGGACAAAAGTGTCACAGAGAAAACCAAATCTCGTTTAATTAAATAATAAAATAAATACAGATAAGATGACTGCTGACAGTCTCAAAACTGAACATCTTCTGCCCGCCCTCTCTACCTCCAGAACATTCACACTTTTGCATTAAAAAGACAGCAATTTTTCTGCAGTCACTCTTGTGCATGTTCTCCATAACTAAAAAGTTAATTAAACTGAGTTCTAATGTTGTTTGTGGATTTTCTCTGAACTCAGTCTTGACTCGGACTCGAATGAGCTGGTCTCGACTACAACACTGACTGGGAGAATGCATGGCTCTCAGCCAATCAGATTCGAGAACCAGAAAGAACTGTTGTATAAATAAAAATATATAATAACTAAAATAATATTTTTTTATTTCCTAGATGATAACTGGATGCTGCTCACATATGCTACATGATATCATATGCATCAGGGTTTATTCAAACGTAAAAAAAAAAATGTTGTTGCTAGAACCATACTTTGCACACAAATACCTATGAATAATAATGTGATCCGCTTGGTTGTAGGCAGCATGCTGCGTGATTGTTTTTGCATGTACCTTATGTGCAAAATGGCTGCTATAATTATTTTGAAAAGACTAAAGTGAATTGAAAACAGAGTATTTGAATTGCATTTGAATTTATATAAGGAGATAAGCACTGGTCCAGATCTCTGTGACGACTATCAACCTTCACACTTTCTCCTTGTGGGAATGAAAAGAAATTTTAAAAGTCAGTTTTTGAATTCAGCAGTAGGTCTCATCAGCACCTTTCAACATTTCTCTGTCCTTTCAAGATCCGATTATAGCCCATTTGGACCAAATTTCATATTCTCTCCCCTTTTATTGTCCACTTGACACCTCAGAACGTTTCGACCTGCACAGGGCAAATTTACCCTCGCTGTGCCGTTCTGCAGACATAATGGACTTCAGACTGACTGGCACGGGTCATGAAAAGTAATGAAAATGTCTACCGGCCCGCCATTAGGAGCTTTTCAGAGAATCTCAGTGAATAAGGAGCGAGCTCACTAAATGATGAGTGCATTTACTGGGCTTAACCCTTTAAATGCCTTTCTGAATGGGCTCCATTAGATTCATATTCAATGAAGGTTAATGGTTAATGATGGCTATTAAAGGTTTTACTGCCTGTAGAGCGACTAATTGTCTTTTTGATGTGACTAACTGCTTTTCACCAACATGTTATTTAGCTGTTAGATCAAAGTCCTAATGTAAAGAGGATGTTAAGATATGCAATGCAGGGATGGAGAGTTTTATAATGCACACACATAGGACATTTAACTCTTTCCACGCCAGCGTTTTAAAAAAAAAGAGTTGCCAGCCACCGCCAGCGTTTTTTGATAATTTTCATAAAAATTTCATGGCCCCCAGTATGAATATCTGGATATGCAATATATCAAAAGAAAGAACATGCCCTCTGCTTTTAAACAAAAAAAACTTTCATTCTAGTTTAATGCATTCTTTTTGTATCAACACTTGAATGTGGGTAAGTTCAATTTAAAAAAGCAACATTTTGAGCAAAAAGCTGAGAAAATCATGTTTTTGTCAAAGACTATCCAGAACGATGATAAAACACAGATGGAGTAGAGGGAGTCCATCAACACCCCCAAAGCTTCACAGTCCTGAAGCTCGACATTTCATTCAGTAACTTTAGGCAGTTTTGATTTATATGCTGTTTAATATTGATGATCGTGTTACTTTACATATGCATAATTACATCCGATATTGCTTGTTTCTGCTTCTTCTTCTCCTGTGTTTTGATCAGGAGATTCTGTACTCTTTCAGAAGATGCATAATAGCGCCCCCTACCGTATAACAGTGAAAACACGGAAAGCCAGAAATTTCCGTCAATGGCCAGGAAAGAGTCAAAGGATGAATTCACCCAAAAATGAAAATTCTGTAATTCCTCACCCTCATGTCGTTCTAAACCCGTAAGTCCTTCGTTCATCTTCGAAACACAAAGATATTTTTGATGAAATCCAAGAGCTCTCTGACCCCTCCATAGGCAGCAATTTAATTACCACTTTCAAGGTCCAGAAAGGTAGTAAAGACATCGTTAAAATAGTCCATGTGACTCCAGTGGTTCAACCTTAATTTTATGAAGCAACGAGAATACTTTTTTTGCGCAAAAACAAACAAAAATAATGACTTTATTCAACAATCTTTTCTTGTCTGTGCCCGTCTCATAAGCTGTTGACGTAGTGTAAACAGTGCAGCGCTTCCGAGTTCTATGGCTCACCATTGGCTAGCTCCTGCGTCAGCATCACACGCATGCGTTGTGCTCACGTGAACAGTGTCGGCCAATGGTGAGCCTGCGTTCTGCCATAACGTTTCGAAAGTGCTGCACTGTATTTGCTACGTCAGCAGCATAGGAGACTGACACAGACAAAAAGAGATTGTTGAATACAGTCATTATTTTGGGGGGTTTTTGCGTGCAAAAAGTATTCTCGTTGCTTCATAAAATTAAGGTTGAACCACTGGAGTCTACATGTACTATTTTAACGATGTCTTTCCTCCCTTTCTGGGCCTTGAAAGTGGCAATTAAATTAAGATTTCATCTTAATTTGTGTTCCGAAGATGAATGAAGGTCTTACGGGTTTGGAACGACATGAGGGTGAGAAATTAATGACAGAATTTACATTTTTGGGTGAACTATCCCTTTAACCACTGACACTAATATATTATGGACTACAATCTTAAAAGAAACCTGTACGAAAAAAATAGAATTGAAGAAAATGTAATTTCCTTGATTTTTTAAAAAAAATAAAAGCTCTTCACTGCACTATAAATACTATAATTTTCAGAACTCAAAACGTACTCCTCAGTCCAAGAAGAGCTTTGATACTAAGCTGCAAATGCGTCTCATTCTGAATTTATGGCACTGATGTCGCAATTATGAAACCACCCACCAATGCCTATCAAGTGTTCAAAAACTTTCTCTGTCACTAATTCAGAATTTTTAAAATGTCAGGTCAGGTGTTGCAGAATGTTGCACAAATAACACAAAAAATAGCTCAAAAAGTCAAATATTAAGAAACGGAGTGTCTATTTACACTAAGCCCGCCTTGTTGGCAGAGGCTATTTACACTAACTCCGCCCACTGACGTCTGGTTGGGACAGACTAAATCACGGAAGACGCTATAGTGTAGGGGTAAGGTGCGTGGCAGAAAGTTTTGATGCAAATCGACCAGTGTTCAATCCGCGTTTTGCCGAACTCACTCTACTTCCTTTTTCCCCATCACATATCGGATCGGAAAGGCATTTATTTTCAATAAAATTAAGAAAATATTTGAAAATGTGAGTTTGAATATAAAGTGTTTATCAGTTAGGGTTAGGTGTTAGGGAGGGCTTTATTGGCCTAATAAGGCGGCATTCATTTAATAATTTTATTAAATATAATAATTTACACTCTGTCATTATTACATACCATTTAATGTACAACAACACTGAGGTGCAAATAGTATCTGCCACTATTTATAAGTATAAATAACATCTAACTACTATTTACACTTATTGCAAAGAAAATACTCCTATTTTTACATAGTGTAAATAGAATCTTTTGCTACTTGCACTAGAATGGATTACTATTTAAACTTAGTGAAAATAGTAATATATGCTATTTTTTTCACTTAGTGTAAATAGAATTTAGTTGCTATTTACATTTAGTGCAAATAGCAGCTGCAATTAAGAACTCATTTTTCAATTAAATATTTTGACCCAAATAGTTTAAATTGTAATTAAAATTGCTTATTAAATTGTTAATTGTTAGAAAAGAATGAAAAATAAAAGCATTTCACTAGTGACCTCAGACTTTTGGACCCCACTGTACAAAACAAAGTAAAAGAGAAAAAAAAATGAAAAGGTTCAGAGAGAGGTGAAATGGTCATGAAAAATTAAATTACGACTGGTTTTGGTGCCAAAAACCTCAACTAACATTATAAGTGGACTTCAGGGGAAAAATGAAATGATAAAAAATGTATGTTATGACCCCTTTAATGTCTTAGTAATTTGATGTCCAACTATGTCAGTGAACCAAAAGTTTAATATCCAGAGTCTCACGTCATATTTATTATAAAATAAGTTGCCCAAGGTAAGCTATGAAAGAAACAAAGTGATCCATAGCCCTCAAACCTCGGATGGGCTCCGTGGGCAAGAATTCTCCATCACATTTAGTCTCGAGCACATCTGTCTGTCTCAGATCAAACCGCTGCGTGTAGTTTGTGTCGGCGGCACTGAGAGGATCAATAGCACAGGCGGGATGGAACCTGAAAGAGATTAGACCCATAAAGGACTGATGGGAGAAACATTAAGGGAAATTTGTGCTTGCCTGGTGAAGACACACACACCTTTAATCTTCCCGGTGAGAACAGAGGGATGAGTCAGCACAAAGATGTTAGACATGATGTCCGCCAAAAGCTCTCCTCTCCTCTGAGCCTTGTATTGTGCAGACCTGTAAAACAAGACCTGTCGGAGCCAAAGGTGTGAGTGATGAGAAGCTTTCCTCTTTCGACAGGAGGTTGGGTCAGGAGATACTACTAGTGCTCATACTTGTAGGGTTAGAGATATGAACAAACCCCTAAATCTTAAACTTTGCAGAGTATCTCATCCTGCACATGCACTATTTGATGTTGAGGAGAGGTGTGCTGTTATTTAGTGACCAGACTTAGAATTATTGATAAAATGGGTGGGAAAAAAATCCACATGTAGAGACCAAAATAGCACACTCTGGCAACCTCCAAAGAACAACCAAACCACCTAAAACCATAGTAACATGGTAAAAACCACTCAGAACAGCTAAACAACCACCTAGCACTGCCAAAAAGACTCTAGAAAACCAACACGATCTCATGAAAGTGCGTATCTATAGCACAAATTGTATTTATTGTGCAATTTATATGCAAAAATGTGTTTTTGTGTGCACGATACGCACCCTTGGGTGGGATTAGTGGTGTTGGTTATGTGTGTATTATACGCCTTAAAGTGCGTATCATATACACGCAAAAAATGTGTATCATATGCACGCAAAACTCATTTTTGCGCATAAATTGCACTTAAAAATTAAGGTGATAATTAAAAATAGCGTGCATATTTTCTTAAGAAAACTGTTGGTTCAGTGTTGTATAGAAAATATTGAGAACATTACACTAATAAAACCAAGCAATACATTTTCCTAATTTTTTTAAAGGAAATTTAAGCAGTTTTGAGGCTTGAATTAAGGAACCGAATAAGCTGATAAAATTATGGGGAAAAAGCTACATATTTATTTTAAGAGAATTAGTTCAATTATGCAGTTTTATTTAGAGACACCATTGATAGTTCCCAGCATGCTTTGCATATGGCAATGGAAATAATATTGAAATGAAGTGTTCTTTTATGTGTTTTTGAGTGAAGGGAAACATCTGTTTATGTTTAATGATCAGTTATGTTTCACTTTTGAAAGAGTTTCTGTTATGTTGAAGTTTTGATCATTACCATTGTGCAGAAGAGTAGATCTTATGGTTAGGTTAGTATGTACTAATGTTATGATGCATGTTGTGTTGTTCAATGAGCATTACCTTTGCTAATGCCAGTGCAGTAACAAGTTTGTTTCTACTTGTGCTGCACTAGCAGCATACGGTCTATTAATTGTACAACATAACTCAGTCAAATATAAACAGGACATTTCCATTCACTCTAATTCACACACTTCAGAGAGACAACAATAAAAAAGCACATTTCACTAAAAATAAATTCATTGTGTCATAAACTAAATAATTTAGGAGATTTCACATGATTTATTAAGGTAGATTCCATTAAAGAAATCAAGCCTTAAAAACTACTAATGTAATAATGTTACTATTTTAAGTAAATAGCACATACAATTTTTTACAGTGTACAATTTGTGCTACAGATATGCACTTTCATGAGATCAGGCTGTAGAAAACACCATATTAGCAACATGAGCTCAACTCTGAACACATTAGAAACCAGCGCAAACTCAAAAAAAGACTGTTCTTTAGAGGTTCTTTACATGTACACTCACCTAAAGGATTATTAGGAACACCATACTAATACTGTGTTTGACCCCCTTTCGCCTTCAGAACTGCCTTAATTCTACGTGGCATTGATTCAACAAGGTGCTGAAAGCATTCTTTAGAAATGTTGGCCCATATTGATAGGATAGCATCTTGCAGTTGATGGAGATTTGTGGGATGCACATCCAGGGCACGAAGCTCCCGTTCCACCACATCCCAAAGATGCTCTATTGGGTTGAGATCTGGTGACTGTGGGGGCCATTTTAGTACAGTGAACTCATTGTCATGTTCAAGAAACCAATTTGAAATGATTGGAGCTTTGTGACATGGTGCATTATCCTGCTGGAAGTAGCCATCAGAGGATGGGTACATGGTGGTCATAAAGGGATGGACATGGTCAGAAACAATGCTCAGGTAGGCCGTGGCATTTAAACGATGCCCAATTGGCACTAAGGGGCCTAAAGTGTGCCAAGAAAACATCCCCCACACCATTACACCACCACCACCAGCCTGCACAGTGGTAACAAGGCATGATGGATCCATGTTCTCATTCTGTTTACGCCAAATTCTGACTCTACCATCTGAATGTCTCAACATTTGAATCAAGTTCAAAATGTAGTTTAATTACAAATAATCTCAAGACAGGCAACAACACAACTTAACATAACAGTGACCGGACAAGGAGTGCAGGAGAAAGAACAACTTAAATGGTGAACACAAACCAGATGATTAAACAGACAGCTGAACTAAATGAACTCATAATGATGGTAACCAGGGAGACAGACAAGTGGCGGGAAACTGAACACATGTGACATGTGAAAACAAACTGAAAGTCCATGAACAAAACTAAACAGAATGGTGACAAAGTACTACGAATACTACGAATATTAATGAAAATAAGGTTATTTAAGGTCCTATATAACACTTTCATAGCATGGTTCTTTATGGAACCTTATAAAAAGGGTTCCATTTAGCACCAGAAAGCTGAAGAACCCTAATTTGGTGCTGTTTAGAACCATTTTTCCTAAGAGCCAACGACACCTTAGAAACCACCTTGCAACACCAATTTTGTCAGTGTAACTCGCCAAAGATTTCATTATGAATATTAAATTGTACTTTTATTATGCTCTTTTTACTATGCCTACTTTAACAGTCACTGTCTATATGTTCTGTTCACAGTTATTCTTTGGATATTCTGAGGAACCAGTGATGTTTAAAGCACGTTACTCTGATGGACGATGACGTAAGGGAATATCTGCAAATGGAAGCGGCTCTTTGATCGTCCGCGCTCATGATTACCCTGGTGCTTGATCACAGAGCTATAGGAAACGCCTTTGGTTTGTCAGGAAGAATGACAAGATAATGAGCAACATTTGAGCTCAAGGCAGAGAAAGAATGGAATATTAGCGTACCTCTTACTGCAGTTTATACCAGTTTTGTTATTGTAACTAAAACGTGTTTGTTAAATGAAATAACGCTGAAATAAAATAAAATATAACAAATAGAATAAAACCTTAAAGGCCCACTGAATAAGGTGACCAGATTTCTAAAAGGGAAACCGGGGACATTTCCTATTTGAGTGGTCAAAATATCACTGAAATCTCATTTGTTATTATCTATTAAATAAAAAACGGGGACAATTCAAACGGGTCCGATACGTTTTGTGGTCTGGGCCGACTCGATCATATGATCCGCTCTGTGCTAACATGTCTCTGGACCGGAGTTGCGGTGGTTCACTGACACTAACGTGAAACCAGACTTCATTCGCCCCAGTGGAAAGCATATTTACACTGTCTGATCGTTCCCTATCCCCTATACAGTGCACTGTTTGATCGTTCCCTATCCCCTATATAGTGCACTGTCTGAATCGTTCCCTATCCCCTATATAGTGCACTGTCTGATCGTTCCCTATCCCCTATATAGTGCACTGTCTGATTGTTCCCTATCCCCTATATAGTGCACTGTCTGATCGTTCCCTATCCCCTATATAGTGCACTGTCTGAATTGTTCCCTATCCCCTATATAGTGCACTGCCTGATCGTTCCATATCCCCTATATAGTGCACTGTTTGAATCGTTCCCTATCCCCTATATAGTGCACCCTATCCCCTATATAGTGCACTGTCTGAATCGTTCCCTATCCCCTATATATATAGTGCACTGTCTGATCGTTTCCTATCCCCTATATAGTGCACTGTCTGAATTGTTCCCTATCCCCTATATAGTGCACTGTCTGATCGTTCCCTATCCCCTATAGAGTGCACTGTCTGAATCGTTCCCTATCCCCTATATAGTGCACTATGTGCCATGTAGAATATAGTATATGTGTGAACAAGTGACCGACTTCAGCCGCAGCTTCAGCGTCTGTTTATAGTGTAGGGGGCGGGGCTTCAGATTATAGAGAGCATTTGATTGGACAGAAAATCAGATGAGAAGCTGAAGTGCAGAGTGATGTCATCAAAATCCTTATTGGTGGAAGTAAGAGACTTAATTTTTGAATGCTTATATCTTCTAAAAGTGAATTTTGTCATTGTTTTGGACGGTAAGACTAACTTATTCATACTAAAAGACAAAAAACTTCCATTTTGATTTCATGCGGATTTTAAAAACTCAAGTGCTAAACTGAAATAAAAATAAAGCTAAAAAGAAATTAAAAAAAAAAAGCAAATATAAAAAGCTAATTTAAAAATATTAATAAAAACTATAATAGTATATAAATAATACTAAAATAACTAATACTAAATAATTATTTTAAGTATGAGAAACAGAATGCAATATTTAAAAACAGAGCAATTCCAATAGGGTCCTCACACCATCGGTGCTCGGGCCCTAATGATAAATGCAAACCTTGGAAATATAATATAAATAGACATATTATAAAGGGTTAATTCGTAAATTAAATATTGAGTAAAGAATGTAAAGTTAAAAATCATGGTTGAAATTGTTCCCAGTTAATTCCAGTTAATCGAGCACAATGCATTCTGGGATACAGGATTCCACAGAGTGTGCCTTTGTTGCATACTGCACATTTTGGAAAATGCAATCATCTATTCATCATATGTATATCATTGCATGTATTTCATGAATATTGAAAATGTGCACTCCCTGCAAAGTATACATACTGCACTGCAAAAATTTGTATGAATAGTATATAGTATGCCATAACCAAAGAAAAAAGTTAAACCGGGGAGAATGTGTTTCCTGCTTCAGGGCAAACACATTTAGAATCTCTTGCAGAAATGACTGTAAGGGTAATTGTAGTTTCTAGCCAGCAGCAAGGGTTAGCGTAAGGACACAATCCGCCTCAAATTTACCACAATCCGCTAACAGGCTACAAGAGCAGCAAGACCCCGCTGAGCTCAAGCGGTCCGCTCATTAACACCCCACCAGGAGTCTGTGAGGGGCAATTCCTCAAACTACCCCTCGGCTCTAGCGGCGCTTGATTAACAGCCACACAGAGACCTGTAAAACACAACCACCGTCAGCCTGAACGTACAGTCCTTCATGTACTTATTTATATATGTAATCCATTGTGCTGTTAATAAATAAAAACGTTATGGGGATGATATACTAGTTATTAAAGGAATAGAATAGCTCAATCACAAATGTAAATGTTTTACTCACCCCATGTTGATCTGCACCGGTGTGCTGTTATTAATATCAGATTTTACCAGATGGTCGTAGTGAGTGTTCCTGCACAACTGACCATAGCTATTGAAAATCCGACCACAAATGTGATCTGTTTAAAGTAAAAATAAGTTGTCATTAGGGGTGTAACAATATATCGTGTCACAATATATTGCAATACAAAAATGCAACAATATGTATCGTGGATAGTGACAATCTGTATTGTGAATAGTTCACCCAAAATTAAAATTACTGTGTGAGAAGAAAAATTCAAGTTTACAGAGTGTCAGTACTACATGAAACTACTATATACGTATAATGATGAATATGTATATTGTATACTAATGCAATGGGGGGAATATTTGTGGGTCCTGATAATGCAGAATGTCTTATGTTACCAATAAAAAGTGGCCTACATTATTTTAAATATATCTAGTCAGTGACAGAGTACAAGCATATTCGTCTGAAATAATTCAGTATTTTCTGTATCAGAATCATGAATATTTTTATTCTGGTGTCACCATTGTCCTGTGCACTGGGTACCAACACCAAATCTAAGCCTATTCATTTCCACCCCCAGTGTAATCACAAATTTAGTAAATTTTTTGTTAACTTTTACCACATGTCTTGGAGTATCACAATAATATTCAGTGACATGAGAGTATCGTTACACCCCTAGTAAAAATATAATTGTGAAGTTAGTTCACAGTGCTTTAATGTTAACAAATACAATTTTTGATCTTAAAAATGTAGTAAATGTTGAAATTAACATTTACTAACGTTAATAAATGCTGTGGAAGTATTGTTCATTGTTAGTTCATGTTACTGAATGTATTTAACTAATGTTAACAAATGAAACCTTATTGTAAAGTGTTACCGAGTTTCCTGCAGATGTCTGTGCCATTAAACCAAGGGCCAGATTTCCTAAACAGGGCAAATTACCGTGAGATTGCAGTTCCAAAAAAGCGCTGATCGTAGTGGAAAGTTCAGCGTGTGATCTACTGATGACGCTCAAACACAGACACAGCCGGATCATTTCCATAATGACCAACGCAATATACCAGTTAGCATCTGGTTTAAGACGTGCTGTTTTTGGCGGTAAATAATGCCGCAAATTCCAGTAAATTGACAAGCGCAACCCTTATTAAATCAGCTTGCGTGATTCATCTAAATACTCTCTTCCCATAAATTTTGCATCTGAAATGGAAATTCCTACAAATGCACATGCAATAAGGTCAGATGCAAAAATAACTGTGCCCACGACTTTTCAGTGTCTTTAGTAAATCCTGACAGAAGTTTTTTTTAATGCCAAAAAGAGGGTTTGCGCTGCATGGCGCGAGCTGTTAGTAAATCTGGACCCATATGTGTTATTGTTCCAAACGTGGACTTCTCTCAATAGCGCTCCTTGTGGCAACACTAAGAATTAATCGCATTAAGAATTTCACTCGACACATTTAAAGGGGTCATGAACTTGGCTCTTTTTTTTTTTATACTGTTATCTGAGGTCAACTTATGACGTTTGCATGGTTTTTACATTCAAAAACATCATAATAAATAAGTAATAGGCTATTTTCTACCCTGGTTTTGAGGCTCTCTCCTGGAACGCTCGGTTTTATTTGGCGTGCCGCATTGGAGACTTGGAGGTAAACGCCCACGGCTAGGATTGGTTAATATTTGCATATTTAATGAGCTTCAGCTCCCCTGTCAGTACATGTGGGAATTGTTTTGAAAGCGTGTGGGAAAACGGCAACCGGAATGAATTGGTGGATACAAGCGCGAACCGTGCTAACACTAACACACACACGTGCACGCCAAGTACATTGCAGACAGCATGATCAAAACTTCCACGATTGTATTTTTCCTTCAAATATCAAGTCAAGAGAGTGAACAACGCACATCAAGAAAGGAATGTTATTTCACTATTTAAGATAGCCCGTCGGCAGGCCGGTGATACGTTTTGGTAGCCCGTCTGGAAAACACATAGCCCCGGGACGTTGGGCTTTGCGAGCCCTGGCCCATACATGTCCAAATCTGATCCCGAATCGCAGCACAATATACCAACAACACCACAAATAAAGGATTCTTCAGCCTTTGACAGCGTGCTAAGTTATGTTCAGTTAGACACGTACACATAATCAATAGATATCAAACGATCTGTAACAATGCAACACTATCACATATAAAAAAATGTTTTACTCATATTAGTGTGTTGCTTCATTCATTCATTCATGTAATCTCATCCTGTCTGCAAATCCAGTCTTTTGATTACAAACGAATCCGCAGTGAAATGAAGGAACAAATGCGTAATGTCTAAGCTGGATCTTAATTAAAAAATAAAGGTCATCCATGCATTCATAATATTGGAATCCGAATTAAGCTTATGCGGTATGTATGTTTATTGCTTAGAAGTTCAATCCGGTTTAGCTCTATGTAGGCCTATGTCATGTCAGGCACGAGTTGGTGGGCGGGGCTACAGAATCAGGCGTTCTTCTTCTTCGGTTAAGGCGGTGTTTCACCACACTCTGACGTCACAGCTTGGCACATTCTGAGATCGAGCGTTTGCTGAGCCTGGTGTCAATAAAAGCTTTTCTTTGACTAACAAGGAAGTTTTCAGCTCTGCAACTTGCAGGATATTCTTATATTACCATGAACTTTTATATATCAAAAGCTCAAGGGAAAGTTGATTTCTCAATTCATGACCCCTTTAAGAACTTTGAGAATTTAATGCATTATGCACTGCTATACAAACACTTTCCCCTTGCAGAATGTGAATTTTTATAAAACTTCTATTCCAAAAAAAAAAAAATAACATCTAGGGTGTAATACCCTCATGTCACGATTCGATACATATCACGATACTGAACTCACAATACAATATTATTGTGATACATCAAGAAATATGTTAAAAGGTTAACAGAAAATGTACTGTGATTCAAATGCTAAATTTGTGATTACATTGAGGGTGGAAATGAATAGGCTTAGACTTGGTGCTGGTAACCCAATGCACAGGACAATGGTGACACCAGAATAAAAATATTCATGATTCTGAAGCTGAAAATACAGAATTATTTCAGACAAATATGCTTGCTCTCTGTCACTGACTTTTTACTGGTAATATATGACATCTGGCATTATCAGGACCCACACATATCCAGGTGAACAAATTAATCTGTGCAAGTTAATACACAGAAAAAAATTGTTTGCCGTGGTAATCTTTAATCAAAATCTGAAAAGTAACTTCCGGTCTGGAATGGCGTTCCTTCTCAGATGATGTCAGTTTGACGGCTTGGGTTTGAATATCCTTAACCACGCCCCTCCAACCGTTAGTCTGCTATGAGCGAGAGATGGAGAGGAGGAGCGCTGCAGTGAAACCCTGCCCTCTATTCAATATTCCATTTCACTTGGAAATACATCACAGCACTGAAATAAAATCAGTTGCAACTTCCGGTTTACTAGGACTTTAAAAATATATATTGTTCATTGACTGATCGTGTTAGCTAATGCATTTGCTAATGTAAACAAATGGGACCTTATTGTAAAGTGTTACCAGAATGCACTAGGCTCTTTTTATATGGAGTCTCATGAAGCTGGGCTCTATTTGGCACTAGAAAGTGTTCTGAAACAAACCAAAGAACTGTAATCTGGGGCTATTTAGAGCGATTTCTTATAAAATCTAATGTTAGTGCCGCTGAAGTCATTTGATGCATTAGCGCAGTGCAACAGTCTAGCACATGTGCGTTTGAACTCGCTAATTTGCAGCTATTTTGTCGACAGCTAAAGAGGCAATTATGATGTTTAGTGTCCAATTAGTGTGCGTCATGAGCTCTGTGTCCCACAAATTGACAGGTTTACAAAGCTCGGCACAGGTTAATTATCATATCAACACCACGTTAAAAATTTGCATATTTATTTGTAACACGCCCACTGAAAACAGCCAAATCCGATTTCATGTGTATAGTTTTGTCCGAGTTAAACCGCTTTTAACTCTGTTTATCAGTGCCGAACACAGTCACACAAACAATCCGGTAATCCGGGCATCTCTGAAGGCCAATTAAAAGGAATCTTCTTAAGAGCGCGCCAAAGCGCCACAGTGGTCTTTAATACCAGTCTGCTCGTGTCTAGTAAGTGTGCTGGCATTTTAAATGCCCGTCGTTTCACAAACAACCCTCATCAGCTTTCTGCCCCCTGCTGCGTCTTAAGGGCAGAGACGCGCCGAGACATGCGCTCACACTAACACAAATGCTGAAATATACATGCTGCTAAATTACACAGTCTGCTCTCCCTGGATCCTTCCCTCTCCCTTTACTTGTTTCTTTTTTTCATTTTCCCCTCTCATTAAGATTTTAAACCCCAAAAAACTTACAGAAATCAATAATTCTTGATCATATGCTGCCTTCAAGCTCTCCCGGGAAGTTTTTTAAGTGATTCCGGTCGGAGGCATTCAAATCATTGAAAACTACTGGCAAGATTTTAGAAAGTCTTCATTACTAAGAGCTAAGCTGTAAAGCGCTGAAGTTAGCATCACTCCGGCTCCCTCGACAAAAACCCAATAGGATTTTTTATTGACTTTTGGATCATTGCAGAAAATAAGCTCTGTGACCAACAAAAGTTTATGATTCTTACACGCTATACATTATTAGACATTATAAACACAATGAGGCTGTAAAAGCGAGTATAGTAGACAGATTACAAGCTGTATAGCCCCAAGACACCTGTTAGCAATTTTGCCTTTTTCAAGACATCTAAAGGCTTTTTAAAAAATCATAAGGTGGTATTACTAGTGTATTTTATGTCATAGAAAATGTGAAAATACCTTGAGCTTGTGTTCACCACAGACCTTATTTCAAGAATTTAACCAAAAACCCATTTAAAACCCCATTGACTTCAGGACAATGGAACCGGAAGTCAAGTCTTTATTTATATAGTGCTTTATACAATACAGATTACAGTGATAGCAGGAAAATTATGCATTTCGGCTGCTGTTCAGCTGAAGTCAGTTCAGTGTTGATTCAGTTTTTGTTGTAAAGATCATCAATTATTAAATAAGATCATTTCTTCTATAAAGCAGTTCTGCAAAAAAAAAAAAAAGTCATCATCCAGCTCAGCAGTTCACATATAGTGGTCTTTGCTGAGGATCTGTGCCGATGGCTGTCGTGTTTCGACGAGGCCTTCACAGGGGATTGTCTAGTTGACGCATCCAATCTGACCAGAAATATAGATATAACAAGACGGTTAATTCATTATATTATTATGAAGTGCGCGCGCTTGAGACTGCACATGTGCGTTAGCTGGAGCAACCTGAAATGTAGCCTATGCTTTTTAACGCAATTTGAGCATCATAGAAAACATTCATGTGACAGTTCACGTCAGATTTTGTTGCTGACTTGAAATATGTTAAATGTGAGTGTGCACTGTGCAAGGCTACAAGCAGTTTGAGATTTGAGGTTTGTTTGCATTTACTGCTGTACACATAGAAACAGGAAACTCATGATCACC
Organism: Rhinogobio ventralis; assembly: GCA_039654625.1. Lineage (NCBI taxonomy): Eukaryota > Metazoa > Chordata > Actinopteri > Cypriniformes > Gobionidae > Rhinogobio > Rhinogobio ventralis. Next base: position 5,050,853 of record CM077216.1, read on the forward strand.
GTGCGCTTGCATTAACTCTGCCCGCTCTGCTTCTGATGGCTGGGCACGCTTGTGTTTTTTTCACCTTATTTCCCAGCTCACACATTTCTTGTTCTTATTGTACAAGTTGCATGTTACAAAACACGGACAGCACTGCCTGATTCTGATTGGCCGGGTTTCTGATCGACTCAGGTATTACACACAATGTTAAACAGATCTGGGACCCGAAGTAATAGATTGGCACCCGACCCGGAACCGGCTGACCATTTAAAATATAGGCCCGAACCCGTACGGGTCCTGGGTTGGGCCTCGGGTCCTCCGTGTAGACCTCTAGTTTACATAGAAAAACAATGGAAAAGTAGCGAATTGGAATGGGAAAATGCGTTCTGTGTGAACAGCCCCTAACAAGTGCTAAAATGTGCTAAAATGCAACTCGTTTTCAGTGTCATCCCTGCAACACTCTATTTGGCTATTGGTTAACTTTAACTACCGTGCTAAAAAATCCAGCATAAACCAGCATGAATTCCATGTTGTTCCACATTGGTTAGAGCTTTAGGGCCCGATCATACACCCGGCGCAACACATTTTTAAATATTAAAAATAAATGGATTCCTCTCTGGAGAAGCATTCAGTCTTTCCATGTAAATAGCGAATCGGCCATGGTGCAAGTGCAACTGGCTTTTAAAGGGAATGGGAGATGAGACTCTGATTGGTTTATTGCACGTTACGCCCAAAACACACCCATGACTCATTAAGAGTACAACCCTCTTAGACCATGCGCCAGACGCCAACCGTTTTTTCCGTCATTAAACTAGCAAAAGAGGATTCGAACATGCCCTAAGTGCACCTGCGCCATGCGCTTCAGACCATGCGCTCAGAGCGTTAAAATAGGGCCTATATCTGGTCCAATAGCCCTCCCGCTTCCCATGCTGGTCCCAGCATGCAAAACATATCTTATACTGGTGACCAGCAATGCTGGATTTTTCAGCTGGATAATTGACTGCATGGCCTGGGGCAACAGGCAAAATGAAAAATCTCTTTTTGAAGAAAGATTACAAAGACAAACTTTTACATTTGCAATAGCAGCTTCGATAAATCATGCACAATGAGATCAGGAACGTGAATTAAGCGAGTAAATAGAGCCATTCTGAGTCTATGTTGACTTTAAATGTATTTCATAAGCGTGCTACCATGCCAAAAACGAGTGGCCTACTTTACGACTGAATGTCAGCATTTCCAAAAAGAGAAGCGTGAACAATCTTTCAGCCCTGTAAGGGGGAGTTCAGAGCGCTCGGAGAAGTGCAGGAGCGCAGCGTGAACCCAGCTCATCCCCGACTTCACAGCGTCTTGTTGTGGCTGATAGGAGGGTAGCGAGCGAGCCTTTTTCATGTGAAAGCAGGGTTGCATTCCTAGCTGTGGAGGATTGTGGGGTTTCTGTGCTTGTCCCCCTCTGAAGTTGCTGTTTTTGTGTGAAGATTTAGGCCTGTTTTTTTTGTGGTTCGTCCCCGCTGCGTCCTCTGTGGTTCGAGAGAATGGGATGTTACTGTCTTTTAAGTTGGTTTGACCTCAATACAACAACTTCCTGTCTTTGAAATCCTGCGGTACAGCCCTCAAACCAGCTTGAAAGAGTTGAACTTTCTCAGTGGATTACCTGCAAACCAATACAACTACAGATACATGTCAGCCAGACACACTTTTTGGTGTCACCAAGACTAACATGACAATACAGCAAGTTTAACATAACGAATGTAGCATTGTATTTGTTTTAGTGTTTGTTTTCCACACAGTGAAAGCATATAGTGACAAAAAAAAAAGTATAATAAAGGAAGTCCATACCGCTTGTGCGCTATATTCAAAGACTTCTAAAGCTTTTAAGTTAAGATGCCATAGCTCTCAATTTCATTCAGACTTCCTACAGTCTACTCTACATAACTGTCCCTAGAGTGTGTATGTAAAGTTTTAGCTAAAAAAACTTTTTGAGGGTGAGCAAAAACGCAGTTTTTGTGGGTGTCCCATTAAATGCAAATGAGCTGCAGCTCCCGGCCCCCTTTCAGGAAGAGGGCTTCAAGAGCTCGTGTTAGCAGCTCCGATTACCTCAGACGCACTGAAAATGTCAGAAACTGTTCAGCCTTTTATGTTCAAACCGGACAATGATGGAGAGATTCAAGAAGAAATGACGACATGTAGAATGAGACAGGACGTTTCTGAAGGGTTAGTTGATTTCAAGTCATTGATTAGCATGTTCAGTCATGATGATCTATACATCGCTGGTGTGGGAACTGTTGTAAGGTGCACAGAGCCAGAGAATATCTGCTGCATGAAGATAGAACAGGTATAGTTTAGTTTAATTACGGTTATAGATTGTTGTCATCTGCTTTCATGACATGTACTGTGTTGCAAAAAATATGAACAGACGGATGCGACAGCTTGAGCGACTCCCAAATGTGCTCGACTACAACAACTCTTCTTCTCAACATGGCCTTTTTTGCATGTTCCCAGGGACGGGGTTTATGTATTTTAGGGTTAGTGACGCCAATAAGCTCGTTTTAGTCCAAATGAAAGCAGCAACATTACACACTAACTAAAGTTAAAAAAGTGAAATCATAATCAAGGACCCCTTTAAGAAAACAGCTATTTTAAATTGTATTTAAATATGGAAACTGTTTTTACTGTGTTTTTGATCAAATAAATGCCGCCTTGGTGAGCATAAAGAGAGCCCGAACTTTTGAACGGTAGAGTATATGTGACAAAGACGAAATAAAGAAAGTCAAGATTTTATTTTTTGGGCGAACCCTTTAACCCCAGGTTGCTTTGAATAAACGTGTCTGCGCTGAACAACATAGATTTGTTACTACACATGAAACCTTTTTAGAATGCGAACAATTGGGAAACAATCCAATCAGTTTGGGTGACGATTGTCCTACATGCAGCGAGGTGTTTGTCTGCAGACTGTGCGTCCTCTGGGTCAAATTGATTGACAGTCCCAGCGTCCCGCCTCTGTTTCTCTGCCCCCTATAGCTGAGTTTTGCAGGGACATGACCGGAGGGCGTAGGCGTGCTGTCTCGCTGACGGGTGAACTGCTGCGACCGCATCAGCGCTGACTGCACCGTGCCAAATTCACACTCTGTATAATTAACGACAGGAGACAGCAGACATTGCAAATTCAATCAGCTCCTTCATATTATTTAATTTAGTCACTAACTTAATACAGAAAAGACAGACGCCCCCTTTCCTGTACCTCTCATTACACATTTAATGACTGATTGAAGCTGAGTGTTGAATAGTGAGAAAACACACACAAACAGTACACTTTTGAATCGGTGCTATGAACTGGACACATATGTGTGAGATCTGAACAGCATGATCTGTCTCCAAGTAATAGGTTTTTACCCTGATCACATTAAATCTGGTGATGTTTTCTTACCGTAAAGTAATCCCCGATAATCCTGGGAGTTTGGCCAGAGTGGGATTTATTCCTGTCAGAGGAGAGCGGGGAAGGGGACCTAAGAACGAGGGTTTCAAATGGCATATTCATCATTTTACAGTTTACATTCAGTGCAAAGTATGCAAAATGCATATGCAAAACATGCATGTATCCCACAATGCAATGGAATCAACCTTATTTGATCACCTGTGAAAATATATTTTTCACACAATAAAAAATGGATAAAAAAAATACAAGAACAATAACATTTACCATTGCATACTGCTTATAAAATTAAAAAATAGTATGCAGTGTGCAGCAATACATTAGTATTCCATCCAGTATTCCATTGCCTTCATCTTCCATTGGTTCACTTAATGTGAACATCATCCTGTACGGAGTAAAATGACATCTTATCTTGCTTTCAGCTCTGACAGCAAATAAACTCATTCTCAATGTCAGTTCTCCATCTGTCAGATTTTTGGAGCCATTTATACATTGCAGTGGCAAGCCGTTTCTTCTTTCTAGTCTGCAAATTGAATGCTGTTTGGTGTCATTTTAAGGGTTTTAAAGAGACTCCAGCATTACTCAAAATCAAAGATGACATATATATACCTATATATACACATATATACAATGTCTGCACCAAGTTTCTTGGCCTTAACTGGAATATATATATATATATATATATATTCCAAAATATATTCCACTGAAGTGCCTTGAAACCGCAGCATTATTCAGTGTGTTGATGTAATTTCCACTGAAACAGAAAGACATGGCGGGGCATATCAAACAGCTCCTCCCCTTTTATAAATTGCCAATAGCGTCTCGTTTACATCACAGCTCGGCCAGAGCCGTTGAGCTCGGTAAAGCCGCAGTTTCCTCCTAATCTCTAACCGTTTCTCCTCCTAATCTCCTCCATATCACTGTCTGATCGTTTCCTATCCCCTATATAGTGCACTGTCTGATCGTTTCCTATCCCCTATATAGTGCACTGTTTGAATCGTTCCCTATCCCCTATATAGTGCACTGTTTGAATCGTTCCCTATCCCCTATATAGTGCACTGTCTGATCGTTCCCTATCCCCTATATAGTGCACTGTCTGAATCGTTCCCTATCCCCTATATAGTGCACTGTCTGAATCGTTCCCTATCTCCTATATAGTGCACTGTCTGAATCGTTCCCTATATAGTGCACTGTCTGATTGTTCCCTATCCCCTATATAGTGCACTGTCTGATCGTTCCTATCCCGTATATAGTGCACTGTCTGAATCGTTCCCTATCTCCTATATAGTGCACTGTCTGAATCGTTCCCTATACCCTATATAGTGCACTGTCTGAATCGTTCCCTATCCCCTATATAGTGCACTATGTGCCATGTAGAAAACAGTAAATGTGTGAACAAGTGAGTGATTTCAGCCGCAGCTTCAGCATCAGCATCTATTTATAGTGTAGGGGGTGGGGCTTCAGATTCTAGAGAGCATTTGATTGGACAAAAATTCTGATGAGAAGCTGAAGTGCAGAGTGATGTCATCAAAATCATTGATCCTTATTGTTGGAAGTGAGAGACTGTAGGTTTTGAACACTTATATCTTCTAAAAGTGAATTTTGTTGTTCATTGTTCTGGAGCACACTAGCTTATAAACGTAAGACTAACGTATTCATACTAAGACAAAAAAAACTTACATTTTGATTTCATGGGGACTTTAATTTTATAGTTTGTAGTTATAAATTGCAGTGCAAGAAATTTCTTTTGCTGTCATTCCAATTCACAACATCAGTTAAGTTCACATGCATGAATTGAAGGAAGCTAAATGTTCAATTCTGAAACCCAGCAAACAACCTTCAACCATGTAAAAGTGTTTCCACGTGTTTATCCTGCGTCTAAGGGCACTTTCAGCCAGCAACAGTCTTTTCACTGTCATTATTCAAAATTGCTAAATGAATTCTAATAACAAAAAACACCCTGCCGTATTCTGGCTTCATTCCCAGTGAAGTGAGCACTTCTAGAAAACACTGAATAATTGCCCTCGTCAGGGTTTGGTGGAGATGTACACCACATACGGCCCTCAAAAGATGAGAAAGAACAGCTTCTGTTTCTTCTTCAAAAACACAAAGAAGTTTGATAAAAGACACACGGCCGGCTTAGTATTGGTCAGTCCGTTGTACCGTTGGCGTTCGGAATTCCAAAGAAACTTTATCTTCATTAAGACTGACATGTTTTTTGCACTTCAAGCATATTCAGTGTGTGTGACTCACACACAGGTATCCCTTTATTCTTAGTGAGTGTACACATTCTTTATGAGCCGTTCACCCACAGGGAAGACAAGCAAGTGCACCATGCCCTTGGATTAAATGCTGAATTTCAAGACTCGAGGGCACCTGAGCTCCTGTAGTGATCACATGTATTACGTGGCGTGTCTGCAGTGTACCAAGGACTTCGTTTCGTATTGAACACCGGCACATTTCAACCAGGGTTTCTGTGGGTCTTACAAATTCTACAATTTAAGGCCTTAAAATGTCTTAAATTGGAGCAGAAAGTCTTACATTCAATATAACGGCATTAACCCTCATCCTTGCCTCGCACTTTGTAACAAATCCTTCCCCCAAAGCCCTAAAATTTATACTTTTTTTTCATCCAGAAAGCTTATTTCATTTCATTTTTATAATTTTCTTTTATTTTTGAATGCATTTATTTTAGGAGATTTTTTTGTTATTTTATTTTTTTAATTTACCTTTAAATTACTAGATTTTATCAATAAATAATAAATAAATAGTAATTTAAGCACACATTCACATTCTTTCAACTTAAATAAAAGATAACTCACACTTTCATGCATAACCCTTTTTATTCAGCTCAAAATATCTTACATTGGATGTATTTGCCGACCTCTTGTGGAAAAATAATAATATAACATGAAAATTCATGACTCTTGCCACTAGATGGGCTTATAGCTCTATATGGAGCTCAAATGAGCTGTTCCGCTGGGTCCTAAAGTCAGTTTCGCTTCAGAATGCATACACATGTAATCATTCTTTGGTAAAATTTAAGCATTTTTAGTTTGAATTTTGAGAATTTTTGTGTACTAAAGAATTCTTTGCGTTCTATTAATTCCTATGTGGGTCAAATTGACCCGCAAGGGAAGGGTTTGTTACTTTTTTAAATTTCAACCACAAAACTCCTCGAATCCAGTCAATTAATTTTTTGTGTATTCGTGGTTCAAGTGCGACAAAAGTCCTAGGGTCTTGGACCACTCCAATGAACACTCAATTAAAAAAAAAAGAAAAAAAGAGTTTCGGGTCAAAATGACCCGAGGGAAGGATAGGGCCCTATGATTTCTACGATGCGGAAAACGTATATGGAATCACAGAATCCATTCATAAAAATGGGATTTACTGTATAATGTGGAATGTCACTCAAAAATTACAATTCTGTCACCCTCATGTGAGTAAATACTTCACCCAAAAACGCAAAACAGAATTTGGTTAAAATAAAACGTATTTAATAGGGCCCTACATTTTTTTGTTTTGTTAAACGTTTAATAAATTGCTGTTAAATTGTATACGTTTCATGATTTCAATTAATTAGAAATGCTTTTTGACTAATAAAATTTAATTTAAAGCCACAATATGTAATTTTTTGCCACTAGAGGTCGTGAAAACAAAAATTTAAAACAAAGGTGTAGCTTGATGATGCCTTGATTTCACAGAGCTTTTATTCTGCCACAGTCGCCACTTCCGCTCATGTGTATGTGGGGTAACGCAGCGCTGTTTTATCATATTACACACATTTGAGTGTGTTGAAAGTTATGTTATAATGCTACTCTGTGCGTTCGCTCGGCGCTACTATGAGACACTTGTTCACACTGCAGTAAGAGATCAATATAAGGCATGGTAAAACAATAAGACTAACTGTGTTGAGCTGTATAACAATGATTAGTTTTCTATCGATGAATGTGTCCAAACAGTCGCTCACATGTCTAATAAAACACATCATATATTAAAGAGTCTTTGGTGTTTCCATGGTTTCTACAAAATAAAACCTGAAATCGAGGGTAACGCGGGTATTATGTCATTGATAGGTGCCGCACGGTCCGTGTCCTGGTTAAAGTCAGTTATTTCTCTGGATTTAAACATTCTAGAAAACACTTGGGATAATGCAAGTACACAAGTCAACAAAATATATAACACTGTTCTAGTGGTTTTTGGATATAATCTAAAAATCTTACATATTGCGCCTTTAACCATTAAAAAGTAAAACTTTTATTTCATAGAATTAAATTGAATTGCATGCACTGCAAAAAAAACAGAAAAGGAAAAAAAGAAGAGTTTTCCAGTACAAATATCTAAACATCCTTAAATCAAAATACATTTACTTGAGATGCAAAATGAAGAAATTAAGTTTTCTTAGAAATTGAACAAAATTTTGTGAATTTATGCTCAAAACAAGAACAAATATCTGTCAATGGGTATGGAAATTACTTTTTCATTTGAATTAAGTTGATTTTTCTGAACCCATTGGCAGATATTTGTTCTTGTTTTAATCATAAAATCACAAGATTTCATATCTTATGTCATTTTGCTTCTCAAGTAAACATAACCTTTTAGATATTTGCACTGGAAAACAAGACAAAACTACAGAAAAGAAGGTACAGTAAAATGTATTTCCATATTCAAGTGTTTGGGAGCAGAGCTATTCAAACTTTCAGCTGTTTTTTTGTTGTTGTTGCTGTAAAAAATGTAATAAAAAGTTATGGAGATCTGTTGGAAACTGTATTTTCAAACTTTGAAGTGTTGCTAATAAAACTCATTGTGTGCTTCCTAGACATTTACATTTAGAGAACATAATGATGTGTCATGTTCCCTTCCATTTCCTTTAATTGGTCTTAAAAAGGTCTTAAATGTACCATCATAAAACCTGCAGAAACCCTGCCATTATATGTAATGACACATGAATATAGTAAGTTTATGTCAGATATGAAGGAGGCCTGATCTCTTGAATCTGGAAACTAGTTCACATCTGGAGACATTACACTTTGTCTAACATCCAGTCAAAAACGGGTCATTAGCTTGCCCTCAGGTGCTATTCTGCATGATAACCAGTGGATGGCACTAGAAGAAGCTAATCATATACCACATGCTCTTGCCAAGCACTTTGTTTTCTCTTTTAATTGATCAATTCAATTAGATTTGTTACCTAATTCACCCTGGGTTCCCACGGGACTAAATAGTCACATGAGTAAAATCAGATACTTCTAACTCTTAATTTGAATACAAACGTATTTTAGTTAAGGATTAAAATACTAGATAAACCTGCATTTTATATCATTATAAAATTGCACCAATATAAAAAATAAATTATACAAAGGAATATATACATTTGCTATTTAAGCTACTACAATGCAGTATTCTTTGAAAAGTAGTTGAGTTGGTATTCATAAACGCGCTGGGGTCCAGATGTGCGCATGCGCATTACGGCGCCGTGATTTTTGACTTTCCCGGGCCAAAAAAACAAATCCAGAATCCTGTGAGAATCCACGCCTGCTTTTTCACGGACCAATACCCACTACAAGCCTCTCCAGCAGCACACGCCGTGTGCTTATGTTGGATAGTCCACTGCGGGTCCGTTAAATCTGTTGAACGCGATCAGAAACACGCCGGTTGGTCTCGAGCCGCTGCCTTTGTTGGGTGGGTTGACTTAATGCCTCCTTTAAAAGCCCTCCTCGGCTTTTTAAGTTCAAGAAAACACCCGGACCTTACGCCGTATCGCCTTTGACTTTTGCAGGGGAATTAAATGTTTATTTTTGTGGCACCGGCGGAGCGCGAGATCTTGCCGGTTGCGGACGATGCTCAGCGTTTTTGTATAAAAACACCTTGACCGTTGTAGTCGGTAAAACTTTACCTCAGAAAGCACAGTGGGTAACTTGTGCGTGTCTCCGAGATTATTTCGTGTGTGTTTTACCTCAGAAAGTGATGGCGGGGCTGGAGGCACGGCTGCTCGTGTTTTTCACAAGTCTCACCGTTCTCCGGTTCGGCGGTGCGGATAAAGGTAAGTTCCGTCTCTCTCTCTCGTTATTACTTGCGGCATCGCCCGCCAATGATAACGTTCCGTTACCATATGAATGTGTTTCTCCCATCACTGATTTTTAGCCGAATGTTTACCCGTCTTCCCTGCACAGCCTGGTTACTCTGGTTACTTTAAAGAAGTGGTTATAGGTCTGAGTTCTTAATAGATTGAAGGTTTAATTTCTGCTAGGGGTCACACTGCTCACTATGTAAAGCACTCCAGGTTGCGTTTAACGCAATGTGTATTGTAAACTTAATGTCAAATTAGCAATAGAGGATTTTGCAAACCTTGAGTGAATGATCCATACGCCATTACAGATTTGGAGGCTGTTGGTTAGTAGGCATTGGAAAGAAGAGCACTTGTAGCATTCATCTATCCGTCTATCCATTCATCCATCCATTCATTCTTCAATGATCCATCCATTTATCTGTCCATCCATCCGCCTAACTATCTATCAATCAATCCGTCTATCCATCCATCAGTCTATCAGTTCATCTATTCATCCATTCATCCTTTCATTCATTCATTTATCCATCATCCATCTATCAGTTCATCTATTCATCCATTCATCCTTTCATTCATTCATTTATCCATCATCCATCCGTCTGTCTAGCAGTTCATCTATTTTATCAATTCATCCATCAATCCATGCGTCCGTCTATCATCCATCCATCTATCTATCTATCTATCTATCCATCTATTCATCCTTTCATTCATTCATTCATCTATTCATCATCCATCCGTCTGTCTAGCAGTTCATCTATCTTATCAATTCATCCATCAATCCATGCGTCTGTCTATCATCCATCCATCCATCTATCTATCTATCTATCTGTCTATCTATAAATTCATCTATCCGTCTATCAATTCATCCATTCATCTATCCATCCATCCGCCTGCCTATCTATCAATCCATCTGTCCATCCATGCATCTATCTATCTATCTATCCATCCATCCATCTGTCTATCAATTCATCCACCCATTCATTCATCCATCTATACATCCATCTGTCCATCTATCTATCAATTCATCCATTTATCTATCAATCGATCCGCCTATCTATCAATCCATCTGTCCATCCATGCATCTATCTATCATCCATCCATCTGTCTATCAATTCATCCTTTTCATTCATTCATCTATCCATCCATCCATCCGTCTGTCTAGCAGTTCATCTATTTTATCAATTCATCCATCAATCCATGCGTCCGTCTATCATCCATCCATCTATCTATCTATCTATCTATCTATCTATTCATCCTTTCATTCATTCATTCATCTGTTCATCATCCATCCGTCTGTCTAGCAGTTCATCTATCTTATCAATTCATCCATCAATCCATGCGTCTGTCTATCATCCATCCATCCATCTATCTATCTATCTATCTGTCTATCTATAAATTCATCTATCCGTCTATCAATTCATCCATTCATCTATCCATCCATCCGCCTGCCTATCTATCAATCCATCTGTCCATCCATGCATCTATCTATCTATCTATCCATCCATCCATCTGTCTATCAATTCATCCACCCATTCATTCATCCATCTATACATCCATCTGTCCATCTATCTATCAATTCATCCATTTATCTATCAATCGATCTGCCTATCTATCAATCCATCTGTCCATCCATGCATCTATCTATCATCCATCCATCTGTCTATCAATTCATCCTTTTCATTCATTCATCTATCCATCCATCCATCCGTCTGTCTAGCAGTTCATCTATCTTATCAATTCATCCATCAATCCATGCGTCCGTCTATCTATCTATCTATCTGTCTATCTGTCTCTATCTATCTATCTATCTATCAATTCATCTATCCGTCTATCAATTCATCCATTCATCTATCCATCCATCCGCCTATCTATCAATCCATCTGTCCATCCATGCATCTATCTATCTATCCATCCATCCATCTGTCTATCAATTCATCCACCCATTCATTCATCCATCTATACATCCATCTGTCCATCTATCTATCAATTCATCCATTTATCTATCAATCGATCCACCTATCTATCAATCCATCTGTCCATCCATGCATCTATCTATCCATCCATCCATCTGTCTATCAATTCATCCATCCATTCATTCATCCATCTATCCATCTGTCCATCTATCTATCAATTCATCCATTCGTCTATCTATCAATCCATTCATTCATCTATCTGCCTATCCATCCATCCGTCTATCTATCAATTCATCTATCTATTCATTCATCTATCCATCCCTCTTTCAATCAATCCATCCATTCGTCTATCCATCCATCCTTCTATCTATTCATCCATCCATCCATCCATCACAAGGGAGGAGGCTGCTCTTGACCTCACCTAAAAGAGCTGTGGATGAGAGCCTAGAGGTTAATGATTGATTGTTGATGGTAACGACGGGTCAGGTTCAGACATTTGGAAACCGTTACTGTTGGGAATGATGAAAGGGAATTTTCTGGCTGACTCAAATGAAGATCCGTTCCCTCAGCTGCTGCCACCGAGATTACTGTGAGATGAATTTGTAAAATGACACCTCAGTCACACCAAATGGCTTGACAGGAGAGATTTTTGCTTTTCTTTTGTTTGTAATTTGACTTAAATCTACATAAGGTTCTGTAGATGGTAACATATATGACGAAAAGCAGATGAAAGAAGTATTTCCCCTCCTTAAAATAAGAATCAGATGTATTTATTGTTCTGATTGTTCTGCGAGAATGGCTTTTTTTTTTTTTTAAAGCTGATGGCGAATGTTTAGTCTTTGTCTGTTCTGTGTTTTAAAGGATTCTAGATAGGGCTTGAATTGGTGCTTTGTACATGTGGCCAGTTTCGAGTTACTAATCATGGCTTCCCTCCGAAAATAAGTTTTTGTTTATTTAAAACACATTTCCCTGAGGTTTCAGATGTGCAGAATTTAAAGCCAAGCCACAAGTCCTCTCTCAAAGATAGTCTGCTTGTAAACTGACTATTCACAATGTTTTACAGAGTTTCGTAGATTGCTTGTTGGTGCATAGTGGGGAAAAAAACTTGTTGTGAAGTCTTGTCAAACTGAATTAGCCTCTGCACTTGTGGTACAAAGCTAGTTTATTTCAATTTAGATTACACAAAGCTTTAGGGGCCGTTCGTACAGGACACATTCTTGAATTCAGAAAATGCTAGATGAAGCAGAACAGAAAACAGTGGTCTTGAGACATGTTTTTAAAAATTTAACTCAATACAGTGTCTTACGCCAGGAGTCCGCTCTCAAAAATAGTGTACTCGTAGGCTATTCACAGGCTTTTTACAAAATGCATCATAGGGATATGCAAAGTAGTTTTTCTGTTTTGGTTTGATGGAAAATCCTTGTAAAATTTAATCAGCCTTTCCACTTGCATGGCTTTGTTTTGGTTTAGATTTGACAGTTTAGCAGAAGCATCACTTATGGACTTGTTTGTCCTGTCTCTCAGTAGCTACACTTACATGCTGTTAATCATCCTATTTATAGCTTAATTTGAATGATGATGATAATTTGGTGGTGGATTAAATAATTGCCATGCAAACCTTTGAATCTTACTATGATTACGATGCTACTCTTTGCATTTACGGAAATAATATAGGGCTGTTTCCAATCAAATAATATAAAGAATAATACTTTTAAACACGAAACTAAACTGCCAGTAGGTGGCCGTCTTAATGGGTGAGTCATTGAGTCGTTCATTCAAACGGCTGATTCGTTCAGGAATGAGGCAGTTGTTTATGAATGGGTCATTGAATCAACCGATTCGTTCAAAACGCTGAATCATTCAGTAATGAAACACGGCTGAGTGTTGCTGTGAGCTGTGCTGTGGTTCTTCTGTGATGTTGGAAATATTTTCGCTGCTGAAACAGAACAAAAACAGTCAATATTGCGTCTAAAATGTTGTTTATTGAGCTGTCATAGGAAGTCACGTTTTCAGTCGTGAAGGTATTCAGCACTGTTGGTCGTGTGATGTTGCTTAGCTGTATCGTATGTTATAAATATAAAAACTCCACATTTTGCAGTGTGTTACTGAGTTTCTTTGAGCTGTGCTCATTTGTTTCCATTTCTCCTCGAGAGGCGGCGTGAGACAGTGCAACCTTGTTCCCGTCAGTACATTATATATTATATTATTATTCACTATCAATCACCACTAACACTAAATTAATGCAGAATCATTCTCGCGTTTTGGTGATTCCCTAGTTATTTTTGACGTTTAAATCAGGATACTTGTCCGGGCGGGCAAGTAAAATTCTCTTTCACTTGCCCCTTCAAAAAATCCACTTGTCCCGGACAAGCGTTAATGTCGAGCCCCGAAATTGATTCAGACTGATGATCTGTGCACGTAATCAGTAAATGGTGGTTCTCTCAAAGTACAACAGACTTTAATTTTCTTGTTTTACTGCTTTAAAGTTCCAGTACTGCTGCATCGTAGAAGTGCCTGAAAGGTTTATCAGGTTGGCATCTCTTATGCCACTTTGAGAATGGCAGGGGCTGGTCACGATTGTCATGCAGTCTTGGCTTAATTGCTTTTGGCACAGCAGGTAAACGGCACAAATGGAGACATCTGTAGCTATCTCCATCTCTCATTAGCTCTGTGTGTGTGTGGTTGGTGGGGGGGGGGTTCTCAAGTCTTGAAAGCAAGCTTAATACTCATCAATGTCAGGTTGAATGATTGAGTGACATTTTTAGCGCATCCAGTTGACCCCTCCCGTCGCCGCTGCTAGTGGGATATCAACAGCACAATCTCATTCACAAGGCTCGAGGGTAAATTTCTCTGCACTCACTCACTCTCAGACTCTTGTGGTCTGGCGTGATGCGCGTAGCCATTTTCTTGCCGCCCGCAGCTGGTTGAGAAGGCGAGACAAACACAAAGACAAACACATTCATCCTGTGTCTTATCTGTGTGCTCTTGTCTAAGTGTGACTGGCAGTGGGCAACAGAGTGTTTGGTTCTCCCCATGGCTGCTTATCAATTTATAGAGATTTCACATTGTAGATCGCCTGTGGCTGACTGATATAGTGTGCTAGTGTAGACGTAGTTGTGAAGTGTGTGGCTTTGTGTTTGGATGGAAAGACAGGTCATTGGTTTTCATTTTACTGGGGATAGAATGATGCATGACTGGACTCTGTGTGTTTTGTTAGATCCGAGTCATTTGAGAGTTAAACTACCAGCTTGACAGAATTGTAGAATAAAGTTTTGCAAGGCGGTCATTGAAATTCTACAGATTTCTGACTTTAAAACAGCTTGAACCACTTAACATACAATAATAACAATAAAAGTTTTCTAGATCATTTATGTCTTATTTGTGCTATACACTTTTATGTCTCTTTCACAGATTTTTGCATTTAAAACAACTTGAACTGCTTAATGTACATCAGACAGACCAGGGTTGTGCAGCATTCAGTATCTTTTGAGAATATCTAATTTATGAATTTGAATTGAGGTAGCAAACATGATGCAGAACTGCGATTGGTATTTGAATGTAAGGAAGTAGAAATTATCTGTAGTTTCTAACTTTGCAAAGTTTAAGAAACATTTGAATGGCCTTATGGACAGATAGATATTTACTGCCATATATAGAAATTATTTACTTTATACATTTCATCATATTTTATAAACTAACTTTTGTGGATTATGGTGAAGGAACTCTTCGTTTCCCAGAATGCATTATGCCCTGCTATGGATTTCTTCCTGTCATTCGTTTAACTTCCTGTGGGGCGTAGCCTAGGGACTTTTGTTTTTGTGATCAGTCTCTCAAAAATTATATAAAAATTTGGATTTAGATTTATCGGCCAATATATCAGTTATCGGCTTTCAAAAGAATTATCGGTTATCAATATCGGCCAAAATTTTCATGTCAGTGCATCCCTAAGCATAGCCAAATCTTTTTCAAATTCCAGTTCATGAATTGAAAGTGAGCCAATTCTTCACTTCTGAATTTTGTCCAACCCTGGTACAACAAACTGTCTTTTAAAATACTTTTTTTATACAATTTAAGTGAAAGTGATGGCATCGTAATTATTATATTCATCTCCATTCTTAAATGTGATTGGTCATGTCTTTAAACTGTCTATTCTGACTCAAAGCCGACTGAACACTCTTGCTTCATTGCAAGCACAAAAATGTAATCTCTTGCAAAAATCTAGTTTGTTCTAGAGTTGTAAAAGTTCATTTTGCAAATACTTTTTAGTCTGGAGCACGTGTTGAAACCCTGTGGTTTGGTTTTGTGGAGCCACTGAGATCCATGAGTGTGGAAAGGATGGAAAATTCCAGCAGGAGTGTTGCTGTTTGCAGTAGGAAGACGTATTTGTCCTTCTCAATATAGCTTTTCACTAGGCGGACCCTCACTCTCAGCCTCTTACTGGGAAAGGTCAAAGCCCTGAAAGACAGGGGTCACCCTTGATTTCTCCTTCTGCAGTCTCGGTGAATGGAGAACTCTTGCTGGTTGTTATTGCTTCTCCAACACCTCTCTTGGCTTTTTTTGATCCTGCTTGTAAAGAATGTTTAGATTGAGGGCGGTTGTGGTGAAGGAATCGTTTTAATGAGGTCAGGAGAGACCTTGCTGAGAGGAGCCCAGTGTTTGACCCTTGCTGTGAGGGTCTAGATACATGGCTTTTGTATGGATTGAAGGTCTTAACAGCTGTCTGTGAGAACCTGAACAAGACATAACTAAACCAGCTCTAGTTGTACACCAAATAATCCAAAAATCCAATTTGCCATAATTATGCTTGATTTGATCTTATGGATTTGTGTCCATCAACGCTTTCTCTGGTAAGCATCCAGACTGATGGTCAGCTCAAGATGTTCCTCCTTTTTTCCCTGTCATCCTGATTATTTGATAATTTGTCCTTACAAACTTGGCATATGTTCTATGTCGAATAGCAGTCACTCCTGTTCCATAAGCGCTGTGGTTTTCCCATTGGGTTAAGCAGAAGGCTATGAATAATGTAAGAGAGAACCTTAGCTGTCTCTAAAACGGTGATTAATTGGTTTAATTTTATCATGTTGTACCTTTTGGGCTGCGTACACCACCTGATTTGTCCTTCACCTGCTAATGAATGGCTTGTAGCTGTCGTGTATCATATGTCAACAAGGAATGGCCCACTTCGACCCTCCTGTCCACTTAAAGTCCGCTTAAAGGTCCTGTTTACACCTGGTATTAAGATGTGTTTTAGTCGATCAAATCACAAGTAGACAAGGGAGACGCATTGCCGTTTACACCTGGTGTTTAATCCGTCTCTTTTGTCCATTTTCAACCACTTCTGTCCTGATTTCTTTAAGGGGAGGGACTATGGGCGGGTAAATGTATGGGCTTTTTCAGATCTTTCAATCTAATGGGTGAAATAAGCTCACGCAATTTACATACAAACACGTTGGAGATGACGGAAAAACACGGAGAGCATCAGCTTTCTTTTCTGCCCTGACAGACACAAGACCAGCCGAACGCTATGAGTGTGTGTTAGAAATCAGGAATGGTGAGCGAACATTGTGCTTGGGACGTTTTTCCTCTTCAAAACAAACTTGGGTCTCCAGCCGACAGTTCATGCATTAGGTCAGTAGGCGGAGAGTAGGGGGTCTTTTAGTGGCATTTAACCACATGAGTGTTTTCGACTACCTCTGGAAGTGGACAAGCTCAAAACATTTTTAGACCCTGTTTACACCTGTATGTGATCCAATCGACCAAAATGCATCTTAATACCAGGTGTAAACAGGGCCTTAGTTCATTTCATTATTTACTCTCACTCATGTCATTCCACAAACTGTTTCAACTCTTCTTCTTTTTTGTCCCTTCAACAAAAATCAATGGGGTCCAAAAATGGATTGGACTCCTTTCACTTTCATTGATTTGAAACAGACATTTTTCATCTTTTGTGTTCCACAAAGAAAGTCAGACTGGTTTGGAAAGACATGTAAATAATGACACAACTTTCATGTCGGTGGTTCAGAAGATTAAAACGTCTTCATATTTTAAGAAACGCAACCATTCTTGTATTTTCCTGACTTCTGGGTCGAGTCATGTCTTTTGAGCTGGCCTTTCGAATGGAAATGCAATGGGCTGACATGGTAATTGATCTCTGATTGGTAGGTTTGGGGGTATGTAACCATGGAGAGAATTTTTCAGTTCTCCAGGCCACATGCTAGCTGCCTCCCGCTGATATCGGCTCACTTAGTCTCTGTAGGGAAGGCAAATTACTGCCTTTCTTCTGCAGAAACCTGCTGAAATGTAGTTAGCCATTTATAGGTCTGAACACTTTGGCCTAATTTAATGGATGGCCTCACTCCAACTCAAAAAACACAGGTCATTAGATTAGCTTACTGCTTTAAAATGTTCATTTTTATCTTTCAAACCTAAACTATTCCTGAAATTACACCTTAATGTGATACATCCATTGACTAAAGTGATTGAGAGCGAGCTAATGACATTCTTTGTAGCTACTGTGCTTTATTTCTTTCATACCTTGGGCGAAGCCACAATCCAGTCTCTACGTTGTCTTAAATCTTACAAATGATACATTTAAAAAGGGCAGCCAAGCTTACGTTAATATCCCTTTGTACTCCGCATTACCGAAAGGCTATAAAGGGCATCCAGAGATGACTGGCGAATGATAAACTGGCCTTTCCTCCTCATTAGCTTTATGGAAGAGTCGCTCTATTTGTTGGCAGGGATGAGACGGGCTTGACCCTGGAAGAGGTGATGTGGAGCAGATAGTAGAGGTGTGTTTGAAGCTCAAGTAGGTTACAAATTGTTGTGGAATTATTAAAAAGTTGGTAACTCCATGTGGGCTGTTTACCCGAGGCTCTTGTTTGTTTGTTGTTGTTTTTCAGAACATTATGGCCCATTTTTGGGAGAACGTCTTTAATATTATAGACCTAGTGTTAAGTTTTTCTGTTATAAGTGAAAATTTGCATGCAGTTTACTAATAAGAAGCAATTAATTGTCACCATCCTTCTGATATATAAAATACTTTTTGATGTAGTAGAATTCTTTTGAAATTTGCAGTTCCTGCTGTGAACCCAAAAGAGGTAAGTCTATCATAAAATAGTTTGAATTCTCCTAACATCATATTGATCCAACGGCAAATCACCTGAAATATTTTATGATTAATCATTCTAGTATTTGTAGCGTTTTATGAATGACAGGCCAGATTCTGCATTGCAGATTTTGAGTGCCTGCTGATGGGAATTAATTTAATGATAGTGTTGTTTTCCTCATTGTGTTGTCAGGAAGCCAATTAATTTCATCCTCAAGTAGCGGCAGATCGCAAATATTTTGCAGGGTTTATCTTGGAAGCTGTATGTAGCCTTGCATCTGAAAGAAATTGCTAATTAGACATGATTGAAGGCATGTCAGGAGTACACGGAGTATATACATGGAGTTATAATGGCAGGACACATCCATCAAACATGCACCGACTCGGTGAACTCCTCCCAGGGGACACTGATTAACCCTTCCCCTGGATGAAATGCATAAATTGTGTGCCTCCCATATCCCCCCCCACCCCCGCTGTTAGAGTGTACTGTTGCGTATATGAAGGCCAGGGCGTGATTTAATCATTGGCTGTATTATACGCTGGGTTCTTGGGGCACCATCCTTGCTGTGCATACATCAATTACACACACAGACGCACATGCGCTTTAATAAGCCTGCAAGTGTGCTGTTGGCAGTAGTAGTGTCACTGAGACTGATGGTTGTGACAGCAGGCGGGTGATAATTAACCAAGATTCCTGCTATTCGCTTTCTCTCGCACACACACGCTTCTGTATGGAGCTGTATAGAGGCAGGTTACAGTGTGTGTCCGCGTCTTTTTAAGGGGCACAAATGGTGCACTAAACAAACCAGGGTTGTCGGTTCAAGTGTTCCCTCAGGGCAGAGCAGGTGACTGAGCATTAGCTGGTGGGTAGTTTGTCCCGGTCGAATTAAATCTTAGAGAAGTAGACTCCACATCTTTTTGCTAAGACATTAGACATGCCTTTGATCATCCTCTGGCTATTAATATTTTAAACAAAAATGTAATGAAGCACATTTAAAGGGTCTTTTAAACAACATTCTCATCCGCTTTCACATTTTGAAGGAAATGTTGAGTGGGACTTAATTTTTTTTTTTTTAGCTCTCATTAATTGATTTGATGGTGTAAAGTGTGTTTTGTATCAGATTAGAGTTGGATCTGAATGTGGATTGTGGGGGATCTACTCTCCTCGTGTAACACACACTTTTAAGGATGTTTTTAGGTCTAGAGTCGACCACCCTCAAAAGTAGAGTTGTTAAAAGTCGTGTGTTTTCTTCGTTACCTTTGTGTGCACGCTCAACATACATGTCTGTGATTTTGGCTACAATGATCAACGCTCTTCACCGAGCACCTACACAGATACACACGGGAGCGTTAGAAAGCCGTAAATCATGATTATTTTGGTCAATATTGAAATCACGATTATTTAACATGATTATTGGTGGGTGTAATGATCAAAATCCTATTTCATGATACGAGTAATTTTAAATGTCTGTAAAATTTCGCAATTATCGATACTTCAGCAAAAACTAATGCTATTTTAATTAATGTAAGTAAAAAGTCCTCAAAACAGTTGCAGAAGACAAGTAAACAGTCAGCAATACAATAAGAACAAAAACTAATGTTTGGTTTTTCAGGAAGATGTACTAAAAGTGGTTTTCAGATAATAGCCTACAACAGAAATTGAATAAAGTAATCAAATGTAAAATAACCCTTACATTAAATAAAGACTGATCTTTATTTAAAACTACAAAAGTTATTCATTCAAGAGCAGTGAGTGTATTATTAGGCTGCTGTCACTTTAAGAGGTAACGCACGGACCCAATATACTGTTACACACGCTCTTTCTCAGTGTTTACATTCACTTAAGACATAACTGACTGTGTTTACAAGGATAATTACCAAAACGGTATTTCGACATATTTTTTGTGTAGGCTATTTGACCGTTTAGGTGTGTATCTGAAGCCCATAGTATACGTCTCTTATGCTTTTTCTGCTGCGTTCCTTATCTTGTTTTCATAATCGTTGGAAGATGAAATCAAAATCAAAATACGATTAATTGCACAGCCCTAGCAGGTGTCTTTCAGCGGATCCCTAATATATCCGCTGCTAGCCGGATCCGCCGATAGATGCCTGCTTTCAAACATGATGAAGGGCGTCTATATACAAAATGTTTTTGATCATTGTAGCCAATCACAGACATATGTCGAACTCGTGAACACGATGGCCAATCAGAGGTGTTTATGAATCTGTTTAACAGCGCTCAAAATGCTAGAGGGAAACACTGGTATTGTCGCATTTGGTACCAAAGTCGGTACTTTTGACAATACTACTCGAAAGGTTAACCGGATAATCATGATTATTTTGCTTAATTTATTAAACTCATGGAGGCTTGTTTCCAGTGCAAGATAATGGAAATGTAAAATAGAAAAAAAAACTTTTCAGGATTAATAACTAGTGGGCTGTATCATCAACGTTTATGCTTAATTAACTGAGAGCAGCAGAAAATAATGATTAAATTACAATTAATCGTGCAGCCCTACTCCAAAGTATCTCCACGTATCCCATTAGTGACTTTTCCACATTTGTCATTATTTAATATTAAACACATTAAAGCCATATTTAATATTAAACACATTAAAGCTTGTGTTAACAAGCATTAAATATTGATCTAACTATTGGAACGTTTTTAGGCTGAATTGCCTACAACAGGAGCCCAAAACAGTGACTGCATTTTGACATTGACAATAACAAATATCCCCACGCCGGCCAGTGGAAAAGGAAAGACATTTTGTGTAGATTGATTTGAACTTAAGTGTGTGAACTCTTTCAGTGAAATTAGTGAAATTAGTTATGGTTCTCTTTGTGTTTTCAGAGGTTTACTGAGGGCCACAGTAGATTATATTGATGAGTTTTCCAATGGGGAAGCTATTGTGCGTAATGCAGGAAGCCAATAGGAAGAGCTGTTCATTTGTCTGAACTGTCTGTGTAAATATGGCTCTGGGTGGACGGCTGTTGTGTGTGTGTGTGTGTGTGTGTGTGTGCTCAGAAAGAGTTTTTATTTTGGCTTAAAAGACCTGAGATGTGAATAACATAGACATAGTCTATTAAATTTGATATGAAAACAAGTCTGCAAGAGCTAGAAAATCAGTATTCAATGGGCCTCATTCATTAAACTCGAGTAGAATGAATTTGTGTCAACCATTCATAAAACTATTTGCTTAGTCGCATTAAACTCAATGCTATGCTTTACGCAAGAATGCTTTTATGAACAATTTACACAAATGCAGTATTCAATGGCCAGTATAACGTTTTTTAATTTTTGCATTCAATGCAATGCTTTACATAAAAATGCTTTTATTATTATAAATTAATTTAAATACATTTTTAATGGGCAAATACTTCTACCTCTACTCCAACTAAGGTCTGTTGGCATATTTTATATATATATATATATAATGTGCTAGCAAACTGCACTTTTACAAGGACTGCAGTGCTTTCCTCTGTAAACTTTTGTCTTGTGAAGTCCTCAAAATAACCTTGTTGGTGTATGATGCCGCCCCCCCGTGTAACGTAAGATTTGAGCTGCCAGCAAATTTCTGAATCTCTGTTTACTGGATTCTGTTCATTGTTACGATCTCCGTCATCATATTGGCCCTGACGGTGAATTACGGCATGTAATTGAAAAGCGATGGGGGGAATTTAACGGTGTGTACGGCTCCCCGGTGACCTGTGGAAAGTGTTCGCTTCCCCTTATTTTCCCCTTTTTTCCGCATCCGATGCCATGATTAATGGCCGCAGTGTTTATCCAGAACCTCAGCGAGGAAGAGAATGATTGGCCGTGACCAATTCTGTTAGTTGTCTGGGGGGGTTTGGAGGCTCGCTTTTGTCCCATGATACGTCTGTGTCATTTCAGGACGTGCTGTATTAATGAAAGCCAAGGGCCCGTTTATACACGCATATTGAGGGAAATGTAAGCTGTGCTTTTAAATGCAGATGATTTTGAAGCTCCATTATTGTGGTTAACCTTCCTTTCTAGCATATCTCACCCAGAACCCTCAGAGGAGAGCCGCTCGGAGCTGTGAGTCATAGTTTTTTGTTAGATTACGTGGGCGTCAAAAGCAACGAAAATATTGCAGCCTTGCATGAGTTTGGGAATTGCAGATGCGACTTTGAGATTCTTGAAATGCAAATTATGAATTGAACAGCGTTAGTCATTGGTGCCCTCTACTCTAGGAACGTTATTGCTGGAAGAAAGGCTTTTTTAGATTTTCCAGGAAGCGTCCTGGGTGGGTGACGCCTCATTGGTTGCTTTCTTTTTGGCTTCCAGTTATGTAATTCTACAATCACATACCTTCCCTAAATTGGAATTACTAAATTTCTATCTCAATTGCATATCAAGAGTTGTACTACACTAGTATAAAGATATGACATTCAGGGAATAATCATTGGAATATACACATTATACGGAATTAAATGCATGAAAATTGCCACCCTAACAGTTTTCATGTTGTGGTTAAAATGACTTGTGTGATGTTTGTGTTGGTAAGTGCATTGGATCTCTGATGTGAGTGATGTGAAATGGCCTTAAAAAGTGAAAATTGTCCTTTATTCACCCTTATGTTGTTTAAACACACTTCACTTTTTTGTCCATACAATGAAAGTCAATGGGATCCCCTATTGTGTTCTGCTGAAGAAAGTCAAACATTTTTGAGGGTGAGTAAATGATGACAGATTTTTTTTTTATAGGTGATTTTATCCCTTTAAAGCTATGTTCTTTATTCTTTACATTTTATTTTTGTTGGTTAATATCTCTCCAAGGTCTCACGGTTTCTTTAGACCCCTGACACGCATATATCCCTCCTTTTAAACCCTCAAGCTACATTTCTCTCTTTTTCATTGTTGTCCTTTTTTATGTTATGATGGATTTATCCACTGAAAAAAACAATTTACTTTCCCAGTGCAATTTTGCCATGAAGACAGTGATAGATAACAGAGATGTCAGTTTATTAACGGTTCCTGAGTAGTTTATTCCGCTCGCTTTGAGGACCAGGATATGTTTTTTTCCCCTTCCATCCAGAGAGTTTGAGCATACATTTCTTTAAAGCCGTTCTGAGCGCCTGCTGAGAAGAGATAAAAGCAACGCAGTGGAAGAGGAGAGTTCGACTCTAATGCAAGGGGCAGTTGCAGACAGGTGCGAATAAGAAATAAAGGATAAAAAAACGGAGATGGAGATGAAAAGGAAGCCATGGACAGCTAGTTCCCAAGCTTCATGATCCACCCAGCATGGGCTCCACCTAGAGATTATTTTATATATAAGATCATTCCTTTGACCTACACCAAAAAAGAAATCCAGTTAGTCTTTGTAATAGGACCTGGGAGCCACTTATGTCCCTGTCCATCCATACCTGTTTTTCTTCTAGTAGAAATGTAGACGGCACCATTGTTTGTCGGTCTTTTCTTTTCCAAACCACAAACCATTCATGCACGCACAGACTTTCTAAACTAGTGGTGCACTTATACACACTTAACTGGTCCAAACTTAGGTTGTCAAGTAATTAAAAAAAACAAACAAGCATCTTTTACTATGAATGCAACATTAAGACACCATCTTAACGGGAACCTATTATGCAAAATTCATTTTTACATGGTGTTTGAACATAAATGTGTCAGCAGTGCGTGTACACAAACACCCTATAATGGTAAAAATCCACCCACTCCTTTTTTTAAATCCATAAATCATAAGCAATGTCTCAGATTCTAGCAGTGTGATGTCACCTGCTTAGGCCCCGCCCACAACTGTTGATGGACTTCACCCTATTAGCATAGACCCCGCCCACAGTGAGCTGTACAGTGTACACACTCTGCCATGTTCATCTCCTCGCCAGAGCATTCAGTCAAGAGCAGTGAGTGGTTTTCTGTTTTTCTTTTGTTTGATTCATATTAACAGCATATTTAGCAGTAGGTACTGTATATTACACTGCTGTCACTTTAATACACAGATCTAATACACACATGTAATTTCTTTACCTGCTGTTTACGTTCACACACATACCCGTGTGTGTTTTTGACAGTTGAAGTGCAATGACATGAGAGAACTTAGTTTAATACTCACGGGATGTGGCGTCCAGCTTTCTGTGCGCGTGCTTCGTGTGTGTGTGCGCTCAGAAATCCATATATCAGAAGATTAGACTGATATGGCTTTAAAACACATGCAGATCATGAACTTTCGTGATGACGATGAACTGCAATGTCACGTGAGTGCGATAGAGATGATCATCAAAACCAAACAGATGTTTTAGTTTTTGGCAGAGTATCCGAGGCACGAGCCGTACAGGCTCCGCCCTCTTCTGGAAAACAGGGCGGGGAGCAGCAGCTTAAAACATACATGCACGAAAACTGTTTTTCCTTCCACTCAAAAATGGTATAATCAATGATCTGTGGGGTATTTTGAGCTGAAACTTCATAGACACATTCTAGGGACACCTGAGACTTATTACATCTTGTAAAAAGGGGCATAATGGGTTCCCCTTAAGTTAAAAGCAGTTCAACTGAAAATGTAGTACTCCGTCTAGCTGTTGAGTGATTCCCTTGTGAAGTTTTGGCCCAATTTGCAGCCAGGGTGAGTTACTATAGTTGCTGTGATCCAGTCTGCAGATTTTGGTCAGTCGGAACTGACAGATTTAACAGAAAAAAGGAAATGAACTTTATTTGAGACCCGTTCCTACCAAGGACGATAACTATTATATCCTAAAACAATAATCCTAAAGGGATAGTTCACCCAAAAATGAAAATTACCCCATCCTAGATGTAAATTACTTTCTTCTTTCAGACGAATACAATCAGAGTTATATTAAAATATGTCCTGGCTCTTCCATTAACCCCCGGAGCCGTGTGGAGCACTTTTATAATGGATGGATGCACTTTTTTTGGGCTTCAAATTTTGGGTTGACATTATAAAGATTGGAAGAGCCAGGACATATTTTAATATAACTACGATTGTATTCTTCTGAAAAAAGAACACACCTAGGATGACTTGAGGGTGAGTAAATTATGGGATAATTTTCATTTTGGGGTTTGTCATCCATTGCTGTAGATTCTAATGTAGTTATCATTTTAGTTATTGTTCTGGAGGAACTAGGATAAGACTTTCAGTGCCACTCACCTCCCACTGTTGAAGTTTCTAAAAGTGTTTGTTATTTTTAAGTGCTTTATTACACTAAACTAATGCGTTATTTTGGCAACCCTAGTCTAAATGTGAGCAGTCGAGGTGAATTTGCAGCTGTGGAAGTGCAGAGGAAAGCCTGTTGAAGTGTGTATGTGTGTAATTTACTGCAAGCAGTTTTCCTTGTTCTGCTTGGAATCAGTTATTTATTTCCTAATGCCTCAGCTGTGTTTTAATTAAGGATGTGTGCTTGCTGCTCTGTTGGAAATTAATTTACATTTGCCTGAAAATAAGAAGTAATCAAAGACTGTTCGGATCAAAACCGGAGAGACTGCAGCACAATTAAAAAAACCTGCTGCGCAGACCCTGTATCGAGCAGATATTCTCCATTGACCCAGTTTGGGCTCCTCTGGGACTCTCGGCGCTTCCAGAAGCCGTTTAACCTTCTCCAGCTAATGATGGCGGTCAGGTAGGAAGCGCAGGCACAGGACAGTGAGAGAAAATGTGGGTATTATTAACTTTGTTTTATTAGGCATCTCCCTATGGGTTTGAGCGCTTTGAGGCGTGAGTGTTAATTGGTGTTGTTTTAAAACCCTTTGTTCTGAGGAATAACAGTGTACGGAAGTGGAGACGGCACACTTTTGTTCTTTGAAGGATGTTGAAGCTTTATGGAAGCAAATATATTTTTATGCTGATAGTCGTATAAAGCTGTTTACACCTTGTCTCATTTCTGGTGATTCAATCATGACGGCGGTGCCAAATATAGGACCCAAAACGTAAACCACAGTCGCAGAGTTAGCTGTGGTCTTCTTAGAGATAAGGCTGCGTGTTTTGGCATTGTTCCTATAGACGCTTTGGTTTTCTTATCTCATTCACCTGAAGGCTTCTGTGCATGTATGAAAGTGTGCATGTGATTTGCTTTGCTGTGTTTTCTCTCTCTCATAGCTTTTCTATATCAGCAATGCTGAACAATCCTCATACATGAAGCCATTTCAAGATTGTCACCATCGCCCAATAAGCATCAACCCACTTGAATGAAATGAATTGAAATATTACTTGTATAATCTTCTTAGAACTTTGTCAATGGATAATGCACATCTGTTTTGAAATAATAAATGTTTTTAGCAAATATTGTGCAAAACATTTGGTTAAAACTAGCAGAATTGCATTAATACAAATTCTTGCAAAATTAGAATAAAACTTTGTTAAAGACTATCAAACATTTTCGTACACACCTTGCATGTTTAGTAGGGATGTAACGATACATCGTTGATGTAAACGATATGATTTGCGATATAGAGTTGTTTTATCCAGGGCTCAACTTGCTGTATTTAAGGTATAATTCACTCTGTCATCATGTACTCACCCTCATGTCGTTTCGTTTCCCTTCTAATGAAGATGTTCTTTATAAAACCTGAGATTTCTGTCCCTCCATTTTAAAGTCCATTCCTCTCAAACTTAAAAGATCCAATAAATGTCATAAAGGCATCGTAAAAATAACTAATCGAGTGTCTAATCCAAATCCAAGTCTTTTGAAGAGGCACGATGGTTTATGATGTACAGATTTACAACGACGCGCATACTGTAGTGAACACGGACGTTCAAATGATGGCGTGATGCATGCAAAAAAACAGTGAGTAAATTTACATTTTTGCTGACATTTTAGTGACATTACTACATTAAATGACTATATATAATGTTGAATATAACGTATAATAATGCATTGGGGGAATATCTGTGGGTACTGATAATACTAATAATATTATTTTAATAATAATAAAGTATTTACTTTATTTCAGCTTAAAATATTGAGATACATATTGTATCGTGAGGTCAGTATCGTGATTTATATCGAATCGTGAATCGAGTGTATCGTCACACCCCTGTTGTTTAGCTATTTTGTTTGTTTTCTGTTTAAATTCGTTTTGCATATTAAATCAGCTCAGAAAATGCAGAAAAGTCTGGGCAACTCTGATATCTTGGTATTGGCATTTGCAAAACTCAGCTGATTTAACTCTTTCCCTGCCAGTGTTTTTTGAAAACGGCCACCGGCAGCATTTTTAAAAATCCTTTTCACAAAATTGTCTGAATATTTTGTTGTATTAATATCTGAACATGCAATAAATCCAAAGAAAGAACAGATCTTCTGCTATTTTATTCTAGCTGCATTCCTTTTTTTTTTCTTTTCTTTTTTTTTATCACCACTGGGTAAGTTTCATAAAAAAGCAACATTTTGAGCAAAAAGCTGAGAAAATCATGTTTTTTTTGTTTTTTTTCTCTCAAAGACTATGTCCTGGTGGGATTCAGAACGATGATCAAACCATAGATGGAGTCCATCAACACCCCCAAAGCTTCACAGTCCTGTAGCTCGACATTTCATTCAGTAACTTTAGGCAGTTTTGATTTATATGCTGTTTAATGTTGATGATCGTGTTACTTTACACATGCATAATTACATATGATCTCGCTTGTTTCTGCTGCTTCTTCTCCTGTGTTTTGATCAGGAGATTCTGTACTTTTTCAGAAGATGCGTAATAGCGCCCCCTACCGTATAACAGTGAAAACATGGAAAGCAGAAATTTCCATCAATGTCGGGGAAAGAGTTAAACGTATAATTGTAGCACTAAATTCTGATGTGTGACCGCATATTCTATGTAACAGCCTATTTTTAGCTATTGAATCATTCAGGTTTTGCGTTTTGTTTTTTTCCCTTTGTTGCCTAAGAACTTCCTTTTTATATGTAGTAAAAATCACTTTAATGCACTGCCTCTCATGTCTTTATCGGCTGACATTTCGTTCAGACCTCTGTTTCCCATCCAGTGAGACTTGTGATTTGTTTCCTGTTGTGAAGTTATAACTCAGTGTGTCCAGTTTGTGAAGCAGGCTCATTGTGAGGCTGAGCTCTGGTATTAAGTGTTTGTATTGTGTTTTTGGAGAGCTGCTCTCTCCAAAGGGCTTTTGTCTGTCAGCCTCTTTCTGCGGCTGAGATGTTCGGTGTAAACCTGTGCTACACCGCCGCCCCCTTCTCCTCCTGATGCCGCTGAACACAAGCTCCTAAATCAATGAGAAAAGGGCAGCTTGACTGTGATGGGCCTCACTTTAAAAGACCCAAGGAATGAGAGGAGGAGGGGCGGAGGGAGCGCGCTGTGAGCCGAGAGACTACATACGTGGGTTTTTTCTTCATGTGTACTCAGACGTACACACAATCCAGAGGGGTTGGTGGACATCAGTCGCTTCACTGCTATTCACATGCCTCTCTTGAGAGAGAAAGAGACTGCTGTCGAATTACTAAAAAGCACCATAAAAGTATCTTAGAAGTAGTGTATATACTCGACTTGTGCTATATTCCAAGTCTTCTGAAGTTGTTTGAAACTCGGGCTGTATTTCAAAAACATTGCAATTCACTCCCCTATACATTCAAATTTGGCACCTTGGACATTTTGTCCCTTCATTTTGCCTCATCTTTACACAGAGAAAAAGGGTGTCAAAATTGTACCTTTAACAACAGCTTTGGCAGTACACTTAAAAGGACATCTTCGTACCTTTTTACTGCAAAATGGTTCATAGTAGTACCTTAAGGTACGTATTTGTACTCTAAGGTACTAATATGCACCTTTTTAGGAGTAAAAAAGATACGAAGATGTCCTTTTAAGTGTACTGCCAAAGTGACAAGCTGTTGTTAAAGGTACAATTTTGACACCCTTTTTCTCTGTGTGTTTGACTGAAACCATATTTATTTATTTATTATGAAGTTAGGATGCATGCATTGCAATTTAGAGTTTTTGAATGTAAGTATTCTCCAGGATTTCCTCCGTCTGTCTTGTTAGTCTTGTGTTGAGAGAATCAAATGTTTTTCTATCTCAGACTAGTAGCTACTTATAGTACAGCTGATGATGGCGGACCACACACACACACACACTCTCATACCATCAGAGCAGGTGTTCTGTAAACATCCTACTTTAAGAGCTGTTCACATCCTCAGCAGGAGTCTTTCAGCCCTCCCACACACTCACTGATGGCTCTGAGATGATTTGAAAATGTTATTGCTCAAAGATTGCTCTTTTATAGCTCAGGAGAAATGTTCCTGCTTCAGTGCGGCTTAAGCTGTCATGAACACCTCTACGGCGTGATGTTGATTGCCACAGAAAATAATCGTCTTTTTTCACTTTCTTTTCTTAATCGAGGTGAAAATTGTGGTTGCTTTACAATGAAAGTGCATGGCCGATGCAATTAGCATTCTGTTTTAGAAGTATAGCCACAAGACTATTGCTCACGACTTTGTCATGATAACACTAAGCTGGTAACTTTCACACAGTACATGCAGAAATACTGTAAAAGTCCAATTAAACACTATTTAACCAATGGAGTTATGTTGGTAATGCATAACCAGCCACCTAGAAAAGTAGTCCCACTGCTAAATGGGCATTTTACAGCTCAAATAATAAATGGGATTTTACTGAATTATTAATGCAATTAATTTCGGTTTTAAACTTTATAACCTGGTTTACTTCCACGATAAGTGTGTGTGTGTGTGTGTGTGTGTGTGTATATATATATATATATATATATATATATATATATATATATATATATATATATATATATATATATATATATATATATATATATATATATATATATATATATATATATATATATATATATATATATATATATATATATATATATATATATATATCACACACACACACACACACACACACACACACACACACACACACACACACACACACACACACACACACACACACACACACACACACACACACACACACACACACACTTATCGTGGAAGTAAACCAGGTTATAAAGTTTAAAACCGAAATTAATTGCATTAATAAATATATTTTAGTGCTGTTAACGTATGCGCTTTTTATTTTAGCGCATTAAAAATATTTAACGCAGCTGTTTTTTTCCATTATAATTTGTCTAGTTATATGATCACGTTCTTATTCATGCAAATGCTTTTAAACCATTCAAGTGCGACAAGACAGAAGAATGAGCATCAGAATGTGGGAAGGGTGGATCGTGGATTTTCGCACACAGAATTATGCGAAAATGCACATTTTGTCGAGTATTATCATAAGAGCAGTCTTAAATGAGTTAAATAACGTCTTAAATGAACGTAAAGAGTTGTGAAGAAATGAGATGCGCGTGAGATCCGTGTCCTGTTCGGCAGCGGCAGATCTTAAAGTGACAGCAGCCACTAATGATGGGTGTCATTAATGCTAATCGAAGAACACAGGTAACAGAGAAAACTGTAGCTTTAATAGGGATTAATCTATATTTAATTTATGCAGTTTGATAACTTTTATTCAATTTCTGTATATTTATCAATTTCATCGAGACATCAGTAGCAGTATTAGTATCAGTGATGCTGGCCTTCATTCATAAAAAGATGCCATTACAACACACATTTAAAATATACTGTCTTTAAGTTGTTTCTACATTTAATTTGGAGAGTAACTGAAATGATTACAATATAAAAATGTAATATTTTAACTGCGATTTAATTACAGAAAAAAATGCGCGCTTCCCATGTGATCTGAATCATTGAATATTGAATATCTGCCGATACCGAGTCCCGGTGCAATACTTGTAGTTTTACATTCAAGTTATTAAAATCAATAAAATGTATATTGTGGGTTTGGGTTAACAATGTTCCCTCTGTTTTTTGTTGCACAGCAGATTTTCTGTATATTTGCTATAAATGCCAATAAATAAAGTATTTAAAAATAAATATTTAAATAATATAAAGTTTAAATATGCAAATAATCTCTATATATTTATATTATTTTTTTATATATGATATTAATATAACTATAATAAATAAATGTGTAATAATTGTTTGTTAAATTCTTATTTTATATGTAATATTTTTATTTATTTATTTAAAAAACTGAGGGACGAGTTACTGTTACTTGCGGTAGCTGAAATTACACCATGAGATCCGTCCATAAAGATGAACGGGAAGCATTCCTCTCTAATGGTGTTTTTATCTGCACATTTCCTGTTCATGTGGTTTGTTTTCCCGTGCATGTTGTTCTGTTTGGAGTTCACTTGGAGTTTAACAGTTTGTCATGAGCGTTTACCTCACAAATAGTGAAATAGGATCTTTACGATCCACCCTTCCCACATTCTGATGCTCATTCTTCTCTCTCTGCCTCTAAATGATTAGATCTGTGGTTTCTTTTGGATCGTCAAATCACACCGATGAACTCCGAGTTGCTTCGACGAGAGAAACCCTTTCCCGTCAGTAGCTCTCACGCGACTTGAGCCTGATTCTCTTTATCCACCTGCCTTTTCCCTGCCGGGTGCAGTCGCTGGGAAAATAGAGCTTGCTTCGGAGCGGCATGAAGAACCACTTGAGTGAGCAGCAGCTCTGAGAGAACGAGATGAAGCCAAACCCATATCTCGGGCCTGTATGAAGCAAGCAGCTCATTCTGTTTCGCTTGAGATGGACTGACCCTTATTTTTGAGCGATGTGGCCGTGCCATGAGCAGAATTCTAATGAGCTTCTTGATGTCAGTGCTCTGGAAACTTGTCAGATTTCAAAGTAAACGGATAAAATATTTATCTGTTATAAAACGGATGGTTCCATCTGTAAAAATCTGATCGGATCAGCCTCTTTGAAGCCATTTTAGCATTTGTAAACAGCCTACAGCCAAGCTAGAGAACAGTGTTGATTTTGACAGCAAATTGTGATGTAGTTTTAGTCGGTCTTTTGGCTAAAATGCCGTTTGTCATATTTTAGTCACCTGAAATGTTTTGGTTTTAGTCGAATCTCCAGTAGATTTAGTCGACTAATGAGAGATTCTAATGAGTTCCGTTAACTTGTAATGCATTAATTGAGCATTTAAGCATTACATAACTGACTGTTACTTGAATACATGATTGTGTGTTTTTGACCGTTCAAGCACAAAAATACTAGCCTGATGTTGTCATGCTCAGATTCTAGTCAGAATATGAGTCTGATACTGCTCCATTGGGCTGTGATTATGGGGCGTGTTTCAACCAAACCAGGAAAGAAAATGCCTCTGCACTCAATTGGATAGACTTACAACCAATCAGAGCAACGGAGTAAGTGACGTATGTTACGCATAGTTGTCAATAGGGATGCTTATTTCGGTTAACCGCTGCTCATTATCCGAATATTAACCGTTAACTGATAAGATTATAATATTGAATTGGCATTAAATAAAAATACAACTGACGAGTGTCTGTGACCCGTTAAAAAGACACATTTTTTTCACGTGTTTATTTTACCGTGCAAATAGCACAGCTCAACAACAACAGAACCTGGATTCACATTATCACATTTTCACGCACCTCCAGCGTTTCTGACAACAGAGAAAAATAGAATAAAATAATACAAATAAAAAGCATAAAATAAATTGGCCTACACTAAATATTTTTCACTTAAATGAAATTTTTTTTTTTTTGTCAAATAAAAATAGCAGGCCTACCTCAATCCACACCTTGTATGTTTTTTTTTTTTTGTGTGTTTCTTTTAAAGTAACATGTCTAAGTGATGTGGGGTTAGTCTGGAGCGCAGCCTGTTGACAGAAAACACCAACGGGCCTTGTTTAAAGCCTTGTTTATACTCCGATGACTGGGGCCAAGTGAAATGGGGTCGCGCGCTCTCAACGCGGACGACCGCACACTCCGCGTTGACGTCATTTGGACGCGGCGAGTATAAACAAGGCTTTAAACAAGGCTTCAGATGGCACTGATGTCCCGGGAATACAGAGATAACGCCTCGCTAGAGTGGCCAGCATCGGGAAGCGCCTTTAATTTGCTTTCCACCAGTCACGAGCTTGCACTACTGCTGTATTTTAATACCACGTAGCATATTTTGCAAGTAACTTCGTCGCCCTTTCTGTCGAAAAGGTCCCACACAGTAGGCCTACTTCTTTTCCATTGCTTCATTTTGCGAAATATGTCTGTGTAGGCACGTGTGGTTTCATGTGTCGACGCGCCCCGTGAGTTAACAAATATAGCATATTTTTTCTTTAACCATGCAGCAAACAAACAACAACAAAAAAAACGTACAAATAAAAAAAAAAACCTTTTCAACCGCTTAACTTCTTACTTTCGGTTAACGGTTAAACGGTTAATATGAGCATCCCTAGTTGTCAACAAAACTCAACTGCACGCATGCTGGAAGAAGAAGAAGATGAGTGTAAACCACTTATCTATATAGAGATTATATAGATCAGTGGTGTAAACGATATTTGCCGGTGTTGTAAAAAGAATTTAAGGATACACGGAGTACTTACCACCACGATCACAAGGTGAATGCATATACGAACAAGTTCTCTGTTTAGTAAACAAATTCAACCCAAGAGCTTTTTGGTGATGTGAATGATTACGTTACTGTTGATCTGTCCATCATCGTATAAAGCCCGCCCTGACAATTTGATTGGTCCGAACAGCTCTGGTTTGAGCATGGTTGCTCCACAACGGATCAAGTCCAGACCGAACTTCCCAACCTCAAATGTTGTGGGCGGGGCTAAGTTCGGCTGGCATCCAGGCTACAAAAATACATAAAAGAGAGCTCAATTCACTTTTGTTTGTTTTTGAAAAACAGTTTTTAATAGTTTTTATAATTTTGTATTTCTGTTTTAGTTAGTATATCAGGTTAAGCTAAATTTCCGTTAAAACATTTATAATGGTTTTAGTTAACTAATATAACCCTGATACTTTATTGAATAATATGTGTCGAATACTGTTCTTAGTCTTTCCTCCTGACTATGAATTAAATGGGAATTAAATTAATTAGTTTCTTGTGTAACCAAAAACATATATAATGCATGACTTTTAATTATAAATAAGCTCGAAATACACCGGGACTTACTATTGCAGCTGCTCATTCAAGTTCAGATGAGGGAGATACAATATGCATTGTTACAACCGTCTAAAACATTTTACTATATAAACATCGCAAAGTAAACATTGTCTCTGAAGCGCTGTCGCGTGAGCCTGTAGAAGCACAACAGCGCCGTGTTATCCCGCCGTTAGATCCGCACGTTACAATTCAAACATGTGCATCTGTTACACAGGACATCTGTTCTGACTGGATCTCTTCCCTAATCGTCCCTCCCTTACATTTTTATTCGTTGACAAAAATGACAGTTGATTTTCGTCATTCAAAACTGCTTTTTATTTGGTTATCGTCTCGTTTTTGTCAGTGAAAATTATTCGTCAATGAAATTAACGCTGCTAGAGAGCTACATGGCAGAAGATTCATTATTATGAATTAATTTTATTAGCATTTTTTTTACTTGTTTAGAAGGTTGTCCATTCCAAATTTTCCCCATTGTTTAACTAGGATGATCCTTGAGATGTGCTCTAAAAGATGCATGCAAAAAACGAACCCATAAGCCTTTAGCTTAGCATTTTTTGTGTGTGTGTGTAATCATAATTATAAGCCGTGTGGTGCTATTGCAGAAATGCTGTAGGTGCTTCCCCAGTTTTTCGGACATGATCGTATTTGTCCAGATGTTATTGTTTTTACAAGAAACCGATTGGTACAGACATATTGAATGTACGACTCTGTTTTTAGCAAGCCTGTGAGAGCAGCAGAAAAACTTCCCGGCTTGTTTCTGGGTCTAATGTTTACTTTGATATGCGGTAAGCTATCTGGGGCCTTTGGCAGCGCTGTTGCCGCTGGTTTATTTATTTCAGGATGAATTATACACTCTGTCCTTGGTAGAAAAGCCCTCAAGTTGATTCTCTGAATTTGGGTTGAGAAACATCGTCCTTGTCCCAAAGTCTTCTCTTTGATTGTATGTGCATCTATACATATTGATATAGACAGGAATCAATAGAAGTTGCTCTTTGTTGTTGCCTGATCTGAGACCAGTTGTGATGCTTTATTTGCGATGGATTCCAGTGGCGTTTGTACACTTGAAGTCGCCCCGTGTCAGTGCTTAATGAAGACCCCTGCCGCTCCAGGTCTCTGGCTGTCGTTCTGTCAGTGCTGAGATTTTTACTGCCGTCCAGGGCCCTTCTGCGAACAACTTTCTTCATGGATACCGCCATGCTCCCGTCTTTGAGCCTCGAGTCACCATGGTGACGCCAGACGAGTTTGCTCGGTGCGCCCATTAACTCTCCATTCAGTGCTAATTAATAACCCTGCCTAAGACAGGGTAGGAGAAATGGCTCTGCCGTGCCTGCGTGCAAAAACAACGAGTTTGTCTCAGGTCATACAGTAAATTATTGTCCTTTCAATTCCTGGCCCGCCTTCCCTGCTAATATAGCTGCATCTAATTTATTATACTTGATTGAATTGGTTGCCACGCTGTGTCAAGTTATTATGAGTTTTTAAGAAGTCATTTGTTCTGTTCTCAAAGGGTCTCATTCACTAATATTTGCGTGGATTCTTTCGTATTTGTACGCACAGGAGAACTTCTCACAAAAAAATCTCTGCCCGATTCACTAAACGTTCGTACGCAGTATGCACATGAATTTGTTCTTAACCTCGTTCTGATGTTAGTGAATTTGGAGTATATTAAATGAGCTGCCACATGCACAAGGTTAGTCAGGGCTTAAAATTAACTTTTTTACTTGGTAGCACTGGTGCTCCCAACTTCAAAAAGTTAGGAGCACCAGCAAAATTTTAGGAGCACCATAACTAAAATATGTATATATTATATTATATAATGTTAAAGTGTGTGCATTTTCAGTCGTGATGGTATTCAGCACTCTTGGTCGTGTGATGTTGCTTGACTGTATCATTTAACATAACATTTTTACCGCAGTATGTTACTGAGTTCATTTGTTTGCTGTGCTCATTTGTTTCCATTTCTCCTCGAGAGAGCCTCAACCTTGTTACTGTCAGTACATTTTATATTATTATCCACTATTGATCGACACTTACACTAAATGTAATCAATTCTCGCGTTTTGGTGATCCTCTAGTTTTTTTTGTTATTGATTTGATTATTGTTTTAATAGATTACTTGTCCGGTTGAAATAATTCACAGAAATGATGCATAGGTGAATGAACTCAAAGGTTGGGGTCACCTTGTCTAAACCAACGTTGAATTTCCTGCGGGTAGATGCATGTGTAATAAAGTTACTGCGGGCTACGAGATAACCATGTGTATGACAATATTGGTTTTGTAACCTTATCTCTGACAAGCGGTAGGATTTGTGCCAGTCAGTCTGTCCTGAAAGAGTGTGTGTGCGTGTCACAGCTCTTAAACATGTCCTGGCAGAGTTTGTATGCTGGCGGGCATATCAAGTGTCTTGCCGTTACACCAGCACCCAAAGTGTGAGAGCACGCTCGTTTTCTCTAAATGAGTCTATGCCCTCGCGATCACCTCATGTGACCAAAGCGATTCCGGTTACACATTCGGGAATGTTTATTTATATTCGTGTTTTCTCACGTTCCACCCCCACTGACACACGTACACTCTTCCCTGAGCATCTCAGAGGAACAAATCTGGTGTTGTGGCAGCCTTTGCATTAAATTAATTTAGTTATTAATGGAATCCCTCTGAGCGGCACAATGCCGGTGTCTCGCTGTCATGGCGACGACCCACCTTGAGATCTATTTGCATTGTAATGGAATGGTAATCCAGTGTTTCCACCCTATTCATCTGCATCTTTCAAATGGCTCCATACGGAGATGTCAACTAATCCGGCCTCGAGAAGTTAAATCCACATAAATGCTTTACAGTCTTGTGCTGATCTGGAGTTACAGTCAGAATATAACATTTTAAAAAGAGTGTTAGGTGAGTTTTAGTCTAGTGAAACAGTATTTTTAATGTGCAAAAGTGCAGGGCGGCTGTTTGTGTTGTGAAAGGTGTCCGAAAGTCTTGGAGGGGCGGAGTTAAAAAATGAAAGGGAAGACTGATGTCAGCCAGAAATATTGTTTTTGAGATAGAGAATGGTATTTTGAATAAGATATGACAAAGAAAAACTTCTTGAGTTGTGCAAATCAAATATGGTGAATATCAAGTGAGACTGACATAAAAATTGCAATAATTCTTGACTTTTTACACTGAAATTACATTGCAAAATCTGATATGCAAACAGGGTTTTATTTTACAGTTCTGTTTCCCATGTACATACTATGTACTTATTATAGTTATCACAATAACTGGGTAATAACTATATACTAACCCTGAACCTACACCTAAACTTAACCTTAACCCATGCAGTTACCTTATATTTAGGGGTGTTGAAATTAATTGTTGCATTGATGCATCGCGTTGCGGACGTAGATGCTTCTGCTTTGATGCAGTAATAGACCATAATCAAGTATAGCCCTCCTGACGTGTCTCTGACATCATTCGTCACATACGTGCTTCTCTCGCTAGTGTAAAAATGCAGAGGGAGGCGAAACGCAAAAACGAGTAATAAAAAATGCACCCACTATTTTAACATTTACAGCGTGCGCGTGTGCGTGTGTGTGTGTGCAAGCATGAGCGCGAGGCTGCATGCGTGTGTGTGCGAGGCTGTGTGCGTGCGGATGTGTGAGCGTTATTGTAACTTAAGTACACTACGGTTTCATGCGCTTTTAGTATTTACTAGTGTTTATTAGCTGTAAATGCTCCTGTCGTCTGCTGCGTTCAGACTCAAGTTGTGTTTGATGTTTGCTATATTCAGGAAGTCTACTTTCTTGGAGCAGATACAATAAAAAGGGAGTTCATATATATATATATATATATATATATATATATATATATATATATATATATATATATATATATATATATATATATCTGACTGCTTGTATTCATTGACAAAAATGTAGCCGTGTGCAGTAATATTGAAATTTGAGGATGCAATGCATCGTGATATCGAATTGAATCGTTAACATAATCATAATTGAATTGAATCATGAGTGGCGATTCACATCCCTACTTGTATTACCAGTACTTTCTTAGGTAAGTACACTGTAAGTGCACGTACTGTAAAATAAAGTGCAACTGCAAACAGTTTATTTTAATATATGAACGTAGTCCAGATCGTAGTTGGCGAGCTCTGATTTCTTTTGGCTGTAATATGCAACAGATCTGTCTCACATGATCAGCAACTGTTTTCTGGATCTGATGGTCTGAAGGTGAGTGTTGTGTAAATCCTCCAGACTGTTAAAATCGTCCGTGAGCATTAGGTTTGCATAGTAAACTGACTCACACTGAGATGTGAATCCTCACAGCAGAATGATGAAGCTGTGATTTTGGTGGTTTAAATCTTTGGTAGATGCTTTCTCTGTTGACTCAACATGCTGCAATTTCTTGCTGAACACACTCATTCCTGAAAGATTAATAGATCTTTCTCTCTTTTTTTTTTTTTTTCCATGTAGCATGCCTCACTTTTTTTCTCTTCATGCTCTCCCTTCAGCTTCAGCGCAGTATTAATACATCAGCTCATTCCAGATTCTCACCTTGAGAACATGTCACGTTTATTGTTGTGGCTTTTAGCGCACGTTTCCGTTTAGCCCCTCAGATTAAAGGCCAATTGGAAGCTTCTTTTAGATCAGTGTTAAGCACCTCACCATAAACAGACCCTCCTCTCCTGGCTCAGGCCCAAGGGGCTCCATAAATATCATCTCACCTACCAGGGTTGCTGACATTGTCCAGGGTGACAATTAATTATTTAGCTCACTGTTCAGGCATCATGGTTTGGCCTCATCCCAGGTCAGTCCAGGGCCATGGAGGATGCCGAAGTCTGCCCTTGTGACCACGTTCTGTGGGTTCAGTAGACATCACGTGATTCACAGATTCACCTGCACGTGAACCCGTGGCATAAGAGCCCCATTGCTTCACGCCACGTCTCTCCTGAACAGAGCTTTTCAATAATGAAGGCGTTCGCTCTGAAGGAGATCTGCTCGCTAAGTGCTCAGGAGCAACTCTGGTTGTGCACGAGAGCAGCCCGACTGCAACATTGCCATCTAGATTTGGGTCAATCTTACG
This sequence comes from Rhinogobio ventralis, assembly GCA_039654625.1. Classification (NCBI taxonomy): domain Eukaryota; kingdom Metazoa; phylum Chordata; class Actinopteri; order Cypriniformes; family Gobionidae; genus Rhinogobio; species Rhinogobio ventralis. The sequence goes on from CM077216.1 coordinate 5,090,439, forward strand.
GTCTATCATTCTATCTATTATTCCATCTATCTGTCCAACATTCTGTTGTTCTATCTAGGGATCCACTATATATATTGGTCGCTATATCGGTATCGGCCAATATATGTTAATTTATGTTATCGTTATCGGCCAGATAAGAAAATTTGTCCAATATATTAAAGGCGATAAATAATGTATTCTTTCCTTCAGCTGAGACACTTCAGATGCGCACTAATCACCATGATGGGTTTGAATTGCTTGAAATATGATTGAAATCACCACAAAAAAGAATATTTGGACTGCCCCCTGATGCTCTACTAACCGTTAGTCGACTAGAAGAGGCTTGGTCGAACCAAAATTGTATTAGTCGTTTAGTCGCAGAAAAAGGAAGTGGCGAAGTCACGCAGCCTGTGACGGACAGATCGTTAATGGCAGGAAATCCAAACATTCGCCCTTCATTAATCGACCTCAAATATGGCTTATCACTTGAAACATCTTAGTAGTAGCAACTTTACAAGTCTGCTCGCTCTAACGTTAACCTAGATAAGTGTGTGATATTATATAGGCGTAAATCTGTGTTTGTGTGGAGAGCGCGCTTTACTGCATGACATGCAGGCGCCGGCGCGATCACTTCCATTTACTTTAAATACTCCATCATACAGGAGTAATGCAAACTGTAAAGGGCCTACTTTTATTTCTGTAAACTCACAATAACAACAGAATGTTGTGCTTTTGTAAAATAAAGAAAACAAACAGGATGCGCTTGATCTGCCGTCTCTGTGAACTTGAGCACGTGACAAAAATGAACCGAAACTCTGCGTATACTTGCCTCACAGACATGAGAAATATATCTTTAGAAAGCGTGAAATGTCAAGCGATTTATCAACCAATTCAAGTGGAAAACAAATATTCTCAGATTGTGTAATCCTGAAACGTGCACTGCGGAGATGACGAGTCAGCATCATCGCCTTAATCTCTGCATCAGAAAAACATGCTATTAGTCAACTAATGGCTAAAATGAACGACTACTAGTCGACTAGAAAAATCTTTAGTCGAGGGCAGCACTTGAAAATACGTTTAAGGACATGGGTCATGGCTTTTAATGGTGAGCCTTTTGTTTTTGTAATCAGGCTCTCAAAAATTATATTAAAAAATATATATATCAGTTATCGGCTTCAAGAATTATCGGTTATCGGTATTGACCAAAATGTTCCTATCGGTGCATCCTTAGTTCTGTCTACTGAATCGGTCTAATCTGTCATTCTATTTGTCTGTTGTTTGACCTGTTTGTGTAAGATTCTGTTCTGGTGATAAATAGTATGATGGATGGATGGATGGATGGATAGAGATACAACAACTGAATGATAGACAAATGAATAGACGGATTTCTATCTCTCGTTCTGTCGGTCTATCACTCTGTCTATTGTCATTCTATCCATCAGTCTATCGTTCTGTTGTTCTATGACTGTCTATCTATTGTTCTGTCGTTCTGTCTTAACTGTATTGTTTTATCATTCTATAATTCTATTAGACTTTCTATCGTTCGTCTTCATGGCACTTTGGAGGCACTTCACAGACGGTCATGGCAGGAGTTGGACTAAATTTAGCCCCAGAAGCACAGGTGTTAAATAGGTCATTTATAATCATCATTTACTCATCCTCATTATCACTTGCTCCTTTGCCCTTTCTCTCAAACATAGTGCTAGAGGTGACAAGGCAGTGTTATAGAACCGAGTGCTTTTAAATCCTGTCTTTATTATTATTGCAATTGACCCTTTTGACTCCGCCCCTCTTGGTTACTGTTGCTAAGAATTACAGAACAATTTTTTGTGCTCTTTACTAATGTAAAGTCCATGGTGGATCTGTGTTCTTGGAGAATTTCAATAAAATTTCATGCAACTATCCAACCACGCAGATCCTCCGCAGACTGGCATTAGCAAGGAGCCTTTCGGAGAAAATGGCAGGATGGCAACTAAGGTATCATTTTTTTTTTTTTAAGACTGTGCCTAGCAAAGGTCGTTTCGGAGGCAGAGCAAGTTATTGCATTTGGATGAAAGATTATGAAGGCAAACATTTTATTTTCCTTTGGAATAACAAGCACCAATAAATAGTTCACAACAAGACCAGGAACGTGCATTAAAGTAAACAGGGCCGATTTTGATTTCATGGATTACTTTTGCCTTCTCAACAACATCTTTTATGTCGGTGGGGATGCCCTTTAGAACATGATTTAACTGTGACATTTTATATATCTCTCCATGGATGTCAGCGGTGCATTTGGCTCTATCCAAAAAAGAAATAAGGTTGCACAAATCTCCAAATATTCAGTAATGCTTCTGCCGGAGCAGCTCAAAGTCACTTTCAGACAGCAAAAAACATGGTAATCTCAAAGTCAATCTCATGACTATAAATCAGATTTTTGATTGGGCACAGATTTCTTATTAATCAGGAAGCTTCAGTTACGGTCACAGATGAATGGAGGAAATGCCCAGATAACCCCATTTCTCTTCAGAGAGGATGTCGTGGATCATTTCTGGCATTGGCCCTATTAGATTAAATCTGCCCCCGGCCCAGGTGGGAGTCGTACCCTCAGTGAATGAATCCATGTGATGGTTAATCTGAATTCATCAGACTTGTTCTCTAAATCCTCTCTAGCTTTGGTCAAGAGCGGTGGTGGGTCAGAGCCGATGGCTTACTTAAACTGTGAGATTCACCTGGTTTTAAAACCTCAGTCCATATGGCTCATATCAGTGCGAGATTATACCACTTGCTGGGACACTTGCTTGCATTTTTATCTTGGTTAAAGAGCTTATGAGAGTTAAGATGCTGAGAAGAAAAACAATTATCTGAAAGGCATCCGATTGGTTCTTCATTTTGCTTTTGCAGGACAAGAACCGGCATGTTGTGATTGCAAATGTGGTTTAAAAAATCAAAAAAGCATTAAATTGCAGATGAATGGTGTGGATTTAACAGAGCTTATAATACAGGGCTGTTGAATACTTGATTCTTATTGGTTGACGAGCATTCTAAGGTGTGCAATTATTTCCAGGGAAACGCAGAAGCAAAACAACGACACTGACCAAAAAAAAAAAAATAAACAATAGAAAAAAAAGGACCACAAAATTACATTTTATTATGCACAATACATACATTAATAAATTATGGACAGCACATACTCTTTCTCCCGCTCAGACGCGCACACAGACTTACTGTACGGACACACACTCGCACAGAAACGTGTTGTCAGCGCTGCTCTGGTGATTTTATCTGTAAAATAGTTTAACAACTAAAAAGCTACATGACATTTCTCACTAGCGAGGTAATAACGGCACTGTTCTTGAAGCTGATAAACTTAGTTTCACTATTAGTAGAGGTGCGCACAGCCTCAGGTAATTCACACACGCCTAATCTCTCTCTCTCTCTCTCTCTCTCTCTCACTCTAATAACTGCATTAGTCTGCTATCAGTGGCTCAAGCCTCCGTTACTAGCTCTAAAATGACATTTTGGAATTGGCAACAGAGGCTTGGGATGAGATGTGTAAGAAATTAGTCCTGCACACAAGCGTTTTGAGGACAAAAACCTGACAAATGTCTTGAAATAAATCATCTGAACAATGTTTTGAGTTCTGGTAACCGTAGTATAAGTGGAATAATTGACTCCTGGCCGTTTAATTATTAGAAAAATAATACACTCCCAAAGGTGTAACGCATTACCACGTTGGGTGTTCATTATGTTTCTAATAATTCAATGGCCGTCGTCAATTATTCCTTACACAGTGTAATGCCGTCACTCTTGTGTTTGAGTTTTCTGCATTTCTGCAAGTAACGTTGGAATAAATCATTCGCTGAATGAATGCAATTAATTTAATGTAATTACACTTTCTTTTAACAATGGTTGCACATCAGTTGTAAACCAATGATGGGGCTGTTCAAAACCGTAGTGAAGTTTCCTACCTAGGCAGCATTTTTAGGCATCATAGGAGAGTTCTCGACCAAGGATCTAACAAAAAATTCAAGATTTGGGGTTTTATTTGTCAAAGCTTGAAACCACTATTCTGAATTTCTTCTCTATACGTGAATGCCTTTGAGGATAAAATAATCCCAGAATTAATTGTGACTGGTTCCGTTTAAAAAAGAAAATCATAAAAGTCCTGTACGTTTATATTTAAAAATATATAGAATTTATAGTATTATAAATTATAAAACATGGAATTATTTGTTTTGCTCTGAGATGTATTGATTATTAGCTACTTAAAAAAGAACAATTTTGGCCAATATTTATGTAAACAAACACTCATCATGTGATGTTCAAGTCAAGATTTGGGGGGAGGGAGGTTAATTTAAGAATCAATCATTGAAAAACATGTTGACTGCATTTGGTTTTTTTCATATCAGTTATTTTTGAGGTTCAGTTTCAGTTAGGATGCCTTAGACGCTCGCTACCTATGTAGACTAGGGTTTGACATGCGCTCAGTTTCCTCTGGCTATATAATGATGTTGGCAAGGTGAATGTCAAACTTGTTCCTAGATCAGTGCCGTGACTCTCAGAAGTTTTGTTCATGCTATGCTTCAGGCCAGCTGCCTGTGTTTAGCGCTGATCTGGAGTCAGACCTCTCTCTATCTCTCGGGTTGATTTATCATCTCAGCACCTCTATAGGCAGTGATATATGACTTCCCCTCTGTTCTTAATCTCACCCTATAGAGCGCTAAACACCACCAGGTCTCGTCCTCAACATGCCACTTTTCTTGCACATGAAAGCTAAAGCATGCATGCAACATGATCACTGGAGAGTTTGATGAATTTGCATGCATGTACATGTAGTTGGGTATGCTTGAATTGGACATTATTGTACATGCCTGTTTTATTTTTTAATAGTATGGCATAACATGCAGTGATAACCGTTTCAATCACTCTTATGCTACGTTGTCACATGACCTCAGCACATTTGCATGTTTAATTTGACAAGTGGTGTTCAGTTGTCTGAGAAAGCAATTGTATTAATTTGCATGAAAGTCATGATCAGTGTTGTTGTTGTTGTTGTTGACTAAAACTATTACAAATAATTTGTTAATGGAAATACAACCGAAATAAAATGTATATCAGATGGAAAAACTTGGTAACTAACTGAAATAAAATAAGTTGAAGTATTAGAAGTATTAAAAAATAGACAAAGTTGCAAAACAAAAAATTAGTTTGAAAATATATAAAAAAAAAAGCTATTTAAAAATATTAGTAAATGCTATAATAGTACATAAATGATACTAAAATAAAAGGTAACACTTTATTTTAAGGTGACATAGTTACACGTTACTACATGTACCTACTATAGTAATAACAGTAAATTATGCATAATTACAAGTAACTAAACCTAACCCTAACTGTAACTCTAAAGTAAGTACATGTAGGTAATTAATATTACTCAGTACAATGTAACTACATCACCTTAAAATAAAGTGTAACAAAATAAAACCGCTCATGACTTTTGGTTGCTGTTTCCAAACAGGTTTCCCGAAATTCTTTCATCTGCCAGATTGGAAACAGATTGTCGCGATTGTCAACAAAGTGTTGCGCTGCGTCCGAAATCGAATACTTTCTTACAGTATAGCAAGGCCGTAACCATGTTTTTTTTTTATTGAAAGAAATTAAGTAATTAGAGGATTTAAGGGAATAAAGAAATAAGTTCCTGGTCTAATTATAGCCTATATATTTGTGAAGTAATCCATTTAAACTCTTTCACACATTCACTCTTGTTTGTATGTCTAATATGTCAAAAATGTAAACATTTATGAATGACATCATTTAAATGATAGCATATTTTCAATTCAAAATGGTGAAATTACATGCATTACTGTATTTTACTGTGGGTCGTTAAGCATATCCATTGTAAAACTGTTGTCAAATATTAAATCTTTAGCTACGTAGATCTTATCACGCACACTCTTTCACTGTAAAAACTAAAACCGTTGCTTTGGAATTCATACTTCTTCAGTGGACATTAAGCTCCGCCTTCTTTGATCTGATTGGCCATCATTTTGACATTGACGAGCGCTGTTAGACGCTGAGAACACGTTTTTCAGGTTTGAAAACACGTGCCGCACCGCACGATTAATTTTTTTGGTTGACGTTTTTTTAAAGGGCAGTGAGCTGCGGTTTTATTATGTTGCTAGGCAACACCTGAATCAGCTGTCCTGTCAGTCTAATCAATTAACCGTCACCACAACGGAAGGCCCGCCTCTCTATTCATTCGATTGGACAATGGGAAAAAATGAATGATGTCGGGCACTTTTCTGCTCCAAATACGGGAGGCGCAGCAGGCGGCTAAAACGCGAGGCACCTGGGGTGCATAAACAGCGCGCAAAACGCTCACTGCTATTAGAAAACTATTTAAAAAAGGTGCCCCTCAGCGCAAAAAAACACATTCTGTCTGATAAATGTAACTTTTTAAATGGTCTGTTAACAAACAGAGTGGTACGTAATGGAAGACAACATTAAGAAACGGCCCTGCTTTTTAGTATGCCAAAACAGTACGGTAACTTTTTTTTTTTTTATGTTCGCAAAGTTCGTTCAGACAGTACGTGATTTCAGACGCACCGTTGATCTTGCATCAAATCCAGTGCATTGCATTGTGGGCTACAGTGTTCCATGCATACTGTGTACTCCAGAAAATCCCCAACTGTGCTCAGTATACAAACTGCAATTAAGCATGAGTACTGCAGTCATCATCCATCCAGAAGATTCTCCAGGTGTTTGGTTCAGAGGAGATGACAGACTCTCTCACACACACACACACACACAGACACAGACACAGACACACACAGACACACAGCTCACAGATGTCACAGCAGGGCTGGTAAATATTCTGCTGGCGTTCTGTTCAGCTGTGAAGCACCTGATGGCAACATGCTCTCAACTTGCATTATTTCAGCTGCTGGGGTCAATCCGTACCGCAGGTTCACTTGCTTCACGATGCCCCACGATGCCCCACGATGCCCCACGACCCTTTGACGCGTCAGCTGGGATCTGAACTTGCACTACTGCTATATGAAAACACAGAGATAACACACTTTGCCTAGTACCTAGAAACATCAAATGCAGTATAAAGAACCAGAGATGAATTTGAGACATTTGCAGTACCACAATAAGAGGACACTGCATAGAATAGTGTATCCCACAATGCAGTGCACTTAAAATGTTTATATTTGTAATCTCAATCAATGTAATAGCCAGTTTAGCCATGCATGTTGTTAGATGATGTTAACAATTTGTACTAATTCTCATTTAGCTCTGGCTCCTTTCTTGTGTGATCAGTTCCTAATGGATCGAATCATCCACTTTTTCCCTTGTTTCTCTAAGAAATGCATCACATTACTTAAGTAAAATGAGTTGTGAATGCCAATTAATGGTGACTTTGTGGCTAAAAAAAGACATTTTAAAACTGTTTGAAATGTTTAGAGCTACATGCTGAATACCGTTTTGCATGCTATTTTCTTTACTTAAGTGATCTTTATAGTTCTGGTCTTTGCTCTCTTGCGTCTTTGACCATGTGCATTTGCTAAATGATGCATTTTGTGGGAGAGTGGCGAAAAACTCTTAAATGCATCAAATCCAGAGGAGGAAAAACTGTCAGTCTACCTTGGGGTCTCAGAGAGATTGGTTCGATATCAGGCCTGTAATTACGCAGAGATGTGACTTGCCTTTCAAAGCAACAGGGGAGAATTGGTAGGAGGAGAAATGCAATGGAAAAACGCTCTTTCTCTTCCGTCATGTCTGGTTTGAATTATTTAGTCGGTGCTTAATGTTTGCAAAGTAAAGTCATGTTAAACTCCATGTTGAATGAGATGCTCTTGGATTTTGAGTGTGCGCTGTTTTTCCTTTTATTGGTCTCCAGACAGGATCGTGGAGGTCATTAAACCGCTGCAGTGTCTGTTTGGGTTCTGCTGACCTTAGCGGGCTGCGTTGTGCAGGAGGAATTAGAATCAGAGGTCATTGATTTGCAGCGGTGCTCTGGAATATCTTCTATCGCTGCAGGGGAGGGACGGATGCTGGTTTGTCTGATTTCGGCTTTTATTTCTGGGTCAAACAGGCTCTGCGTGTTGCATGCATAGGTATGTTGCAGTTGCACTGTGGTACATGTGATGTTCATCCCCATTTCCACTGAAATTAAGGTTATTATAATGTATTTCCAGACATCCAGAGTACTTTGCAGCGTCACGAGTTGGCTTCTGGTTGCAGATAATCGTTTCAAAACAAAAGCTTATAAAGGGTTTGCATGAAGTTCAGACGACCTTAATGTACAATGTGACCAATGTAGCAATGTCTAGTTTCGCTTTCTATTTTGAAAACAACCAATTTAAAGACCTTAATCCCACCTTTGGCTTCTGACGTTAACACAGGGCTCGACAGTGCAACCATTTCACTCACATTTGTGACTAAAAATGCGGATCAGTTTTCTTAAATGTAAGATCATAAAAAGTCTTTAATTACTTAAACGGTATAACAAACGTCTTATTTTTTGTGAGCGCTTCATGTTTCAAATCCTGAACGTGCCGCTGCTGTGCGTTCTACGGGCTCGCGCAACAGCGCTTCAGATCAGGACGTAATCAATGAATAGCGCACATTAATGCTAAGCGATTGCTTATGAACTAATGCTGCTCAATTATGACAATGTTTACTTGACGGTGTTTAAATGTAATATGTTGTATACAGTTGTAAGAACGCATATTTTATCTCTCTAATCTGAATTAATCTCATCTGAATGAGCATCCTACAATAATAAAGCAAAGACATTTCAAAATAAGAGTCCTGGTGTATTTCAGGCTCGTTTATAAATAAGTCACACCGTGTGTCCAATTTCCACCCCGGTTATTATTATTTGGTTACACAAACTGTATTAAATTTTATTTCCATTTAATTTAAAGTAAACTATTGTAGCTTCTGTGTGGGATGCCCCGTCACAGGAGGGAAAGACTAAGAACATTATTTGACACATATTATTAAATATATAGATTTTATTAGTATTAGTGTTATTATAGCTAAACTAAAACCATACGAACATTTTTCATTACTTGAAATGAATAAATGTTAACTGACATAAAATAAAACATAAAAAACATACCAAACTAAAATTAACATTTAAACACTATACACACATTTTTAAAACAACAAAAACTAGTAAAAACAACAAAATTACTTCCAATGAAAGCAGAAAATATAACAATCTAATTCACCTTTATTCTACAGGTGGCAATGTGTGATACACAATGATGACGTGATGTTTCACTCATAGTTACCGCAGGCAGAAAACAAAAGATTAGGAAGTATCATCAGCAAAACTTGAAATGGCTCAGCGATTTATTGCTGAACGCAATCAAATATTAGTGTCACTTGGTGGATCTGGTAAAACAAAAATATTGATTTTGAAGATGTTGAATGTAATAGTTTTGAGCATGTCTGAGATGGCGAATATATGATGCTGAATGTTCTGGGAAATGATCTCTGACGAGGACGGTGATGATGGTATAAAGCATCTGCTCAAACTGAACCCTTCCAAGCTCCAAAAGGGAACAAAATATGCTTTATTTGTTACTTTAATATCAGGAGAGTTTTATATTATGGCGACCGGTAGAGATCCATCCCTGTTAGATATAGATCCGGGTCGCTAAAGACCCGAATATGTAATAATGATTGGCGAAACATTTATGCATTTAAAGTTTAAGCAAACAATTCGGAGCCTGTTTTTCCAGCCTAGAATTTGCTGGATTTGTGCGGAATGGGGCCACCAAAAAGTCAAGAGCTTTTGAGCTGCAGCTCATTCAAATGCTTTTGTTAAACCTGACATTAACTTACCAACATGGTGCAACACAAAAGAACACATGGTTATTTAATCGAGGTCTCTCCTCCTGGCTGTCATTAGCATCAGCGAGGAAAGGTCAGTGGTGTGCTTATTGTTTTATGAAGCTGAAGTCTGAAACCCTGTGGCTGCGGTAAGACCGTTTCTAGAGTTTAATGGAGTGTTTGTGTGTTTTGATAGAAATTGAACCAGTAGTTTTGGAAAAGAAACCATTGGGGAATGTAATGAGGCTCACAGTCTCTTAATTTGGACCTATGACTTGTACTGTTTTCTGTAAGTTTCTAGAGGATTTGATATTGATGTTAAGCCAGTTATGGGTTATTTATTGGTGTGCTGATGTAGCTGCTCTGATAGTGACTTTTCTCTTCTCTGAGTAATCAATGGCAGACGGTAAAGCCTGCATGTGTGTGTAAGCTGTTGGAGCTTTCTAATAGAGCTGTGGGTGTCTCTTCATTAATCAATGTCCAAACTGCACGCAGGATCTATCACATATAGACTAATGAAATCACTGCGCACCGCGCCACCGCCTCTGCTGTTGTTCCCCAACTCGCCTTCTTTTAATTGGCATTTGGCTCATTTTCCTCAACGTTTAATCAGCTCTGAAAGAGAGCGCATCTCGAAGCGGCGCTCCATTGGTTCCTTCACGAGTCTGACTGCGTTCGGTGGCGGTGTGTATCTGGAGGGATGCCAGCCGGGTTTTTGGACAGCATCTGAGTGTTGACGCAGACGTTCTGTCAGATACTTTCTTTCTTTCTCCGTCTGTCTCTTGTCCTGTCCGAAATGGCAGCATCAGCAATTGCGGTATATGAAGTCCACACATTTGGGATGTAAGCTAGTGTTTTAGGAAGTAAGAATTAACTAGTTTAATTATGTTGGCCAAATCATTAGAAACATCAAGAATCATTGATGAGGTAATTAGGGGCCAAGCGCCGAAGGTAAGAAGGCACCTATTGTATCTGTTGCCGTTCTTCTTATCATTCTTCCGCTTCTTCTTCTTCCACTCTGGAAGTATATGGCAGCCCATAGAACCACTTGCGGGAAAGTTATGAAATTTGGCACACATATAGAGGACAGTCTGATCTGTCACCATAGTTAAGTCAATCCCTCTAACGCCACCAACTGTCCAAAGTTGCACTCACGTTTATGATAACTTTTGAACCGTAAATTCCTTGGCTCAAGACGATTTTAATGCACCCTATGACATCATTTTCCGTCATGAAAATTTTCCCGCCATTTTGAATTGACCAAAATGTAACCAGATCATCTTCAGATCATGCTGACAAAAAGTTATGGAATTCAATTCGATTTGGCAAACCGTTCTCGAATAACGCGCAAACGATTGCGACAAAGTGCCCCCCAAAATGGACATGTGGCCATATCTCTGCGACACTTCAGCGTATTCTGACCAAACTTGGTGTGTATTATGACAACCATGACCTCAGGTTAACTGCAGAGTTTCAGCACAGTGCCACCTAGTGGTCAGGAGATATGAAAAAATTACATTTTTGCTTATAACTTCTGAACGGGTTGGCCAAAAATCTCAAAACTGGTCTCTTTAGATTTGGTGCAGCATGCCGAGGTAGAATGGTATTTTGATCAGCTGAGATCTTGTGAAGAGCTTATAAAATGAGTAAAGGAGTCAAAGCAGCGGCAAGAATCCCGTCACACACACAAACAAAGATCTGCTGCAAGGAGACGCGGTTCTGATGCCTGTACTGAACTGTGATGGGCAACATCGGAACTATGACGAGAAAAAACAGACATGCTTGAGCTTTCTGCCCTTTTTAGGGTCACATCTTGTGACATGTCCTGTTTTCGTTTCGTTTACATGTCTTTGGTCCGTCTTGCATTCATGATTCATTAGAACCGCACCAGAGTTGCTTTGGAAGTGGAGCGATACCCATCTTTTCAGCGCTCTCGGTCCACTTGTCTGTTGCTCACCATGGTTCAAATGGCAGCGTTCACACTTATTCAAATGAACCGCACTAACAGAGCAGTCGCACCTGAGTTCCTTTTAATCCAACCAAACGTGCCAAGTGTGAACACACCCTTAAACAGCTGGTCTTGAACTAGTAGCGTCTGAGGCTGAAAAGCAAAATAAGGTCCTCACCAAGCATATTTGTTTATTTTTATTATCATTATTTTGCAATTTATAATATAGATTTTTATTTAAAATAATTAACTTAATACATTTTTAATAGTCAAAAATTAATTGTGCATGCTCATTTTCACTTACCTTTGAAGTTATTTAATGCTTACTCAATTTAAAACACTAATAATTTAATGACTGTTAAATAAAAAAATACACACAGCTGATCGTTACATCAAAAGCATCCTTTAAAGAAAATGAATTATTTACTTTGAAATGTCTTTGGATGGCCAAATAAGTTCTCCAAACTCTTTAACAAGGACCATGATGAGCTATGTTCATTTGCATGTGTGCAGGTTATGTAGTAACAGTCGGTTGCGTCATTCAAGGCTGACTCTGAGAGCGGTCCCTGGGGGCCGATAGTCGAGGGCCCCCCTCAGGAGGCCAGGAGGAGGTCCACGTCAGTGCTGTCAATTTGTGTTCTCTAGGAAAGAAACAACCTCGAGGCAACCTGTCGTTTGTGGTTTAGAAGGGGTACTCCCAGTGGGACTCTCCTATTGGTTGATCTGAAGCTTCAGTCATCATTAGTGCGTTGCCATGGTAACGCAATTCCCACCTCCCATACCTCACCAACTGCTGATGTCCCTGAGCTGAACCTGTGTTATAGTCTTGCTATGCGTTTTCTGAAAAAGAAAAATGTTATAATGAACGTGGCCAAAAACAAAGTTGATTTAAAAGCGGTCGTGTGTCCGTAATGAGGTGGGAGGGGCTTGTTGCATTGTAATTATAACGTGAATGATGGTTTTTTGCACAGTCAACAACAGCGAATGTTTCTTTGTCCTTCCCCTTTCAAAAATGTTCCAATATACCAATAATGTAATTTTTTTTTTTTTTTTTTTTGGTGGGGGGGATTACCTTACCATTACAGTATGTGAATATGGTAATGAGATTATTTTAAATATTCAAATTAGTGGTTGATCTAATATTGGGTTTTTAATGATTTGAATAATTCTTATTCTTTTATTTTTGTAAAGGCTGTATTTATCCAATTACTGTGGCTTGCAAACAACTCTATTCCTTACAATCTTTAGAGAACAAAATATGAAGGTTATAAACCCACTTGGTAAAAACCCATTAAATGATTTTGTCTCAATATGAGGGGTTTGGTATTCTCAGCGCTCGCTGAAACAAATCAAGGAATTAGATGCAAAGTTCTTCTCTCAGGAATAAAGCCAATATTTGAGCAGACGTAGGTGAGACTTCAAAGACTTTCTTGTGTGCCCACCCAAGGAGAAAAAGATAAAGAGAGAGCGAATGAAAGAGAAACGCTCGAGCAGTTTTACACACTAATACCTGCATGTGTTTCCCCTGAGGCGAGCTGTGCACCCTCGACTCGTTTCAACAGGTTAAATTCTCATGCGCAAATATGAAAATCTAGACGCAAATGTTTGGCCCATTGCAAGCGCGTGTTTTCAACGGCTTTTCGCATTGATATAGCGCAAATAAACCTGGGTACACAAGTTTCCTTGAAACGCCTGTGCCATTAAACCTTATGCTGTTATTTATTCATGTAGCAAATTATTAGAAATGCATGATAGAGATGTTACTATTTTAATGTTTTAGAAAGAAGTCTCTTTTGCTCACCAAGGCTGCATTTATTTGATCAAAAATAGACAACAACTGCAATATTGTGAAGTATTACAATTTAAAATAATGTTTTTATAGTTTAATATATTTTCAAATGTAATTTATTCCTGTGATCAAAGCATCATTACTCCAGTCTTCAGTGTCACATGATCCTTCAGAAATCATTCTCATATGATGATTTATTATCAATGTTGGAAACAGTTGTGATGCTTCATTTTTTTTTTTTTTTTTGGAACCTGTGATACTTTTTGATGAATTCTTTGATGAATAAAAAGTTAAAAAGGACAGCATTTATTTAAAATATAAATATATTCTAACAATAGAAATCTTAACTATCAATTTTTATCAATTTAATACATCCTTGTTGAAAAAAAAAGTATCACAGGTTCCAAAAAAAAAAAAGTGAAGCAGCACAACTGTTTCCAACATTGATAATAAATCATCATATGAGAATGATTTCTGAAGGATCATGTGACACTGAAGACTGGAGTAATGATGCTGAAAATTCAGCTTTGATCACAGGAATAAATTACATTTGACAATATATTCACATAGAAAACACTTATTTTAAATTGTAATAATACTTCACAATATTGCAGTTTTTTTCTTGATCAAATAAATGCAGCCTTGATGAGCAAAAGAGACATATTACAAAAACATAAAAAATAACAATGTTTCCAAACTTTTGACCGGTATCAATACCCTATTGTTTTTTTATTATTTAGCAATAATATATAATTTAAAATTTAGTTTTTGTTAAAAAAAATAATAATAATAATTGTGCATGCTCATTTTCTTTATTTTTGCATTTATCTTTGCCAATATTTAATGCTCACTTAAATGTAATATTTGAAAACACTAATAATTTAATAAAACTGTGTTAAATATCATTTAAAACGATTTAAAAATGCATATTCTTTACCAGTCAAAAGTTTGGAGTCATTACATTTTTTGAAACCTTTTTTTCTGCTCACCAAGGCTGCATTTATTTGATCAAAAATACAGTAAAACATAAATATTGTGAAATATTATTACAATTTTTAAAAAAATGTTTTCTATGTGTGTGTATATACAGTCAAACCATAATGTATTCAGACACCTTCAACATTTTCTCACATGATCACAGTTTATTCGCTATAGTTTAGAAAATGGTAATAAAATATGACAAGATCTCAGAGTTAAACTGTGTCAGAACAAACTCATCTTGATAATGTCAGATCACTTTGATAGAAAGGGATGTAATGGATTACACTCAACCAATCAGCTGTTCAATGCAAGATCACAATTAGATATTATCAGTTTAGCTCAAGCAATGCTTCATTTTCTTCAGTCTGTGGTGTCAAAGGTCACATTAGCAATTAAAGAGAAAACACTTCAGCAAAACATGCTCAGCTCAAAGTGTCTGAATCATTTTGTCCCCAAATGTTTATCAATTTTACTGCTAGCCACTGTATGAAGAATTTTTGGGTATAATATGTCACAGTTTACTTTATTTTGCTATCCTCACTTACATAAACGAACTGTGTCCTGCACACACTAGTACAAAACTATATCTGGTGTCTGAATCATTTTTGGTTTGACTGTATACTAAACTGTAATTTATTCCTGTGATCAAAGCTGAATTTTCAGCATCATTACTCCAGTCTTCAGTGTCACATGATCCTTCAGAAATCATTCTGATTTGATGATTTGCTGAAGCATTTCTTCTTATCAATGTTGTATGAAGAGCTCTGTCTTGAGGGTGTTTGAGAGATGCAAAGAAATCGAACCGCCCTCTGTAGCTTTTTTTGTGTGTTCATTCTACCTTTGAATCTTCCATTGTTTCAGAGATCCTCCACAATACCCTTCATCTCCCTGAGGACAGCCCGAGAGATTAATTGATTCCAGAACTATTATTTGTCATCATTACCCTCCATTTCCTGTTGCCATTGCGCCTTTGTCTCCAGATGAGTGTGGAATTACTGCTTGAGAGGGCCGTTTTGCTGTGCTTTTTTTGTATTGGCCTGTTATGTAGGGAGCTAATGGCGTGTAGAATCAATTCCTGCTTGGCCCCGGTCCCTCGCTGGAAGCTGGATAGAAGTTTTGCGGACCGCTCAAGCCTCTTTCGTTTAGGGCACGGGGATGTTTCTCAGATTTCGTTTCGGTTTGAAAAACAACGTTTTAGGGGGCGCAGGGAGGGTAGAATCCAATTTATGGATTTAGACGAACTGTTTGTCTCCAAACTTGTGGTGAATGTGTTCGTTTCAGACCACAGGTTTGAACTAAAGGTGAAAGAATCCGAACGTCTTTTCCAAATCATCCAGCATGGTTAGATTACATTGCTGTAGACCAGAACGTTTTACACTGAGGTTCGTGGTGGTGTTGTTTTTCTATTGCCAGAGTTCATGGAGTCATACAGTCTTTTGGAAACAAACAGGAGGGAAAGTTGGTTGAACTTCAGCAGGCATGGGGCAATTGCTTCGCATCTGATTTCACACTGTTGAGCCTTCGCCACGTTTGCTTGTAACAGTGGGGCTTTATTATTGTAATTTGATTAATGGCAAAGTCTTTGTCAGAGCCTCCCTCAATAGCGCCATTGTGTCAATGGACCAGAAGTGACTTCCCCCTCCTGCTGGGTCTTGAAAACTGCTGAAACCGTCTCTCGTTGGAGGGGAAAATAATTTGACAGGCCCGCACCCCCCGCTCCAGCCCCTCTGAGGACTCCCATAATGCCCCCCGTGGGCCGGCTGCTTGTTCTCAGTTGTGTGAGTGATGAAAGAGTGGAGCGCAAAGAATCAGCCCTCATTGTCTTGCCATAATCAATTACCGTACCGCAAACTCTCCCTCTAGACCAGCGTCATCGCCTCCATCAAAATGAGCTGCAGTAAATATAGTCTTATAAAGCAAAATGTTTTGTTGACAGTCCGTGCAATTTGATGGTTTTACATGCATCGGAGTCATTCTTAAGATACTACTATGAACCCTAGGGCTGGGTATTGTTCAAAAAATGTAGATACCAATACCGGTTCCTGAACGATACTTTTTTCGATACCAAATTTATTTTTCTGTTTTAAAAAGATTACATTACCTCAAAAAAAAAAACCTTTGGTTTTATTTTTTCAGTTTGTTGACTTTGTTTTACAGACTCATTAGTAGGGTAGTACTGGGGGGCGGAAAATATGCCTACATATAAAGCTTGCCGCAAAGCACTGGCAAAAGTAGCCTAATGTTTATAAATGTAGAAATAGCAAGGAGACATTCATTTTAATTGTTTATTAATAAACTAGTGTTTTCGGAGTCCGTGTTGGGCTGCAAAGATTAAGTTGACGATGCTGATCTCTGCAGTAGGGAACGCCTATAGAGGGAAATGCACCTTTCATTTGGATTACATAAAGTATTTGTTTAAACAGATATTTCAAGCTTTCTATAGGCCTACTTCTCATGTCTGTGAGGAAAGTATATGCCAAGTTTCGGTTCATTTATGTGACACGCTGCAGTTCTTTTTGCAGTCGGAATACGGAGAAACTTTCTGCTCTTTAGTTTATTCTGTGCACTGTCAAGTGCTTCAAATTTGTTGTGGTGTTGGTCTTAGTAGCAATTATCTTGTCGTGAATATTACATTGTGCGCTATTGGCATATGTGAGCCTGGTGAAATGTAGTCACATCTTTTACATCTATGTGAGTTGGGACGCTTACCCCCTATTTACACTGCACACATCTGCAGCGCACCACGGCTCAGACGAGGTTTTGTTCTGTCCTTGTGCCGTGGCGCGGCTGGTATAAACAGTAGGATTTGCTAGAGTGGACGCGATCAGCTCCGCTGTCTGTGTCGGAGCTGTATTGCGTTGCAGACGGGGTTACACACTACAGCCTTACACGCGAGCCGCGTCCCTGGGTGTAACCGCCGTAAACAAATGTTTTTTCCACCACAGACAATCGTGCTGCATGCTTATTGGCTCACTGACGTTGACGAGATTAACCCCTTAGGTATCGAAATTTGGTATCGAACAAGAAGACCTTTTACCATACTCTATAGTATCGAACTCGATACCCAGCCCTAATGAACCCTGTATTGATAGTTAACGTAATGTGTACCTTTTTAATAAGGTTGCATTCATCATTTGTAAGTCACCTTGGATATAAGCATCAACTAAATAAATACATGTAAATGTATAGGTGTAATTATTTTTTCTGTATGCACAGCAAGAAATCCAGTAAAATCGAAGTTGTGAACTGCATATAAATTAATATGGACACTGGTAAAATATGAATATATATTTATATTTATAAGGGGTGTACCTATCTAATGTCTAACGATACGATGCATCGCTGGCTATGAGAATCGATATTGTATCAGATCGTGATGAACCATCCGATTTTTGAAATTATTATTTTAAATTTTTACTTTAATATATATATATATATATATATATATATATATATATATATATATATATATATATATATATATATATATATATATATATATATATATATATATATATATATATATATATATATATATATATATATATATATATATATATATATATATATATATATATATATATAATATATATATATATATACCCACCTAAAGGATTATTAGGAACACCTGTTCAATTTCTCATTAATGCAATTATCTAATCAACCAATCACATGGCAGTTGCTTCAATGCATTTAGGGGTGTGGTCCTGGTCAAGACAATCTCCTGAACTCCAAACTGAATGTCAGAATGGGAAAGAAAGGTGATTTAAGCAATTTTGAGCGTGGCATGGTTGTTGGTGCCAGACGGGCCGGTCTGAGTATTTCACAATCTGCTCAGTTACTGGGATTTTCACGCACAACCATTTCTAGAGTTTACAAAGAATGGTGTGAAAAGGGAAAAACATCCAGTGTGCGGCAGTCCTGTGGGCGAAAATGCCTTGTTGATGCTAGAGGACAGAGGAGAATGGGCCGACTGATTCAAGCTGATAGAAGAGCAACTTTGACTGAAATAACCACTCGTTACAACCGAGGTATGCAGCAAAGCATTTGTGAAGCCACAACACGCACAACCTTGAGGCGGATGGGCTACAACAGCAGAAGACCCCACCGGGTACCACTCATCTCCACTACAAATAGGAAAAAGAGGCTACAATTTGCACGAGCTCACCAAAATTGGACAGTTGAAGACTGGAAAAATGTTGCCTGGTCTGATGAGTCTCGATTTCTGTTGAGACATTCAGATGGTAGAGTCAGAATTTGGCGTAAACAGAATGAGAACATGGATCCATCATGCCTTGTTACCACTGTGCAGGCTGGTGGTGGTGGTGTAATGGTGTGGGGGATGTTTTCTTGGCACACTTTAGGCCCCTTAGTGCCAATTGGGCATGGTTTAAATGCCACGGCCTACCTGAGCATTGTTTCTGACCATGTCCATCCCTTTATGACCACCATGTACCCATCCTCTGATGGCTACTTCCAGCAGGATAATGCACCATGTCACAAAGCTCGAATCATTTCAAATTGGTTTCTTGAACATGACAATGAGTTCACTGTACTAAAATGGCCCCCACAGTCACCAGATCTCAACCCAATAGAGCATCTTTGGGATGTGGTGGAACGGGAGCTTCGTGCCCTGGATGTGCATCCCACAAATCTCCATCAACTGCAAGATGCTATCCTATCAATATGGGCCAACATTTCTAAAGAATGCTTTCAGCACCTTGTTAAATCAATGCCACGTAGAATTAAGGCAGTTCTGAAGGCGAAAGGGGGTCAAACACAGTATTAGTATGGTGTTCCTAATAATCCTTTAGGTGAGTGTGTGTGTATATATATATATATATATATATATATATATATATATATATATATATATATATATATATATATATATATATATATATATATATATATAATGTATGTATGTATGGTATGCATGTATGTGTATATATGTATGTGTTTATTTTACAATTATTTGTCCTTTTTTCTTTAGAGTTTTATCCAGAAAACTTTTTGAATTATGTATAAATAAATAAAAAAAAATATATATATATATATATATATCATGTATGTTTTTATATATAATTGGAACATTTCATACATTTACAATTTTATGTTTACTTTAGAATATTTATTTCTGTATAATTCTGTTCAGACAACTTCAGTGTTTTCTGTAGCTGGGTTTAAGATAAATGGTGTCCATATCAGAAAATTATGGTAATGATAAAGGGGCTTCAATGCCTGAGGTGGGATTTTTTTATTTAGGGTTTTCATATATACCAATTGTTGTTCTGACGCTTTCTGAAAATGTGATTAAATATATTATAAAATAATATGTTGAAATATCACTGGAGCCTGAGATCCCCCATAAGGTAACTGAATTATCTGATTGGGTTGGCGGTTGATGTAAGGCTTTGGTTCAGTGGATTTGTATAATTTATAATCCGACAGCTGTTGTCTGTAACTCGCTTAAAAATAAATGTCCATTTCTGACAAAAATGGGTGCTATTTTAGTGCCTAAAGAAGGAAAATGTGCTTTGTTAGTATGTGCCTGATATTGTGGTTGTCTTCAAAAATTAAGTAAATATAGTAAAATGAAATCAAACTGAAGCTCATGAATTACCCATAAGGTAATTGAATTAGCTGATTGGGTCGGCAGTTGGCGAAACACTTGAGTTCAATCAATATATTGTCCTTGATTCTGAATGTATTGTGTTCTCAGTGTTACCAATAGGTGTGGAAATGGATTGTGGGATATGTGCCCTCTGGGATGCTCAATTTCCATGTTTTATGAGGTAGAAATGGACTCCTGAGGGAAGAACCCCACTCCACCCAGATGAGCCCCACTTTTATTGCTGTGAAGCGGCCCACCTGTCATCCACACGGGTCTTATAGAGATGGATTACATGTGCTGTTTTTCTCTGTGAAACTGTAATCTTGAGCCACAGCGTGAGGTTAAGTGTCCTAACATGCTAATGCCTCACAGAAAGGGATGGGGTGGGAACAATGTGATTGGCTGATGAGTGTGAAGAAGTGTGAGGAGCAGCTATTGATTACCTGTTGAGAGCTAATGAGCACTTTGCTTTAGGTCTAACTTTGCTTTCAGCATTAGAAACCCTCAATGCACCTGATGTTTGCAAGTGTTTGTTCACGGAGCAAATTCTGATTGATCTGAAAGCGTTTGAAAGCATCAGGTAGAAATGAAAAGAGAAGTTGCCTTTGGAAGATGAAAAGACAAAGAGGAAAACACAGATGAAAGCACAAACTCTCTAATTCTGATTCGAGTTGGTTTACGTGAATGTAAAGTGAAGGAGGAAACACAATAGAAGCTGCTGAAGGACTGTGTGTGTGTGTGTGTGTGCGCAAAGCTACTAGAATATAAATACGATGGCTTTTGTTCTTTAGTGGTCTAGCGTCCGACAGTAAGGTCAGTGGGAATGCCGCTTGATTTCAGTGAGAATCATGATGTTTTAATTTATGTAATTCAGCGCTGTCTACAAAGCTTAAATGTGATTTATAGTTTAATGTGCAGAGATAACTAAATGAGCCGTTTATGGATTCTTTCTGAAACATTGAGCCTCATACACTAATTTTGTGTGTTTTGTGTGCAGACAAATTCTCCCACTGGATTAAAGCAAAGTGTGCATTCTCAAAAACAGTTAAAACGCAAACATTTTTTATACAGGCCTGGACTACATTTAATCGTGTTACAGACCTCTCATTTAATGTGCAATATTTCCATATTTTTATTTTATTCTGGTTTCCTTAAAAATAATACTTTTGTTATCATTTTAATGATATATATTTTATCACGTAAAATTAGCTTACTTTTTTGGGGGGTTTTTGTCATGATTTTTTTTTCTTCGAAATAATATTTCCATTTCTAAAAAAAAAATAAAGTGAAGTAGTTTCTAAGGCCCTTGGCAGTATGTGCCAAATGTGTATTTTAATTTATATGTTTATTTATGTTTATTTTTTCATTTTAATAATATATATCACGTAAAATTAGCTTACTTTTTTGTTTCTACTGGCAGTATGTGTTTTTTTAATTTTTTTTTAATTATTATTTTTTTATTATTTTGTCAAGTCATGTTTTTTTTCTTAGAAATAATATTTCCATTTCTAAAAATTATTATTATTTTTTTTTAAATGGTTGTTTTTAAAGCCATTTGCAGTATGTGATTTTAATTCATTTATTTTGGGGGGTGCACGATATATCAGTCACTGTATCGGTATCGGCCGATATATGTTAATTTTTAATGTTATCGCTATCGACCCGATAAGAAAATTTGGCCGCTATATTAAAATCGATAATTAATGTATTCTTTTCTTCAGCTGAGACACTTCAGATGTGCACTGTTCACCATGATGGGTTTGAATTGCTTGAAATATGATCGAAATCATGAGATCGAAATGAGAACATCATAACTGTGTGTGGTGAGGTTTGGCGAGCGAGAGACGTGGGAGGAGCGAGCGAGACACACCGGTCTCGAGTCCTCTTATGAGGGAGCTCGGAGGCATATAAGGACGAGCGACACCAGTGAAGGATGAGGGAGTATTATGTTTTATTATGTGTGTGCGTGGCAGCCGTCCGTGAGGGGCTGCTCGCGTTACTTTTCTTTTTGTTTATTTATTTATTAAAGTCTTTTAAATGTTTGCTGGTTCCTGCCTCCTTCTTCCCTGAACAAAGAACTGTGTTACATTTAAAAGACTTTAATTTATAAATAAATAAACAAAATGAAAGTAACGCGAGCAGCCCCTCAAGGACGGCTGCCATGCACACACATAATAAAACAAAACACAACATAAAGTCCAGGCCTGGTCCTCTCTCGTCCTTCACTGGTGTGGCTCGTCCTTATATGCCTCCGAGCTCCCTCATGAGAGGACTCGAGACTCACGCCTCCCACGTCTCTCGCTCGCCAACCTCACCACACTGTGTGCTTGGGTCATGGCTTTTAATGGTGAGACTTTTGCTTTTGTAATCAGGCTCTCAAAAATTATATACAAATTTGGATTTAGATTTATTGGCCAATATATCTGTTATTATTGGCTTTCAAATAAAATAATTATCGGTATTGGCCAAAAATTTCACATCTGTGCGTTCCTTAATTTATATGGTGTGTATGTGTGGTATCAGAATAAGTTTATAAATATAGAATAAGTTTATAAATAAGTGTATATGTTTTTAGTGTGAGCATATTGATGAATTATGATTTCTGCATGAAAATGCCACCAGAGTTTTGGAAATTACACACTTGGATGTTGATGGCCATGATGGACCCTCGAGACTGTGGATGGGCAAATCCTCGCTTGTAACGCCAGCTCAAGCGTCACTGTGCTTCCTTTCACGCTCATCTACACTTCACCACCATCTCTTGGTCTCTTAAACGTGGCACTCATGCACATTCCCACAATGCAACAAGCTCTAAAACGGAAGCTTGTCATGGTCTGTTAAATGGAGAAAGGAAATATGTGACACTTAAACCGATTTCCTTGATTTTGTTTTTGTATCTCTGCCGCTTTTCCTTCCCAGCCGTTCCAGGCCACTTCTCGTTCTCTTCAGTCTTTGTATGTGTCAGTATCTCTCTCTTCTCCTCTCATTCACTAGTATGCCATTTCCCTGGAGAGCCCTTGCCCCTTTCTGAGAGGTCTCGCTGACTGAGGCGGTTTTGAAGTGGCTTTTCCTCAAAGTGTGCAGACTAAGGCTAACAGCTTATACTTATCAACCCAACAGCCTCATTTTCTGGCTGTCTCGGGGCTTCTGGGTCAAGGATGCATCACTGTTGCCCTCCAACAGCAATTTTGGACTCTATCCGATTACTCACAGCCAGCCTGTGACAAACATCCAAAACCACAAACAGGGGCACATTTGGCCACGTTAGTCCAAATGTTTTCCAGCTGGCTTCTCTACAGTTAGCATGCAACTGTGGCTTTCCTATGCGTTGCATGGGCTTTTTTTAGATTGAGAAAGCACAAGTACACAAGTTTGCATGGCAAGTTTTGAACGCTTTTCAGTTTTAATGGTGCCAAACTGTGACTAATTCCTTAGTGTTAGAGGTCATTGTAAAGGCTTCATTGTTTAGTCCTGTTTAATGTTAGAAATTAAATTGAGCCAATTATATAGCGTCATTAAAGTAGCTAATCTGTGAATGGTTTTATGACATAAATGTAATTATGTGCTGTTTGCATCTGCATCTGTTTCTCAGGTACCATTTTTATGAAGACATATTTTTAGTACCAAATTAGCTTGCACGACAAACAAGCAGCAAGCAGCTACTGTCTCAGATTATGTATTTGGTGCTTTGTGTCGAACACGAGAGGCTTGTCATTTCCTGCGTAATTAAAGTACGAAGCAGCTTGCTACGTTACGCGAAGTCTTGCCGTAATTGTTTTTGCACAACACCACCGGTGCAGATAATTGGTCATTAGTGCTGTCTGAACAATGCGGGTTGGTGGCTCAACACTGTTATGTTTTTTAATTATACGTCACTGTGATCGTCAAGCAATTATGTTGGTTTATACGTTTTCCCAGAGGTATTTTTGCTTGCCGGAAAGGTGAGGGTCCAGAATGAAAATCACTTATCCAACAAAAGAACATGATGGAGCTGTAATCTTGTGTTTTTGAGAGCATAATTTCTGAATTTATGTTGGTTTATTATTGCATGCAATTGGTGTTGATTTCAAGACCTGAATTTCAGTTGGACATACTACTCTGCATCAAATAGTCTGTAAATCCTGTAAGACATTCTTCTCTCTGTCCTCAGGTTCTGACATTCAAGGCTTCACCCCGTTCAGGTTCTCGGTTGAACCCGTCGACACGCTGGCCGTACGTGGCCTCCCCGCTGTTCTGAACTGCTCGGCCAATAGTGACGCTCCGGTAAGGGTGGAATGGAAGAAGGATGGAACGTTCCTGAACCTGGTGGCGGACGACCGGAAGCGGCAGCTAGCGGACGGCTCTTTGCTCATCAGTATGGTGGTCCACTCCAAACACAATAAGCCTGATGAGGGGGTGTACCAGTGCGTGGCCACCATCGACAATCTGGGTACCATCAGCAGCCGAACCGCACAACTTGCAGTGGCAGGTATGAAAATGAAGTTCATGTCTTAACCCTGTAAAGCTGTATCATATTTGATGCACACATTTCAACAGGCTCTAAATGTTAAACATAATCTCAACTTTGCTGGAAAACATGTTACACAATCTACATGCCCTCTGTCGTCTGATTGGTAGTTTAGCAGGTGCAAAATGTAAAAATGTCCACCTTTAGCTCGTGGTTCACGTGTCATGCGATATTGAAGAAAAGTGCGATTATGTAGTAACTCATTAAATAATGCGATATGCAATGCGATAATGTACAAAACAGAAATTGAATAGTAAAATGTAAAAATTAAACTGCTTAGTCTTCACTGTATGAATTAAATAAACACTTATTCCTATTAAAGGGATAGTTCACCCAAAAATTATCACATGATTTACTCACCCTCAAGTCATGCTAGGTGTATATGACTTTCTTCTTTCAGACGAATACAATTGGAGTTATTAAAAAATATCCTGGCTTTTCCAAGCTTTATAATGGCAGTGAATAGAGGATGAGATTTTATAGCCCATAAAAGATATCCACACGGCTAACAAAGGCCTTCTGAAGTGAAGCCATGCGTTTGTGTGAGAAAAATATCCATATTTTAACACTAACTTTATGAACTAAAATAAGTAGCTTCTGACAGACGGCCTACTCATCGATTTATGGCGGAAGAGTGATAGCTGACCCGACGCATGACGTATTGATGAACGCGGAAGCGCAGAGGATAGAGCAAAACAAAACACTGGTCACAAATTAGAAGAATTTTTAAAGAGAAATGTGGGAGGAGCTTGAGTTTGTTGCCCAGCCCCATTTGTTTGAACTGCGAGAGGCGTCAAAGCTTACGCTACTCCTACATCGTGCATGGGGTTACTCTTTTGGCTTAAGTCTGTCGGAAGCTACTTATTTTAGTTTTTAAAGTTTTAAATATGGATATTTTTCTTACTCAAATGCTTCAGAAGGCCTTTATTAAGTATCAGTCATATGAGCATGTGTTATAAAGGTCTCATTGATTTGCATAACAAGCTTTAAGAATTTAAACTTTTGGGCTATAGAAATATTAGCAAATTGCATATTTTTGCTCAGATATCAGTTTTGCATATTTTTGCTCATAATCACCAAATCATGTTTTTTCCCCTCCATATTCTCTCTTTATCATACTATTTTAGCCATAAATGCCTGATGGATCAAATATGACACTCAACAAAAAACATGCATGCAAACTTTTTAAAGACTTTATCTTAAAGGTTCAGTAAACTTATCCATTAAAAAAAAAAAAACTATTGTTTTTTTTGTTTTTTTTTAACACTACAAGGTTTTTAAGGGTTATTCTAGTCTGAATCTCAAACAGCATTCGCTCTGATCATCTGCTGCATATGAAAATGGCAAGATCTTTCTGAAAATTCCCATTTTGAGTCTGGCTGAATGAATATTAGGGGTGTAATGATATACTCATGTCACGATTAGGGTTGGGTATCGTTTTTTTTTTTTTTTTTTTTTTTTTTTATACAATACCGGTGCCAAACCTATACTTTTAAAACAGTACCGGTGCTTAAACGGTGCCTGAACCAATACTTAAAAAAATGAGAAGAGCCACAAAATGACGGTGGATGATATTTAAAGAATGGCTTTTTTTTTTTTTAAATTGAACAATTTATTAAAAGTTTAAAGTATACTTAAATATATACATATAAATAGATACAAAGCACAATTTACTTAACAAATTCACATTAAAACTCAGCCACCTAACCCAACTACAATAGGCCTAATTTAACACTAAATACCAGTTACAGTACTAATAACAGCAAAGCAGTCGGTATTCAGTAGACGGTATGTATGCTACAAACCAGCTTCAGCATTATTTTGCAGAAATATGACCATACTCTGGCTAAATATTTTAGAACGCATCGCCTTGTTTCCATGGCGACACGTCTCACGTGACACACAGCAGCTGCAATACTGCTGTATGACAGAAATATCGGTTTTATTAGTTTTTTTTCTTTTTTATTCAAAATATTCACAAACTTGTTAACTATGTCATGAACTATCTGATATTCTGATTTTCAAATATGAAAGTTTACATCGGATTTACATCACGTAAATTCATCCTCGTCTCACGAAATACATGAAAGTAAGTGGCCGGTGAACTGGGAGAAGAATAGAGTAAACTATTGAGTTACTATATAATGTTTATCTGATATAAATAACATAAATGACACATAGTCAAATTATAACTGAAAGGATTGTTATTGTATTTTTTGCTAGTGCTTATGTGCATTTAAATGTCTAGAACCTAAAATAAACATGATGCGGTTGAAAACACTGAATAGTTGTGATATGTGACAAGCGCTGAGCGTGTCTGTCTCTGGCTCGGCGCCAGCCAAAGCAAGAATGCACGTTTGAATTTAAGTGGCACCAAAATGAGGAACCGAAATCTGCGTTCTGATTCAGTCCGGTTACATAACGGTTATATAGGTACCATATTGGCACCGGGTTTCGGTACCCAACCCTAGTCACGATTCGATATAAATCACGGTACTGAACTCACGATACGATACGCAATATTTTAAGTCATAATAAAGGGTTTTTTAAAAAACTTTTTTCTATTATTATTATTCAAATAATATTATTATCAGGACCCACAAGTATTCCCCCATTGCATCATTATACATAATATTCAACATTATATATAGTCGTTTAATGTAGTAATGTCACTGAAACTTAAATTTTTTCCCCTCACGCATTTACTTGCGCTTTTAATGCAGGCAGCATTCTCTCCCGGTGCTCGCTATGTCCCGCCTCTCCCGCTATTAATGCACTACATATGAGAATAAACCATCTAAAATGCTTTGAATAATTATACTACTAAAACGTCTGTCATCTGCTGCTTTAAATGATGTTTGCTTGTTTCCCAAACTGTAAATGTTTACCTCGTCCAAAAATTTTAATTCTGCATTTGCTCACTCTCATGTTGTTTTCGCACACGTCATGCAATCATTTGAACGTCCGTGTTCACTACAGTATGCACATTCTGGTAAATGTGTTCTCGTATAAAGCCACTGTGTCTCTTCAGAAGACTTGGATTTGGGTTAGACTAGTGTTGTCACGGTACTGGAATTTCTAACTTTGATACGATACCTGGAAAAGTATCGATATTCGATACCACGGGGGAAAAACGCTGCATATACTGTCAAATAGATATTTTTAATAATATTTATTTTTTGTCCATCTATTGAAAGTCTAGGCAATCAAAAATTTCTTCTGAAGAGATCACTTTATATGATAAAGCTTTTAAGTGTTTCTTTTCATATATAAACGTTGATCAATTACCATTACAATTATCTCACAAATAAACTCAATGTATTTTTATTATTTTTTGGCAATAGCTTACACACAGCACAAGGTAGCTTGATTTCAAATGATAAATTGAATTTAAAAAGACAAGTAAACAGTAATAAAATAAGAACAAATGAACAAATGACTAACAATAGCACAAATAAATACAATAGACTAAAGATACAAATGAAATGGACTGCTTTATTTTTTCAGGTAGGTCTAACAGTACTGAGGTAAGAAACTGAATAAAAAATCGAAGTAATCAAATTTAAAATAACATTGGATAATAATCTTCATTGTAAAAAATTAAATACAGATGAATCCATTAAAGTTACACAAGTCAAGAGTTTGTAGTTTTAATAACATTAAAAATATAGAGAGCGGCACGTTTATTCGGCTGCCTGTCCCTTTAAGACCTGACGCATGCACTGATCCAAAATACTGTTCCTGTTACACGTTCTTCCTGAACGGTTTACGACTGTGTTTATGCTAATACTCACCAAGATGGGCATTGTGACATTATTTTTGAGTGTATTTGACCATTAATAAGCTGAAAAAAGGAGCTCATTTTTGCACTTGTACACTCACCTAAAGGATTATTAGGAACACCTGTTCAATTTCTCATTAATGCAATTATCTAATCAACCAATCACATGGCAGTTGCTTCAATGCATTTAGGGGTGTGGTCCTGGTCAAGACAATCTCCTGAACTCCAAACTGAATGTCAGAATGGGAAAGAAAGGTGATTTAAGCAATTTTGAGCGTGGCATGGTTGTTGGTGCCAGACGGGCCGGTCTGAGTATTTCACAATCTGCTCAGTTACTGGGATTTTCACGCACAACCATTTCTAGAGTTTACAAAGAATGGTGTGAAAAGGGAAAAACATCCAGTATGCGGCAGTCCTGTGGGCGAAAATGCCTTGTTGATGCTAGAGGTCAGAGGAGAATGGGCCGACTGATTCAAGCTGATAGAAGAGCAACTTTGACTGAAATAACCACTCGTTACAACCGAGGTATGCAGCAAAGCATTTGTGAAGCCACAACACGCACAACCTTGTGGCGGATGGGCTACAACAGCAGAAGACCCCACCGGGTACCACTCATCTCCACTACAAATAGGAAAAAGAGGCTACAATTTGCACGAGCTCACCAAAATTGGACAGTTGAAGACTGGAAAAATGTTGCCTGGTCTGATGAGTCTCGATTTCTGTTGAGACATTCAGATGGTAGAGTCAGAATTTGGCGTAAACAGAATGAGAACATGGATCCATCATGCCTTGTTACCACTGTGCAGGCTGGTGGTGGTGGTGGTGTAGTAATGGTGTGGGGGATGTTTTTTTGGCACACTTTAGGCCCCTTAGTGCCAATTGGGCATGGTTTAAATGCCACGGCCTACCTGAGCATTGTTTCTGACCATGTCCATCCCTTTATGACCACCATGTACCCATCCTCTGATGGCTACTTCCAGCAGGATAATGCACCATGTCACAAAGCTCCAATCATTTCAAATTGGTTTCTTGAACATGACAATGAGTTCACTGTACTAAAATGGCCCCCACAGTCACCAGATCTCAACCCAATAGAGCATCTTTGGGATGTGGTGGAACGGGAGCTTCGTGCCCTGGATGTGCATCCCACAAATCTCCATCAACTGCAAGATGCTATCCTATCAATATGGGCCAACATTTGTAAAGAATGCTTTCAGCACCTTGTTGAATCAATGCCACGTAGAATTAAGGCAGTTCTGAAGGCGAAAGGGGGTCAAACACAGTATTAGTATGGTGTTCCTAATACTCCTTTAGGTGAGTGTATGTCAAAGGCGGCTTTATTACTGTGTGTGTGCGCT
Source organism: Rhinogobio ventralis (assembly GCA_039654625.1). NCBI lineage: Eukaryota > Metazoa > Chordata > Actinopteri > Cypriniformes > Gobionidae > Rhinogobio > Rhinogobio ventralis. Next base: position 5,120,230 of record CM077216.1, read on the forward strand.
TCAGATGTGAGCGCAAAATCTGCGGGATTGAGTAGAATTATGTGCAATCCCGCGCGAAATTCAGACCTGTCACACCAACCGGCACGTTCGCCGTGTTCAGAGAGTTAACTTGAGTGAATGAGAGGAGGCGGGTGCGTGTCAACTCGCTGTCGGTCGAAGAGGAGAGCAAGAAAGCGCAGCTGGTATCGATACTGTAGAAAGGAGTATTGGTATTGTTTCAGATATTTCAGTATCGATACATATCGAAATATCGATATTTTTGACAACACTAGATTAGACACTCGATTAGTTATTTTTTACGATGCCTTTGTCATTTATTGGATCTTGAGAGGAATGGATTTTAAAATGGAGGGACATCTTCATTTGTGTTTAGAAGTTAAACGAAATGAAATGAGGGTGAGTACATGATGACAGAGTGAATTATACCTTAAATACAGCAAGTTGAGCCTTGGATAAAATCGCAAATCATACCGTTTACATCAACGATACATAGCGTCGCATTTTTATATCGCGATATATCGTTACACCCCTAATGAATATCAATCAGTCCATTGGGCACGCATCATTCTGTCAGAGTTCAGAGTGCAGATCTCGGATCAGTCGTGGGTTTTCCTCTACAGAACCCCGCGGGTCAGCTCGCTGTAGTCGAGCTTCACACTGTGCTATGAATCTAACAGCAGGATTAGAGTGTGTTTGAACAGCAGGGTTAGATATCAGCCGGGCCTTCACAGTTTGCTCTGACTGGAACCTCCATTTCCTTTAAAGACACCCAGCAGAGTTTTCCACTGTTTGCTAGTTTTACTTCTTGAGCAAACGGGAAGAACCAGAATTAATATATGTTTGTGTGGCATCACAGAATATGCTTTTAGAGCTCAAAGGATGCTATTTTGGTTGCTCTCTCTGAAGATTTAAACAGTTCATTTAAGTATCAACTTTGCCTCAGATGTTTCTCCTGAAGTTCCTTAGAAGAAAAATAGTCAATAGTTGCCATACAATAAGAGAATAGACCTATGAAATTGTGGAGCAGCTCAGGTGAATTGCTGTTTGAAGAATTTTATGAGAAATATTGGAGTTCTTATTGAGATCTGTCTTTTGATTGCAGACTTCATTTAATATCATTGCTGTGTGTGAGCAACAAGTTTAGTAGGGTAAATGGTGTGTGCTCAGGCTCTTTTTGCACAGTGTTTGAATGTAATTTACAGGCTATAAACTTCTTATGATTCTGCAGTTCTGTGCCGTATTGATCTGTACTGTAGTGTAATGTATTGATCGCTGCACATGTCGGCAGTTCTTTATCAGTAGCATCTGCAGACCTTTCTGTTCTGTATAAAACTGGATTGTAAACTATGTTACAAGAAATGGTTCAGGACTACAGTATGTTATTGTGTTGCTGAGTACAGCAGTATTGTTTGATGGAAGCCTCTGATTGGTTCTCTGTTCACTGGGGCGTGGCCAAACCCTGATGCATTAGTATTACACCCAACTTTGAATACAAAACAAACCGTAACATGTTTATTTTTTGCTTGTCGAGGGAAAATTTGATAGTCAGTGAGGAAAAATAAACATATTAGATCTATGATAATTAATAGCATAGTTCACCCAAAAACGATTTATTCACCCTCATGTCGTTTCTAAACCAAATGACTTTCGTTCATCTTTTTTTTTTCATAAAATCTGAGAGATTTCTGTCCCTCCATTGACAGATACGCAACTACCACTTTGATGCTTCAAAAAGTTCATAAAGAGATCTTAAACTAATCCATATAAATTGAGCGGTCTAGTCCAGATTTTCTGAAGAGACTCGATCGCTTTATATGATTCATCAACTCACACATCAGTTTAAATGTATATATATTTGAGTTTTATTTTAATATTAAATATTCTATTTCCCTAAAATACATCATATTACAGATATGAATGCTATTTTGCATTTTAAAAGTTCTCATGTTGAACCAAACCTCTATGATTTTTTTTCTGTCATGTTTTGAAAGAGGTGTTTTATGAAGAATGCTGCTCTTTCTTTACAATGCAAGTGAATGGTGACCATGTGTTTCAAACATGGCAAAAAAACACCATACAACAGCTTAAAAGTATTATTTACTGATAATCAGGGCTTGACTTTAAAGGTGCAGTATGTAGGGTGCCAGCTTGAGGACACGCAACAGGAGCGAGCGCAATTGACAATGAACGCCACACTGTAAGTTAATGAGTTGATTTATCTGTGTTTTAATATGTTCTCGTTCATAGAGATTTTTAGATGGATGCAGAGGCTTTTTAGGTTGGGTAGAATCTGCGATCTCTGACCCAGTTTGTTCACTGGCGTCCATGGCTGCAATACGCTGTGTTTTCAGCCAACTGGCAACCTGTGGTGTCGAAATACTATTGGGTAAACTGGCGGTGTGTGTTACTGCACAGACCAAAACAAAAACAGACTTTCCCACACGGAACGCACATTTCAAAGTAGAATAACTGGCTGTAGCATTGTTTTTCAGAGAAACTTTAGTAAAGTACTATGCTTTAGTAAAGTGAAAAACTTACATACAGCACCTTTAACTTTTTTGCTTACCAGTCGCTGTGGTTGGTGGTTTTCCAGAGTCACTAGCCTCTCAGCATTTTCACTGTCACAATTTTGACATCGATACAATGGGGAAAAACTGCCAACTAGATATTTATAATATTATCTCATAATTTGTCAGCAGGTTTATTAGGCTGCTGTCACTTTAAGACCTGACGCACGGATCCATTACACTGTTACACATGCGTTTTCTTTCTCAACTGTTTGTTCAGTTAAGACATAACCGACTGTGTTTACGTGAATACTCACCAAGACCGGCATTTTGACATTATTTTGTGTGTATTTGACTGTTTAAGCACAATAAGCAGCTAAAAAGAAGTCAAGATGTGCCACACTTTGGGTGTGAGCACAAAATCAGTAAAATTATGCACAATAGGCGCAATCCCACGGTGAAATTCAAGCCCTGTAACAGCAACAATATTCATCCGGAGCAAACGAAGCGAGTGATGAGGGAAGGAGGGTTTGTGTGTCACTCGCTGTCTGAGAGATGAGGGAAAGAGAAAGAGACGCTGGTGTCGTGTGTCTATTCTGAGGAAAATGAGTATTGGAAGCATTTCAGATATTTCAGTGTCGAAAACTACATTGCACATTGCCTGTTTAAAAGACTACAATTGAAAAATTTATATATTATATATAAATTCAACCTGCCAAAGTGGCTAGTAGGAGAGACTGCGTTACACGCCACTGCTGGAATACACGCGTGTTTGACGGGTGTTAATGTCAAGCCCTGCTGATAATCATTCTTTGTGTGGGTTTGGAGCAACATGAGGGTGTCTATTTTTAATTTTTGTTGTCAACTATCCCTTTAAGTTGTCATTTTGCAGCGATCATACAGTATTAAAAGTGATTTCGGTCCTCTTCTTCCCCATCATGCACCATTACACAGTTTTTTCACTCAGGAATATGAGCCACTGGAAGAGATCTGACAGAAACAGGAAGTTTTACTTAAGGTTTTTTTTGAGGGAAATGTTCCGCCTGGTCTTTTAACTCTGTTTAAAGAGTTTGACACGTGTGTAGTTCACACATTTGATGGTTCCTCACCTCTCCGCCTGTCTCTCTGGCCTTCAGGGAAAATTTGTCTTAAAACACAAGCGTTCTCTCTTTATTCTCAAACAAAACTCTGTGTCTTTTCATTTCTCCAGTCGTCAGGTGCTTTCTCAGTGAAATCTGGCCTCTGAAGCTGTATCAGTGGCTCCATATGCTGCTGGCAGACATAAAGGATGCTTTTCTCCGCTCTGGATGAGGAATGACGTGTTCAGGCTTTCAGAGGAAGAGAATTAGCATCAGTGCATTATACTACATTAAGACTCGGAAGAGCTTTTGTGCTTTGGTTTTAATGCCTGTCAGTTTTGTATTTCTGCTGTAGCTGTGTGCTCCGTGAATGTGACCCCTGACAGGAAGCACAGATCTACTAGATTTTGCGTGTTCAGAAGAACATTAGAGCGCTGCTTGCCTGTGCAAATCCTACTGTTGTTAAATGTATACTCTGTAGTTGCTAGTGATTGTTCTGTGTCCTTTAAGCACGTTGTTATGAGGTTGTCCTTGTGCATCTGATCACTTGGTAAGTAACAGCACAGCTCTCCTCAACAACACGCATGATTTGAGAAATCATTCAATACGCTGATCTTAATAAACCACTAACTTCAAGTATGAGTTGTAGTAATGACACTTAACTTGATGAAGCATTAGTAACTTATCATCTCTACCTGCTGTACAAAGACACATCTGAATGATTTGAAGGGCTCTAAGATGTTCATGTACTATTAAAACACTGTGTGTGTGTTTGTGTGTGTGTGTGTGTGAGAGAGAGAGAGAGTACACTAACAGACATCTCACACGCACACAAACACTAAAACACACTCACATATACGCTAAAATGCGCGCACACTCTTTCTCTCTCTCTCTCACACACGAACACAAACACCTCACACACTCTTACACACAAACTCGCACACACTCTCTCACACACATACACACAAACACCAACACGCTCACACACACACACACTCACTCACACACACACACTCTCTCTCTCTCTCTCGCTCTCTCTCTCTCACACACACAAACACACTCACTCACTCACTCTCTCTCTCACTCACTCACTCACTCTTACTCTCTCACACACACACACACACACACACACAGAGACATCTCACACACTCTCTTATACACACAAACACTAAATCACACACTCACACACACTCTTTTTCTCACATACACACAAACACTAAGACACACACACACACACACGCACGTTTAAGTGCCTTGTCCGTGTTTTCAGATCTAGCCGGCGGTGCACGGCATGGAGACTTGAGCAATCCCAGGAGCCGTTACACTGAAAGTTCAGGGCAGCCTGTATGAGGAACACACACAGTATTTCAATTCAACGCTTTTCACAGTTCACAGGAGATCATTTAAAGCAGGACGACACTCATTCTGACAGTTTGCTAACATTTATTTCATATGTTAATGGCCGTTTCTTTCAGTCATTCATTGCGGCAGGAAAAAGAGTGTGACAAGCCAATGCCACCGTAGCATCTCCCTTCTCTTTACACACACTCATGGTCTTTTTTCTGAGTTTTCCTATAAAGACAGAACAACGATGCTCACTCCATTATTATTTTTATTTACAAAACGACCTGGAGAGACACTTGCACCATCTCTGCTGTGTTTATGGAATAGCAACCGTAAAATCAAACGAGACAGAAATGCATTATGGGAGCTGACGGAGGTGCCCCAGGCCAGGCAGGAAGAGGCTGAGCCGCTACTTTTGCTGACGATTTATGAAGTGAATTTTCTTTTAAGCCAGTTAGTCCAACTTACAGCTCTGTGCCCTAAAAACTTCCCTCAAACTACAAAAGGGCTGTTTCCTACATATAACCACTCTGAAACGCTCTCGTAAAGAGAACTCCTAGTGGGAGGATGGAGAGTTGACTATACTATTAAAACACTGTGTGTGTGTGTGTGTGTGTGTGTGTGTGTGTGAGAGAGAGAGAACACTAACAGACATCTCACACACACAAACACTAAAACACACTCACATACACAAACACTAAAACACGCGCGCACACACACTCACACACTCGCTCTCTCTCTCTCTCTCTCTCTCTCACACAAATACGAACAGACATCTCACACACTCTTACACACAAACTCACACACATTCTTTCACACACACACACACACACACACACTCACATACACACTCACTCACTCACTCACTCACTCTCTCTCTCTCTCTCTCTCTCTCTCTCTCTCTCTCTCTCTCTCTCTCTCTCTCACACACTAACACTAAAACACGCACACACACAAACTCTCTCTCACTCTAACACACACACACACACTCTCTCACACACTCACTCTCACACACACAGACACACTCTCTCACACTCTCTCACACTCTCTCACACTCTCTCACACTCTCTCACACTCTCTCACACTCTCTCACACTCTCTCACACTCTCTCACACTCTCTCACACTCTCTCACAAACACACAAACACTAACACAGACATCTCACACACTCTCTTATACACACAAATACTAAATCAAACACTCACACGCACTCTTTTTCTCACATACACAAACAATAACACACACACAAATAAATACATACACACAAACACTAAGACACACGCACAAAAACTCACACACACACTAAAGATTATTTAGGTGCTTGGCCTGGTGAACAAGAAGTCTGTTGGGCTGTTTCTGCTTTTTTATGTTGAAGGAGGGGCCTGAGCCATATCTAGAGAGCAGAATACAACAGACTTGAGCGGGACTATTTTGACTGGCCATTTAAACAATGATCTAGATTTACTACAGTATCAAATTTATATAAAGGAAATAGTTATCTGATTAATTATACAGTTTAGCCTCATTATAATAATTCAAGTTTAATTTTAATTTGTTTATAAAGCACATTTAAACAACTTGGTTGACCAAAGTGCTGTACAAATTTTGATGATGAACCTAGATAATTTATCTAGGTTCATTTATCTCCAACATTAAACATACACATTCACAAGACATTTAAAAGCACAAGTGTACAGATGGGTTTTCAGAAGACTTTTAATCTCAGATACTGTGGTCTCTGTTTTAATAGATAATGGCAATTTGTTCCAAAACCTGGGGCCAGCTACTGCAAAAGCTCTGTCACCCCTGCATTGCAGTCTAGATCTGGGTACTCGTAGTAGATGAACTGTGATCTGAGCAATCTGACTGGTTTGTGTTCAGTAAGAGGTATTGAGGAGCGGGACTGTTTAACGCTTTGTACACAAACAACAAAATTTTAAATTCAATACGATACTGAATAGGTAGCCAGTGCAGTGAGCATAGAATAGGCGTGATGTGGTCCCGTTTGGGACTGCCTAATATTTGACTGCACAATTCCACAACTGACCAATCAAAATCAAGAAATCCAAAGAGTCATTTAAAAACAAATAATATAACCCACTTTTTATAAATCAAGAGTACAACCCCTTCCTTCATTGCTCCGCCCACAATATGCACAAACACGCAATGTAAGAGTGGATTTGTCTATCATCGCTGAAGCACAGAAAAATAATACTAAACAAAAAATAGAGAAGATTTTCAGGCCTTCCCTCTTAGGTCTCTCCAGCACTGGAAAGCTTTTATAATATTAACACTCTTGCCTGATCATAACCAGTGATATTCATCTGACCTTTCCTCTTTTGTAATGTCTCTCAGCCATCTCTCTTTCTACAGTCTTTCTTCAAATCTCTCTCTCCTCCCCCATCATGAGTGGACATGCCCCCTACTGCTGATTGGCTCACTCTCTCTCCTCCCCCATCATGAGTGGACAAGCCCCCTACTGCTGATTGGCTCACACTCTCTCCTCCCCCATCATGAGTGGACATGCCCCCTACTGCTGATTGGCTCACTTTCCTCCACATCATGAGTGGACACGCCCCCTCCTGCTGATTGGCTCACTCTCTCCTCCCCCATCATGAGTGGACATGCCCCCTCCTGCTGATTGGCTCACTCTCTCCTCCCCCATCATGAGTGGACATGCCCCCTACTGCTGATTGGCTCACTTTCCTCCCACATCATGGGTGGACACGCCCCCTCCTGCTGATTGGCTCACTCTCTCTCTCCCCATCATGAATGGATACGCCCCCTACTGCTGATTGGCTCACTTTCCTCCCACCTCATGAGTGGACACGCCCCCTCCTGCTGATTGGCTCACTTTCTCCTCCCACATCATGAGTGGACATGCCCCCTGCTGTTTGGCTACAAACATTTCTCAGAACTCATTTACTGCAACTTTAAGTGACTTCAACACAATTCATATCTAAATGACGTTTGACACTTTTACACTAAATGACAATTAGACATGGTAAAAATTAAGAAACGGAGATTTGCAGTTAATCAGTTAGCATAAAAGCATGTTGCTCTGAGTGTGTTCTTTTTTTTCTAAGCAAGTACCAATATAGTTTCTGGGATGTTTTGGGTTGTTTTTAGTGTTTCTATGCAGTTGGCAGGTTGTTCTGAGAGTCTTCCAGGACTGTGGTTATTAGGGTGTTTTCAGTCCAAAAAAAACAATGAAGAAACATCTTGAGGGAGTTTTGTACTCCGATATGGTGATCATCTTCGTCAGGGCATGAGAAATATATTCTCTTACTAGTCTTTGTTGTGTGCTGCTTATTCTCGCACACACAGTGCAGCTCTAATGTAGGTCCATATTTATCCTCCTCCTGTAAAGTTTCTCTCTCTCCTTTCATTAAGTTCTACAGCTTCACATCAAAGTCTTGTAAATTACTCTGTAAGTCACGTCTGACTGCGCTCACCGTTTTACTGGGAATTCAATCAAACCTAACATTTCTCATTTATGTGATTTACGAGTGGACTCAAATTAGTCGCGAACGTTCCAGGTTCCTCGACGTGTTTCTGATGTGTATTTTTAGATTTTACTACTTCAGTAAACATGAGCATCAGTTCAAGTGTAAATGTGCGTAGGTTTGTTTTCATGTGTGAAAGCTCACATCTGTGATTCTTCACACGGCATCTCTGTGGTTACAGAGCGTTTGTAACCCTTCGGTTCTCTAGCATCCCATCCTAGAAGCGTCATGATATTCTGAACCTCATGTAAACTGTAGACAGAGACGGCATATTTAATTTGATGTGAAAACAAGACTGTGAGGGACCAAAGTCCATATGGACCTTTTTCAGTCACTGGGCCAAGTAAGACAATATTCCATGATCTACATATTTTGCTGATCCTGGAACAACATTTCTGTCTTAAAATGTAGTCCTAAATCTAACCCTTCCCATAATTTATCCCTTTAAATCCCTAAAATGATGGGTGAATAACACTGATGTAGAAGCACATAACCCTGATTGTAAGCCTAAACTTTACATAAACTGTAAACTTGTCCCTCAACTCTGATTGGTTGATTGGAATGTTGTTCCTACTGCTGATTGGCTCACCCTCTTCCTCTTCATCATGAGTGGACATGCCCCCTACTGCTGATTGGCTCACTCTCTCTCCTCCCCCATCATGAGTGGACACGCCCCCTAATGATGTTTGGCTCACTCTCTCTCCTCCCTCATCATGAGTGGACACCCCCCCCAGTGCTGATTGGCTCACTCTCTCTTCTTTCCCATCATGAGTGAACGCGCCCCCTACTGCTAATTGGCTCCCTCTCTCCTCCCCTATCTTGAGTGGACACACCCCCTACTGCTGATTGGCTCACTCTCTTCCTCTCCATCATGAGTGGACACACCCCCTACTGCTGATTAGCTCACTCTCTCTCCTCCCCCATCATGAGTGGACATGCCCCCTAATGCTGTTTGGCTCACTCTCTCTCCTCCCCCATCATGTGGACACGCCCCCCCACTGCTGGTTGGCTCACTCTCTCTTCTTTCCCATCATGAGTGAACGCACCCCCTACTGCTGATTGGCTCACTCTCTCCTCCCCTATCTTGAGTGGACACACCCCCTACTGCTGATTGGCTCACTTTCCTCCCCATCATGAGTGGATATGCCCCCCACTGCTGATTGGCTCACTCTCTCTTCTTTCCCATCATGAGTTAACTCGCACCCTACTGCTGATTGGCTCACTCTCTCCTCCTCTATCTTGAGTGGACACGCCCCCTACTGCTGATTGGCTCACTCTCTCCTCCCCCATCATGAGTGGACACGCCCCCTAATGATGTTTGGCTCACTCTCTCTCCTCCCTCATCATGAGTGGACACCCCCACAGTGCTGATTGGCTCACTCTCTCTTCTTTCCCATCATGAGTGAACGCGCTCCCTCTCTCCTCCCCTATCTTGAGTGGACACACCCCCTACTGCTGATTGGCTCACTCTCTTCCTCTCCATCATGAGTGGACACGCTCCCTACTGCAGATTTGCTCACTCTCTTTCCTCCCCATCATGAGTGGACATGCCCCCTACTGCTGATTGGCTCACTCTCTCTCCTCCCCCATCATGAGTGGACATGCCCCCTAATGCTGTTTGGCTCACTCTCTCTCCTCCCCCATCATGTGGACACGCCCCCCCCACTGCTGGTTGGCTCACTCTCTCTTCTTTCCCATCATGAGTGAACGCGCCCCCTACTGCTGATTGGCTCACTCTCTCCTCTATCTTGAGTGGACACGCCCCCTACTGCTGATTGGCTCACTCTCTCCTCCTCTATCTTAAGTGGACACGCCCCCTACTGCTGATTGGCTCACTCTCTCCTCCTCTATCTTAAGTGGACACGCCCCCTACTGCTGATTGGCTCACTCTCTCTCCTCCTCCATCATAAGAAAAGGGTCCATTGTTATTTTATTGTGCAAACATTATAAATGGTATAAGATCCAATTCCCAGTCTATAAACCATTTTTTTTGTCCATTACCCTAATTAGATTCAATAGATAGTTTGTTTTGGTCAAACCTGATGATTTCAAAATTCCTTTAAAAAAATTGTTTTCTTGTGTTGTTGTGCTTTTATTATAATAACTGAATGATCAACACATTTAATATCTTGTACATTTTCCCCTCACAGTTGCATGTTTGTATCAATTTTTTCCTTGCTTCTCTGACCCTATGGTGCGTTTGAAACGGTTTGCCTACTCTTGGTTTCTCCTCCCATGCAAGTACAAGAAGATTGAGGTCATAAATGAACACGACTGGTGTCATAAGGGTGTGAGGGGCATTGATTGTTTCCTGATTGGTTTGATTTGACGGGTCTCTGATGTGTGATTGGTGCAGAAGCGTTGTTCGTGGAGGTGTTTTTACAGAGCCTGTTCAGCTCAATAAACCTCTGCTCCTTTAAACCTGATTAAATGAGTTTACCCGACTGTTTATCGAGAACTATCGGCCCGGCTGCTGGCATTCCCATGGGTGTGTTGAGCTCATAGTAATGGGAGAGGGAAAGAGGGCAGGCAAATTGCGTCAGGAAAACTCAGACGACTTGAGGTAATTGTTCCATAAAGTGTGTTTAACGGTTCCCTGGTCTTAGATGAGCCGCCTACAGCTCCGAACTCTGATGCCAGCAACCGAAATCAAATTGAATTGGCAAGCTCTAATTGGCTGACTTTGTGCTACTAAGCTTCGCTTTCTTCTGTCAGTCTTGACATTTTTATATTTTATGATAATCTCCACATTTATTTTATTTTTATTGTATTCAAAGCTTGGTTGTTGTTTTTTTTATTTCATTTAATTTTTTTATTTTCTCATTCTCACTCATATACTCTTTTTTTGTTTTATTTTTTATTTTATTATTTTAATTAAATATTTTTTTCAAATGTAAAATAATTTTTTTTAAATAAATTTATAATTATTTATAATTTTATTAAATAAAATGTAATGTTTAGCCATTTTATTTTATATTTTGTTTTATTTTTATCAATTAATATTATTACTTTTTAAAACATTGTCACAAAGTTTGGATGTTTCATTTTTTTCTTATTTTTCTATTTTTTTTAGTATTTTTATTATATTTTGTAGTCTTTTTTTTATAAATTATTTGGGTGGGCGGGGGGCAGTATTTGGTCACTCTTTCCCCGCAAACATTTTTAAAAAAAAGATGCCAGTCAGCACCAGCATTTTTGATCATTCACAAAACTTTCATGAACCCCAGAATATTTTGTTGTATGTACATGTAGGCAGTCAAAATATCAAAAGAAAGAACAGAGCATTTTATTCTTGCTTTATCAACACTTGAAATTTTACTACTAGCTGAGAAAATCGCATTTTTGCCAGACTTCGTCCGGATCAGATTCAGAACGATGATCAAAACATTGGATTAAGGATAAAGGAAGGATAAGTCTCACTGATCCTGGTTTAGATTCTCCACCAACTAAATTATCAATTTGTGAGTAGAAAGACTGAACCTGAATCAGGAATACATCATCTTCCATTTGAAGGGGACAAGTCTGACCTTTATGATCTTCATGATCTCGTCTCACCGCACGTCAATCACATCTGAACACGAGGTAGCGGCCGCTGCTCTTCCAGACGCTAAGAGCTTCGACCTAGCATCAGACTCTACGCTGATCTGAGTGACCTGTGTGCAGTCGTCTGGAGATGATCGCTGACCTTTTATAAGGTCTGGCCTGTCAGCGGCCTCCATCATAGAGTTTAATGATGACTGGATGATCTCTCCATCGTCCTTGACTTCCTGCTGTGTCTCCACTTTAACGATTCACCTTCAGACTCAGCTGCAGGTATTACAGGGCTTGACACTTACTTTTGATTTTAAGAATGTATTAGTAAATGTTACAATTAACACAAACTAATATTAATATGTATTTTTCTTTGTAGTTAACTAATGGAGACTTTGTTGTTACCGCACAATAATAAAAAGTCAGACATTTTCAGTCAATGTCAAGGACGTGTTTTAGGTCAGATTAAAATGTAAAAATATTTAAGTTTGAAAATAAATAGCCTATTAAGTCATTAAGTATGAATTATTTGCTGCTGTGATAAACACCATAGCAAATACATAAATCTGAATGGCAGTTTGAAACATTTAAATACTTACCGGGGTAAGAAATGTTATTTGCATATCTATTTTAGTCGCAAATGCGAGTGAAAGGTTTGCACTGTCGAGCCCTGTATGATGCATCTTATCGTTTTAATTCTGGCCTGTCCTATTTATTTTATTCAGGATATGAAAAGTCTAAAAGTGGTGTTGTACTTTGATTCTTACTCAGACACATTTATTTTAAAGGGGGGGTCTAATGCTATGTCATGCATTCTGACTTATTCACACTGTTGAAGAGTTGATTTTCTTGCTAAACATGGCCAAAATGTAAAAAAACGAGTTGGACGTATGACGGCGTTTTTCTGTGCCAAATACACTCCTTCGGGATTAAAACAAGTTTCGGAATTTTTTTTCGAGTATGGCCCTGTATGACGTCATAAAGGGTGGAATTCCTTGTATGGGCACTTCTCCCGGATGAGCGCGCACACACACACACACACCAACCAGAGCGTGAGCAAGAGCGCGTCCATCAATGAGCTTCGTTCAGGTTACGGGAGCCGTCAGCAGCGCTGCCATTTTGTTTTTAGACCACAAAATCAACAATGTCACTAAAGAAGTGCGTTTCTGGTTGTGAGGGAAAGATACCCTTGTTCACCTCCAGAATAACCCAGCGTTAAGGAAACAGTGGATGCAGTTTGTTTTCCCGGAGCAACAACGGAGTTCTGCAAGTGTGTGTGTTTGTTCCCGGTCATGAGTCGAAACCGCAGGCGGTAAGTGAAACTGCATCAAATGTGGTGTTGGCAATCGGCACGCAAGTGCATATAATTGTGAACAACACCAACGTATAGTGAATCAAAAGTGATACAGGGATAATGCCATGATGTATTGTGCGTGTCATAGGGGTGTGTGTGTGTGCTCTCTTTAGCTCCACCCACTACACGCCTCCACGAGCTCGGCTGTTTTCAGAAAGAATCAGTACAGCGTATCTGTCTTTTATAAATATGATAAAACTAAAGACTCTTCTGAGATATGAACGATGCAATACTACTCTATAGGGACTCAAGATTAATATGAGACTGACAGAAACTGAAAGTTATGTACCCTTTAATTAGGCCTGTTGCAATAATCAATATATCGATATATCGCACAATATATGTACATGACCTCAATAATATTTTGTGATGCAATATATCGCCCATTATGTTTACATGATAATGACCGTCACCAACATTTTACTCGATTGTGCTGTCATCTTGTATGTTTTCCGTGACGGAGGAGAAATTGGTTCTCGGGCAGTTCCTTCATACACAGAGCGGTTATCGACTGGTGAAAAAAAGGCACCATTTGAGGCATTATAGTGTTTTCCTGACAACTACTGACAGTTTGGAAGAATAAGCCCAAATGGACTCGATTTCAAAGCCGCAATCCCCTGTTCCGGTGCACATATAAATGTCAACGCAGAATGACGAGTGTTAAAGCCGTTTCACAAGGGAAAATGTTTATTTACTATTTATTCAATTTTTTATTTTTATTTAGGATAATATATTTTTTACCCTTAATTTCCATGATCTAAAGAATTAAAAGGTTGTCATTTAAAGGTGTGTAGGTCTACTTGCATTATTATGCTGTTATATTAGGATTATATATTCAGTGGCATAAAATAGTTTTAAAATTGTTTATCGCAATTATTTCTGGGACGATATATCGCGAAACAAAAAGTAGTTATCGTGACAGGCCTACCTTTAATTCATTTTTTTATTCTTTTATTTTTTTATTTTGTAATCTTTTTTCATGTTTACAATGTTTATTTTATTTATAATATTTTTATTTAATATTATGTAATTTATTTTATTTTATAAGGTTTGTCTCAATTGAAATTGTCAATTTTAATGAATTATAATTATTTATTTTTTTTATCCGTTTACGATGATAGACAAGGTTTCTTGTGTCATAAATAGGCATAATTAAGTTTGTAATGATCATTTTCCAAATCCACTTTTGCTAGTTTAACGACGGAAAAATTGGTCTGTGCACCCGACGCATGGTGCAAAAGGGTTGTCCCTAGTCTGTTAATGAGTCATGGGTGTGTTTTGGGCAAAATGTGCAATAAACCAATCAGAGTCTCATCTCCCCTTTCCTTTAAAAGCCAGTTGCGCTTGCACCATGGTGGATTCACTATTTACATGGAAAGACTGAACGCTTCTCCAGAGAGGAATCCTTTTATTTTTTATATTTAAAAATGTGTGTGTGCTGCTGCGCGTCCCTGTGTGTCTAATAAGCAGAGTGTACGCGCGTTGTGCACCTGCCTATAGGCACATATTACTAACACACCTAACTAACTAGCAAAAAACACTTGCGTCGCGCCTGCCGTCGCATTGCACCGGGTGTGTGATCCTATGTGTATGGCCCTCTGTCTGTCATTCAAAAGGCTGTTTAAGACTTATCAGTTTCCTTTATATTGACTAACATTTGCTTACCAACTTTTATCAAGGTAGTAAAACCGCTGAATACTACTGTAAATAGGCACATGTGGTCTGGACAGGGAGTTTTGCAGTCCAGAGTCATGTCTACCTAGTACATCAAACTCAAAGGTGAAAGAAAATTCATTATTTAATGAAATGACCCCTTTTACGTCCAGTCTTTCTGCATTCATTAAGGCGCTCTGCTTTTCAATGAAAAAACCCTAACTTGTCCCTGAGTGCCTACAGCTACACGCTATACTTCATCTGGTTTCAGCTAATGCATCTGGACCTTTTTAAAGCGAACACCTCTGCTTTCTGCATTAAAACCGCTCGCTGCTTTCTCCATTAACACTGGAAGTGAATTAATGCCGTGGCCAGCTCTGTGACTCCGTTAATGCGTTCTGTAAACACAGCATATATGTCATTACGCAACCACTGAAATATGAAAGATTAACACATGATCGCCGGCTCACATGATAAACTTTGCAGCACATGGTTCTTTTGCCTTTAGGATTTATTTATAGATGGCCTCGGGTAATTTCAGATGCATTTATTTACATCTTTGAACATTTCTGTCCTATTTTAGAGGAACGGATGCAGTAAATACACTGAGGTCTAAAATCGGAGCTCTGATGGCATGCCGTGATCCTTCACACTCGCAGATAATGAGACTGGGTGTTAAAAGCAGAAAGAGTGTGAGGAACCATGCCGGGCTACTCGCTTAAAATAGGTGAACTACAATCAAGCTTCTTTTCTGAAAAAGTAGTGTAGTACTCTATATATTTTTAATCAGAGCAGTATTTTCAAACAATTAGTTTTTTTTGGGTTTTTGAATGAATCGGTTAAAAAGCTATTCAGCATTTAGCATCTCTATAGCAAAATATTTAGTAAAATGCAACTGTGCATCAGTTTATTTTCAGCTGTTGTATTCTATTCTATATTTGAATTTTAACTTTAAAATGATTCTCTTTAAAGGAATCCGTTTAGTGAATGTTGATTCATTCAGGAACATAAGTGACTGAGAATGAGTGTTATCATATTATATATGAATCAATGACTCATTTTTTTAAACGTATAGCACACTCTCACACTCACTCACACACACGCATACACTCACACACACGCCTACACTCACACACTCACTCACTTACTCACACACACACGCATACACTCACACACTCACTCACTCACTCACTCACACACACACACACACACACATACACTCACGCACATACTCGCGCACACACACACACACACACACACACACACACACAAACATACGCGCATACACTCGCACACAAGCATACACTCACACACACATACACTCACACACAAACATACACACATACTCACACACATATGCATTTGCTATAAAGATGCAAAATGCCCTTAAGCCTGTGAATCTTCAGTGTTTCAGAAACAGCTGAGCTGCTGTTAAACACGCATACACACACACACGCATACACTCACTCACTTACTCACACACGCATACACTCACACACTTACTCACACACGCATACACTCACACACACGCATACACACACACACGCATACACTCACACACTCACTCACTTACTCACACACACGCATACACTCACACACTCACTCACTCACTCACACACACACACACACACACACACACATACTCACTCACACACACATACTCACTCACACACATACACTCACACACAAACATACACATAAGCACTCACATACACTCACACATACACTCTCACAAACACTCTCACACACATTCACATTCACTCACATACATATATACACACACACGCACGCGCGCACACACACACTCACGCACATACTCGCGCACACACACACACACACACACACACACACTCACGCACATACTCGCGCACACACACACACACACAAACATACGCGCATACACTCGCACACAAGCATACACTCACACACACACACATACACTCACACACAAACATACATACACACATACTCACACACATATGCATTTGCTATAAAGATGCAAAATGCCCTTAAGCCTGTGAATCTTCAGTGTTTCAGAAACAGCTGAGCTGCTGTTAAACTACTAAATATATAGTAAAGTTACTAGCAATAGAAGTTTTAGGTACTTCAATACAAAGAAACCAGCATATTCGAGGCGTTCTCTTTAGTCCTCTAGATGTAAATGAATGCACATTGTGTGTTTGCACACATGTGCTCCAGATGTTTGTGTTGCCATAGTGACAGCTGTCGCAGTGGCACAGTCATTTATATTCAAGCGTTTCCTCCACCAACAATGGCTGCTCCTCTTTGTTTCAGTGTTGAGGGGTCTCTTCCTCTCCTGTGATTGATTTTACATTAGTGAAGCACACGTATTGATTTGAGCCGCTCGTTTGTCAGAGCGTCTCTGTCCTCGGGCTCATTACGCTCCTGCAGTGTCTGAGACGGTTTTCACACCTTTCGGTGTGTTTTTAGCTCTAGGGCTTGAAAATATTTCTATTACTGCCACATTTACTGTTTCATATCTCTCGTGTGAAGTTTAGCATCTGACTGCATTACGAAGTCTCAAATTTACACTTCATTTAGGATCAGAAATTCAAGACTGCTCGAATGAATGAAAATAGTGTCATTTACTCGCCCTCGTAGATGTTTTGCTAAATCTCAGAGCTGCTATTTTCCACATAGTGAATGCATATAATGACCAGGAGCCATCGATAGAACTCCTGCACAGCGTTCAAAGACGTCTGAAGTCATATGAAAACCTAGCCTGACAAGCCAGACTCACATCAAGATGTTGGGTCTGGGGACACACCATTGGCAGGGCTCAATCCGAGGGGCAGGATAAACGGTTGTCTTTCAAATTCCCTCTGTACGCAATAGGATAGCGCTACAACCAACCAGAGCAACGAAGGTGACGGAGTCAGAATGACGGAAATGAGTCCATGGGGGAGTGTTCCGTGTATGGTGTGTTGTGGAAAAGTTTGATGGAGAGATTCCTGTAAGCCAACAAATGTTATGGTAATTGAGCCCAACGACTGTTGCCGTTTTTGCGAAAAGAATTTGAGAATTGCAGGCGTGCTTGTGCATTAACGCGCAACCATCGCAACTCTGCTGTCATTGTTAAGCCCGCCCACCAACTCTATACACGATGTAATTGGCCTGACTAGAGTTTAGTTTTTCAAGCTCACAAGCCAGGGAGAGTTGCTAGACGACCCTGGCTGCAAATTACATTTGCTGCCGCTAGGGTGCGTCTAGATTTCTAGGCTAATGAAAACCCCAAATTTGTTCAAATCTCAAGTGCTCCTCTGCCGCCATCTACTGGTTATAATTGTAAAAAAAACAAAACACATATTGGTAATACCATGGTGTGTTACTACATTAAATCCATGGTGAATATTGGTGATTTGTGGACTGAAACCCCTGAACTTCCTTCATGGCTCAATGTTTCTCCTGGTTTCCACGTCAGCGCTGTTTGATTTGATATCTGTGGTATCTAGAATTCTGCGCCGAACGCTTCCCACTAGATCCCGCAGTAGTGATGTTATTAATTCTGTGGCGAAATCAAACGTTTTCTCTCTGGATCTCCCAGCACTGTGTAGTAACGGTGTCGCGTGATTGAGATCGGCCCGTGTATAAGCTCACGCTCAAACAAGTAGCGCGGTTCAGTTCCGCTTTCGTTTTGTTTGCCGCTTGACATTTCTCATATGTAACGGAAATATCAGTTGGGCAACGTGGTGGTCGCACCGTTGCAACCTCTAACAAAATTTTGTTGCACCAGCAGGAAAAAGTTCACAAAATGCAACCATTAGGAAGCAGTCTGGAGCCCTGTACAGTGAAAAGCAAGTATGCTTAAATGTTGTATGAAATTGAAATATAATTCATGTGGCATGTTAACTACTTTCATGCTGTCCATTGAAGCTTCATAGTACCTGGTTACTTCCTGGATTCTTCACATCATCTCCTTTTGTGTTTCTCAGAAGGGTAAATACTGACATTTTTATTTTAAATGAACTGTTCCTTTCAAAATATTGCCCTATTTCACATGTAAATCAGGGGTTGGATCTTAATTTGTCCCTTTCGATCAAAAGACAAGCAACTTTGCAGTTGCAGTACCGTCAGGCCAACTGCAACCGCCATCCGTCACACTGAAAGCTGTTTGTGTGGCGGCTCTGAGCCGCGTCGTGCATCTGAATGGGACCCTGTGTGGTCTCGGGAGTGTCCTGTTAGCGCCTGCCCTGTTTACACTCCCCCCGTGAGTGTGTGTGTGAGGTCTCGTGTTGCTCTTGGAGCGTTCGGACGTGCGACGGTCAGTGGGGGAGTGCGAGGGAACCGGAGGAGCAAATGTTTGCGGAGGGCAGATGAAATCCACGGATGAATGCAGGGGCTTTTTCTGTCTGTTTGCTCGGCGGTGGAATGTGAGGAGGGTACTGAGATACCGAGGAGGTGGGGAGGAGGATTCAATCCCAGTATTTGGAAAGCCGTTGGCATGCAGGTTTCTGGACTTTTTTGAGGGTGACATTTTTCAACATTAAACATTTAAACTCTGGGAATCTGATCACAAATGGACAGAACTGAGGAGAGGTGTTCAATGTCTTCACATTCTTATCATTTAAAGAAAAGTTTTTTATTGGAATCAATGGTTCATTCTATTCCACAAAAGGTTCTTTAAATATTCTTCACACTAAGAAAAAAAGGTTCTTTTTAGAATGTTCACTGGAAGGTTCTTTTGGGAACCAAAAATGGCTTTTGCACCAGGTAGTTATAGGAACTTTTTAGGAGCACTTTCTGATCAATAACAGATATCAACTTTCCCTTTACAGAGCGATATTTGCACCTTTAAATTAATTTCCAGGGGCATTTTTAGCATTTATAAGACCAATTATTTCCTAACCTTATTAAATGTATGCATCATCTTTTGTCAATTTCTTAAATTAAAATAGAATTTGTTTTTTTTTTATGTTAATTTAAACAATAAATTCAGTTAGAACAATAAGATACAATCAGACTGTTGCCAATCAAATGAAATCAGCATCAAAATATCCATCTTTGCACTGCAGAAGTGGCACAGAAGCTCCATCTGAAGTGGCATTTAGACACATTTACATAGACCGTTTAATGCAGCTCATGGGTAAATAATGTTGTATGAATGTTTTACATATATTTTTTTTTAATTTAGAAATATGTAAAAATTAAACTTTAAAAGTTTGATAACTTAAATACAGTATATGTAAAGTGTAAACATCAAATTAAATGTAAATATGAAAATAAAACTGGCAGTAGGTGGCGGCAAGTCTTTTAGCTCGTTTCCACCGAGCGGTACAGTTCAATAGAGTTCAGTTGCAGTACGCAATTTTTGCCGTTTCCATTGTCAGAAGTTGTGAATGGTACCCAAATTCCGAACCGTACCATACCACTTTTTTGGCACCCTTCCGTTGGGGTACCTAGCACGGTAGTCGGGTACTAAATGGTGGAGCTAGACTCACTGCAGAACGTTGATTGGTTGACAGAGAATCGTCACTTGCGTGTGCTTTTTCGGCTGTGTTTTTCCTTGCAGCCTGCAGCCTTGGCTCAAACAAAGTTTGTCTTCTTCTTGTGACAAATAGCCACATGCCGAGAAGCAAAAACAAGATCTGCTGTACGTCATCCACTGTTGTTTACTGTGTCGCTTTCATGCGAGAATGACGTTGACCGCTACACCACGCCTATCAAGTAAGGGTACTGTTGGCGTTGGAGACTCAAGCCGGATCGGGGTTTAGCGTCCCGAATTGTACTGAACTGTACTGAACCCACAGTAGCTGCACGAATCTCAAGCTGTCTGGTGGACACCCTGGCATGGATGAAAGAACATTACCTGCTGCTCAACCTGGCAAAGACTGAGCTTCTCGTCATCCAGTCCGACTCTACAACTTGATTTCACCATCCAGCTAGGTTCATCTCTGATTACCCCTTCAAGGTCGGTCAGAAATCTTGGAGTAACCTTTGATGACCAGCTGTCCTTCAAAGACCACATTTCAAAGACAGCTCGGTCATGCAGGTTTGTGCTGCACAACATCAGGAAGATCAGACCGTTCCTTACAGAGCATGCAACACAGCTTCTCGTCCAGGCCCTGGTCATTTCTATGCTTGATTACTGCAATGCGCTTCTGACTGGACTTCCATTGTGTGCGATCATAACGCTTCAAATGATTCAGAACGCAGCGGCACGTCTTGTCTTCAACAAACCCAAAAGGGCCCATGTCACACCTCTCTTCATCTCTCTGCACTGGCTACCACTCGCTGCTCGCATCAAGTTCAAGGCATTGACGCTTGCTTACAGATCCACCACAAGCTCAGCACCCACATACTTCCACTCGCTCCTACGAGTCTACATCCCCACCAGAAGCCTTCGCTCGGCAAAGGAGAGACCACCACAGAGAGGCATGGAATCCCTTTCCAGAACATTTTCATTCACCCCACCTCCATCCGGAATGCAGAATCGCAACTAGGGATCGATCGATATGGATTTTTAGTGCCGATACTCATTTTTTTTTTTTTCATCGTCTTTAGCCGATAACCGATATGGGCTGCCGATTTTCGGAGCCGATACTGCTTTTGCTCCCTCAATTTACATCATAAAAATGACACCATGATCATGATGATAACGAATGTTACAAGTCTCAATTTAAAAAAGGAACATTTATTGAACTAAAAAAAAAAAAAATTAACTAATAAAATAAGAACAAATAAACAAATGACTAGAAATAGCACAAATAAATACAATAGAATAAAGATACAAATCAAATAGACTGCTTTATTTTTTCAGGTATTGAGGTAAGAAACTGAAGAAAGAAACAAAGTAATCAAATTTAAAATAACATTGGATAATCTTCATTGTAAAAATGAAATGCAGATTAATTAATAAGTTAAACAGTCAAGAGCAGTAAGTGATTTTCTCCTTGTCTTTTTTTATTTGAATAACATAAAAAATATAGAGCGGCACGTTTATTCGGCTGCCTGTCCCTTTAAGACCTGACGCATGCACTGATCCAAAATACTGTTCCTGTTACACGTTCTTCCTGAACGGTTTACGACTGTGTTTATGTTAATACTCAACAAGATGGGCATTGTGACATTTATTTTTGAGTGTATTTGACCATAACTAAGCCGAAAAAATTGCTAAATTTGGCTGGAATTATACGCAATCCCGCGCTGAAATTCAGACCCGTCACACAAGCACAATCTAACCGGAGTGAATGAGAGGAGGCGGCGCGTGTCGCTGTCGGACAGGAGAGCAAGAAAGCGCAGCTGGTATCGGTGTATCGATACTGCAGAGTATTGGAATCATTTCAGTATCGATACATATCGAAAAAAAATATATTTTTGACAACACTAGTTTCCACTTTCAAAGTGTATGGCAATAATTCAGCTAAGTCAAACAGTTAAAAGATGCTTTGAAAGTTTAAAGTCCTCATGAAATCAAAATCGACCTTATTTACTTTGTTAGCACACATTACAGGTCTTCGGGTGAACAATTAATCTGTGCAAGTTAATACACAGAAAATTGTTTGCCTTGGGTTTGAATATCCTTAACCCCTCCCCTCCAACCGTTAGTCTGCTATGAGCGAGAGATGGAGAGGAGGAGCACTGAAGTGAAACCCTGCCCTCTATTCAATATTCCATTTCATTTGTTAATACGTCACAGCACTGAAATAAAATCAGTTGCAACTTCCGGTTCACTGGGACTCACTGGGAGGGGCAGTGCATGGTCTGCACGTGAACTACAGCGTCTCCAGCAACACAGAGCTGCCTGTGGACGCCTGTCTGTAAATAATGCCGGGAAAAAACTATCGGCGAACGCAGCAGCCGTGTATCGGCCGATGCTGAGACACGTAAAAACTGCAAATATCAGCCCGATATATCGGTCGATCACTACTGACTAGGGTTGGGTATCGAACTCGGTACTTTTAAGGGCACTGACCGAATTACGTTGGTACTACCGAGTACCGATTCACAATAAATCAATCTGTACCAAATTTCGGTACCTGAGAATGCATCTGGTGATATAGACTAGTGTCTGTGAATATAAAACCGCTAAAAAACTATTTAAATACGAATCCTGCGTGTCTTTGTGCGAATGAATGGTGCAGGCGCGCGGTTTAATTTACCCCTCTCTCTCACACACACACACACTCACTCAGAATCGTGCGTGACGGTCTTCCATCTCTGCCGTCTCATATGAGGACATGAACGCACAAACGTCATCTCCAGAAGAGTCACTTTATGAGTATTTTACGATTTTTATGAGTTTCATTTGAGAAATGTCATATCTTAAATACACAGAAACTCAAAGGTCTTCACGGCAACCCGTCAAAATAAAAGTTTGGTTTAACTTGACAAAAACATTACTGTTGTACAGTAGAATTTAAATACCATCTCAATGTAATAATAATACCAACACTAATGTAGTAATAATAAATTATCAAAACTTTATTTTTTAAGTAATAAATAAAAAAATTTCTTCATGTTTTAATTTTAACCGTATAAAGCTCAGTGCAGCACTTTGTTTGACGAAAAAGTTAAATTAAATTAAAAGATAAATTAATGTCTTAGGTCTTCATTTGATTACCAGAAAATACACAACACAGAATTTTTGGAAAATCTTTTCATAGAAATTAAATTAAAAAGAAAAAAAAATAATATGGTTGTTTTTATGAATTAAATTAAGTACTATTTAATACTTAATTTTAAATAGTAAATACTATTTACTAGTAAATATTACAGTATACAAACATCACAGACAATGGCAGACAGCGACCAGGACCAATGGCAATAACACTTCTATAAATAAAATATCCCTAAAGTACAGAAAAAGGTACCGGTACTGAATTTCAGCTACCGGTACCGATACCGGTTAAAATGTGAACGGTACCCAACCCTACTACTGACAACATTCAAAAGACAGCTGAAAACTCATCTCTTCCGTGAGCTCATCTAAAAAAAAAAAAAAAAAACTACATTTTTCCTCTATTCCCTCCCTATTCTAGCTTATGCTACTCTAAGCAATGTCCAAAAAGTAGTATTTCAGGCACTTTTTGTGAATTTTTTTTTTTTTTTTTTTTTTTTCACCTCTTCATGACGGATCGCTTCCTGTATTCCTCAGTTGTAAGTCGCTTTGGATAGAATCGTCTGCTAAATGAATAAATGTAAATGTAACCGCAACGCTCTGTAGAAACGAGCCATTCATTTTATAGCTCAAAACGCAGATTCATTTAAGAATCACCGTTGCTTGGAGATGTGCAACAGGACAACTTCAAACAACTTTGTTTGAAAACAATTTCACGAAATGGAGCAAAAATAGACAGTATTATGGCTAAAATGCTTAATATCAACTTGTTTATTAGACTTTTGTACAAGATCAATATCACATTTTATTATACATCTATTCATGAGAATCGATCGGGTCACTCGCACAGGTGCGCTTAAATATTTTTTCACAGTCGCACGCAGTCATTTTTTGTCGCAAATACGACCGAAATGGTCACAGTGTAGAGCCCTGCATGCCAAAAAGCGGGTACTTCCGCCAATAATTATAGGTGCTATGAAAATGTTCCTCCGGTGCGAAAGCACCTTATGGTATCGCTGTGTATACCCCTTTTTGGAACCTTGAGTGCTTCCTCAAACCATATTCAGAGGTTATTTATAATGCCAAATGGATCTCAGATAACACGCAGCAAAACAAGTGTTTATGAGCTGCATCCCATAAATACACAAGCCCTCACAGAACATGCATCAGCATCGACCTGCAGGGACAGACTGATGTAGGAGATGTCTAGTGGTCTCAGGAGAAGCGTTTGAGATGCTCTTTATTACCAGGTGTGAACTGCAGTCTCGACTGACTATCCAGTGTTATTATCAGGTGTAAATGTGACCTGGTGCTACACAAGCACTAATGTATATAATCTTATATGTTTCTTTTCTTCCCTAAGTGACTGCAAGGAGCAACAGGACATTTTGTTGGGCGGGTCAGTGTGACAGCCGCGGAAAAACAGCAGATTGGGTTTTGAAAAGCACAACTGGACATGGCAGTCTGGCAGCAAGAGTGCAGTGTTCATTTGTAATGGGGTTTTTTTTGTTTGTTTTAGTAATAGTTTTTCATTTTTGACACACCGATGCTCTAAATTATCATGTTATATTAGGCGTTTTTTTTAAATTAGCCTTCATTTTTTTTAATCAAATCTTACATTTTTTAAAAATGTTAATTGTCTAATTATAGTCTTTTTTTTCTTTACAAAAAAATTACACATTTGGTCAATTTTAATCTTGGTCTAATTATAGTTAATAAAAAAACTATAATTAGTTAATATAAATGAATTTATTCTTAAATTAAATTTGTCTAATTATAGTATATTTGTAAAAAAAATAAATAAAAAAAATTTACGTTTTAATTTAGTCAATTAAAATATCATTTTAGATGATAGTAAATTAATGAAAAAATATATATATATATTTATAGAAAATATAAATACATAAACATTTTATATATTATCTAGAAAATAGAAATAACATTATAATGTTAATAAAAACTATGATTTAATTTTTTGAAACAATCTTATTCTTTCTAGCAAGAAACATTTTTATTATGTTGTTAATTTCTGTTATTATTAGGGCCCGAGCACCGATGGTGTGAGGACCCCTTTTGAAATTGCTCAGCCTATTATTATTATTATTCCCCCAAATGAATCGCATTTTTGATGGCCTAAACATGCTCGAAAACTCACGAAACTTTGCACACGCTTCAAAAGTGGTGAAAATTTACTTCTGATATGGGTTTCAGAATTAGGCGTGGCAAAATGGCTCGATAGCGCCACCTACAACATTTAAACGAAGTGCCCCTCCCGCTACTTTTCACGTACAGGTATGAAATGCGGTAGACGGTAGACACATGTAACAGCCCAATACCTACAAAAAATCTCCTGGTACGAAATCTGAAAACCAACAGGAAGTGAGATATTTTGAATTTTCTTTGCAAAATTGTTGCAAATTTTGCCATTTCCAGACATTGTACTTTAACAAACTCCTCTTAGAGATTGTATCAGATCAACATCATATTTGAACAGTCTAATCTAAAGGCCTTTGCGACGTTAAATTGCGAAGATCTTGAGTTTTCCCTGAAGGGCGTGTCCGTGGCGGCCTCACAAAGTTCGATGTTTCGCCATAAAACAGGAAGTTGTTGTAACTCGGGGATACAATGTCCGATCTGCCCCAAACTTCACATGTATTATTAGAGTCCTGACCTGAAGACATCTACATGCCAATATGCAGTTACAGTCATTGTGCCACCTGCAGTCAACAGGAAATGTCATGCTTTACACTGTGATGAGTATCCTCATTGAGATTTAACCAGAACAACATCATGTTTGGTCAGTCTAATCTTAAGGCCTTTGTGATGTTAAATTGTGAAGATCTTGAGTTTTTGCTGAAGGGTGTGTCCGTGGCGGCCTGTCAAAGTCTGATGTTTCGCCTTGACACAGGAAGCTGTTGTAAGTCAGGCATACAATGTCCGATGTGCCCCAAACTTCACATGTTTAATAAGAGTCCTGTCCTGAAGACATCTACATGCCAATATTAGTTAGTCATAGCGCCACCTGCTGGCAACAGGAAATGGCATGCTTTACACTGTAATTCCCTCCCAGAAACACATTTAAATATGCCGTCAAGTCCCAAACATACTAGAAACACATTAAATCAAGCAAAACATGGCTAAGTGCTAATGTATGCGTTTTATGCCACAAAATTCTTTGCCATATTTCTCCTATATTTACCAGCTTAAATGCATGTCGCCCACTATTCACTGTTTTCCTGAGGCCACCGGGGGGCGGTGCTCCCGGGTGCGAGGGCCCTTTCATCGCTGCTTGCAGCTTTAATTATTATTATTTTTTTATTTTTTTACTATTTTCATCAGCAGTATATTTAATTTAGAATAATTTAATCCATCATGATGGCATTTTTTTTTTTTTTGTCATCATCATTGATAAATCATCATCATAAATCAAAAAAACCTTGATTATCAAACATTTCCATCAGTAATTTCACCCTTAGCACTGTGACGTGCGTTGTGAAGCTCTTCGTCCTTAGAAAGTCTGTGAAGACCTTAAAAACACCAGCTGTTCATTCATAACTCAGAGTGAAAGATCAGAACGGAACCACACGTTCCAGTGAGAGAAATATGAACCGGCCTCTGAGCTTTTGTGTATTTGTTTGTGTTGTGTGTGTGTGTGTGTGGATGAATTTGTCTGCCTTCAGGCTGTAGACGGTTCCAAGCTGTGTTTAATGATTCCTCTCTGGTGTCTCTCCGTCCCATCGGGGATGGATGCAGTGAGATATGGAGACCGGATCTGTGCAGATGTACTCCGTCTTTCACTCACTGCGTTCAGCATGTGGACGGATCACACACTGCATTATTTCCTCGAGCTACACGCTTGCACAAACATACACACACACTCAAGTTTACTTTATATGTGGGCTGCAGGCGGCACGTCTTTGTGGCGGATACACTGGCATCTCTACTCTTTGATTGTGTGTGTTTTGTGCCTGTGGTGTGCTGGGATTTTTATGTATTCCCTCTCTAAAAACCAGCAGCCTGACAGAGCAGCTATTTGATTTGCAGTTGCTCAGCCACATGTTTGGTGCTTTATAACTCAAGAGTGAGAGAGGTTCTGTGTGAATGAATGAATGTGCTAGAGTGTTACTGTACGTGTTGGCTTGTGCAAAACTAGCCACCATTATGGATGTTGTGCATGTTGCTATGCTGTTGCTGGGGTCTTCTGGGTAGTTTATTGGGAGTTTCAAGAGTTGTGTCCCAAATGACGCACTATACACTATGCAAGCTTACAACATACCACACTTCGTTTTTTTGGTTAAATAAGTGCGTTTAAAAGTGCACTTTTTCTGTTTGGATTTTTCAGTGTGAACACACTACTCGCACTATTTATACTACAAAACTGCATAGAATAGTACACGAGTACACGAATTGGGACTCGCCTAAGGCCGCTTACACCTGGTATTAAAGGGATAGTTCACCCAAAAATGAAAATTACCCCATGATTTACTCACTAGGTGTATATGACTTTCTTCTTTCAGACACATACAATCTGACTTATATTAAAATATGTCTTGGCTCTTCCAAGTTTTTGTAATGGTAGTGAATGGGAGCCCAAAAAAGTGCATCCATCCATTATAAAAGTGCTCCACACGGAAGCGAATCGATGGGTTTGTGTAAGAAAAATATCCATATTTAACACGTTATAAAGTAAAATATCTAGCTTCTGGTGGACCGCCTTCCGTATGCAACTTACCAAAAAAGTGTAACGGACGCGATGTAGGACGTAGCGTATGCGTTTTGAACTGCAAAAGGTGTTACACTTTCTGCGTAAGTTGAATACGGTCTGGCGGAAGCTAGTTTATAACATGTTAAATATGGATATTTTTCTTGCAAAAATGGATGGCTTCGCTTCAGAAGGCCTTTATTAAGCCCCCAGAGCTGTGTGGAGCACTTTTATAATGGTTGGATGCACTTTTTTGG
This sequence comes from Rhinogobio ventralis, assembly GCA_039654625.1. NCBI lineage: Eukaryota > Metazoa > Chordata > Actinopteri > Cypriniformes > Gobionidae > Rhinogobio > Rhinogobio ventralis. The sequence goes on from CM077216.1 coordinate 5,148,740, forward strand.
GCTTCAAATTTTGGGCTGCCATTATAAATCTTGGATTAGCCAGGATGTTTTTAATATAACTGATTGTATTCGGCTGAAAGAAGAAAATCATATACACCTAGGATGCATTGAGGGTGAGTAAATCATGGGCTAATTTTCATTTTTGGGTGAACTAACCCTTTAAGTTGCATTTTGGTCGATCGGATCACAAGTGGACGACGCTAAATACAGGTGTAAACGGGGTCTAAAACGTTTTGAGCTTGTCCACTTTCGATCGCTTCCAGAGGTGGTCAAAAACGCATTCAACCGGATTGCTTTCGTAGTGTAAATGCTCATGTGGTTGAACAGCCACTAAAAGACAGTCTACTCTCGGCCTAACGTGTAAACATTATGGGATGCGCACTAGCCAGACAGGATTTAAACTGTTGGCTGGAGACCCAAGTTTGGTTTGAAGATAAAAAACGTCCCAAGCACAATGTTCTCTCACCATTCCTGATTTCTAACACACACTCACAACATTCGGCTGGTCTTGTGTTTGTCAGAGCAGAAACTAAAGCTGATGCTCCCCATGTGTTTTTCCATCGTCTCCAGGCACGTTCATATGTTGCGTGAGCTTTTTCCATCCATTAAATCGAAAGATATGAAAAAGCCCATACATTTACCCGCCCATAGCCCCTCCCCTCAAAGAAATCAGGACAGAAGTGGTTGAAAGTGGAGAAAAGAGACGGATTAAACACCAGGTGTAAACAGCAATGTGTCTCCCTCATCTACCTGTGATCCGATCGACTAAAACACATCTTAATACCAGGTGTAAATGGGGCCTGAGGTGTTTATGGTCTTCTGAGTGGGTTTTTTGAATGCTGAAGATTTAACAAGATTAAACTTGCTAACCCCACGTTTAGTACTAGTGCTAGTCATGCTTGACTTAACAAACTAGTTTGTGTGGTTGTGCATGTGCATATGAATGAATGCATGTGTTTTTGTGGGTGTATTGGTAGAGTTTGTCAGTGTGTGTGAGTTGTGTGTTTATGATTTGTGTCTTTTAGTAGCTTATCATGCTCAGACAGAGTATTTGTGTTTGTATAGTCTGAATGTATGTTTGCATATGTTAACTGCGTTTACACATGGAGTTTCTCTCTGACAGGCTTCATAAACTGTTTACACACAGTAGCTCTGCCTGCCAAAGGCACATTGTTCTGTCCTTATTTGCCCAGCTTGAGTCCTGATGTGGTTGCACATCTTCACTTTCTGCTAGTGAAGGCAAACCGGTTGAGTGTCGTGTCTTCAGGCCTGTTAAAAGCGCTGTGTGAGTATGTCTCTGGTTCAGGTCGTAGGCTGAGGCTAATTTACTGACCTGTCAACACACACACACACACACACACACACACACACACATATACACACACACCACTCTGGTGCTTCTAGACCAAAACAAGTCCTACATCAGTCAGGACACATAAATAGGCCAGGAGAACATTAGGATGTCACAGACGCTCTCAGCTGTTAGAGAGAGTGCGGTCTGTACGGTGAATTATAACGCTCTCCCACAAACTTCAGGAGCATCTTAGAACTTCTGCAGACTTCTTACCGTGAGATTAAAGATGTGAGAAATAACAATTTCAAGTGAATCTCTTAAGAATTCTCAGTGGTGTTTCGGAACTGTTTGTTTGTTTAATCTTTTGATGTTATTTAGTGAGTTTCAAAGCAATTAATGGCACAAAGAGTTTTATTTTTCCTTTTATGTGAAATATTAAACATTTTGTGCACTCTATTGATAAATGAGTGATTTAGATTTTTTTTGTGCAAAAATCCTATACCCTTGTTATTTACAAAATAAAGTAAAAAGAAAAGACAAAATATCACAATTTGAAAGTCGTGTGTGCGTGTATTTTTGTTTTGTTTTTTACTTTTAAATCACTTATGTAAACATTAGTTATTTTCTAAACTTTTTTTTGTGTGTGTGTGCATCTGTGTGTGTGTGTGTGCATCTGTGTGTGTGTGTGTGTGTATGTGTATGTATGTGTATGTATGTGTATATATATATATATATATTAGTGCTGGGCAATCAATTAATCGCATCCGAAATAAGTTTGTGTTTACATAATATATATGTGTGTACTGTGTATAATTATGTATATTTAAATACACATTCCTTAATGTATACATTTAAGAAATATTTGCATGTATATACGTGTGTGTGTATGTATGTGTATATATATAATATATATATATATATATGTATATGTGTGTATGTATGTGTATAAATATTTTGTATATAAATATAATGTATACATGCATGTGTGTGTATTTATATATACAACATAATTATACACAGTACACACACATATGCATACATGTACACACACATACTGTATATAAACAAACTTTTAGGTTAGATGTGATTCATTGCGATTGACGCTTTGACAGCACTGGTGTGTGTGTGTGTTTGTGTGTTTTCTAGTCTTTAAAATAATGGAATACATAAATTACATTATATTACAATACATAGTTTTATTGTATACATACTGTGTGTATATTAGGGCTGTCAGATGATTAATGGCGATTAATCGCATCCAAAATAAAAGTTTGTTTACATAATATATTTGTGTGTGTACTGTGTATAATTATGTATATTTGAATACTCGCACATGCATATATATATTTAAGAAATATTTGCTTGTATACACTGTAAATATATTTATTTAGCTTATATTAAATATAAATATACATATTTTATATTTTATTTTTCCTAATTATATGCATGCTTGTGTGTGTATTTTTATATATACATAATAATTATACACAGTACACACACAAATATATTACGTAAACGCATCACAAATCATATATATATATGATTTGTCCTTGCTTCAGTCATGAATATTAAAGCAGTTTTCTTACATTCAGTGTTAACCTCACCTAATAATTCAGGTCAAGGTTTGAATCATTTTTTTTTTATTAGCGAGTTGTTGAGTTAAACTGATTGAAATTCTGAGACAAATTTGTTTCTCTACATTGAAATTTTCCTTTTTAATTAATTAGGATGTATTAATCAGTGTATTAATAAAATGAATGGAATATGATAGCAAACAGACCCTCTGCTGTGCTGTTCAAACATGCTTAATGGCTGCTCGTCTCCTAAGTTTATTTGCTAATTGGTATGACAAGACCATTAGTGTTATTTACTTAATTTCTCCAGAGTTAGCAAAGCATCTAATCTCCATCTGTAGCTCCTCAGGGTTCGTTGTTTGAATTGTTCTTGCTTATTTTTTTTTCATTCCATCACTGTAGACATTAAATGAGCTTTACTGTAGTAATGTAACACAACTCATCTGTTCTCGCAGGGCTTCCACGGTTCCTCAGTCAGCCGGAGGGCGTGTCTGTGCGCATGGGCGGCACTGAGATGCTGAGCTGTGAGGTGACGGAAGAGCTCGTCCCGTTTACCCGCTGGGAGAGGGACGGTCAGGCCGTGGAACTGGATGGCAGAGTGATACGGCTGCCCAGCGGAGCTCTGGTCATCAGCAACGCCTCCCAGACCGACGCCGGACTCTACCGCTGCACTATAGATGGTCTGGGACCGGCAAAAACCACAGAGGAGGCTGAACTTCAGGTGTCCGCAGGTACAGATGCCAAACACACACAGTGTGATGTGATTGTAAAGTCACGTAAATGTTTTAAAAGGGGTCTTTCACCACTGGCAAAATGGCCTTTCAATTAAACGTGGCTGCCTATACAGTAGAAAGGCAAAACAAATTTAATCAATGTTACCTGACTAAAGAAGTGAAAAAAGGCTGTTGTCTTTCCTTCCCAACACCCATAATGCACTGGGATGTAGCCATCAAAAGCAACACCCACCAGTCTGCTATGGATATGCTTACCAAAGTCAAATACTGCCCTGCTTTAGTAGGAAATACTTCTTAGTAAACTTTTAGTCATAATAGTGTTGACTTGTATTGTTCCCGGGTGCGAGAATTCAAAGAGTAAACGTTTATCGGGAGTGAGTTACTGTCGGTTTCCGGTAAAGGATCCAGCGTGTTACGTAGGCAGTGGCTAAAGGCTGCAAAAATCATAAATATGGAGCGAACGCCGTGACGGAAAATCGATAGAAACTGTGTTTGTAGTCAGCATTTCTGGATGACCATGAAAACAGTGTTTTTGGACAAACAGAGGGGGAAAACTAAAATAAACTGCCGTTCTGTCAGTTTCGCCGTAGGAAAACTGTTGCCATAGTGTTCCATTTTTACAATAATTAAATAGGGATGCACCGAAATCAAAATTTTCCGAAACCGAAAATTCTGGATGCACTTGGACAAAAACCAAAAACGAAAATGCTTTTTAAAAAGTATTTATTTATTATTAAATGAGCTTTTTTTGTATAATTGTATTAATGATACAATTAATTCATTAAATTTAAATTAATTTTAATGATACTGAATTTAAAAAATACAAGCCAATAAAATAAATAACCACGATTTTATTGAAAGCAACACACTAAAATTGGACAGAAAATACATTTATATTAAATATCAATATATAATTGATATCAGAATCAGATTTAACAGATTTATTTTTGACCAATTATCCAAATAATGTATCCTACAAATGTAAGTCCTACAAAGCTATTATTATCAGAGCGTAGCGTGGAGCGGATCCGAGACATTTTATCAGCGTTTCCCAGCACGGCTATACCACACCCACAGTAGGGCTATTGCAAACAGAAACATATACTGCAACATATACATTTCAAATTTCTTTGCTTTTCCAATGAGTGCGAGTGGTAAATGAGTGTTCACAATGGGCATGAGCGACTGAGCTCCAGACGTGAATAAAGAGAAATATTGAGTGCAGCGTCAAACCGGGGCGCACAGTGATAACGACAAGGGCGAGAGTGAAAACTGAGTGCGGAACGCTGAGAGGCGGCATATATCCACCATTTTTTCTTTTGGCCAAAAACTAAAAATGCCATTTTCAGTGCATGCCTATAATTTACCATAATGCTGTTTAAAGAGTAGACAAAGTACGATACAATTTTCCTACTCTTACAATAACTGTTCTGTTAATAACCCTCCTCCGATCCGACTGTCCGTGGGCGGGGATACAAAAATGCAGAAGTATAGTCTGTAGTTTTGAAGAAAGCCCTGGAGCTGTCAAAAGTCTGGACAAATAAACGTGAATTTCTTGGCTCAGGTAACAATGAGAACAAGTAAGCATTGTTCATTTACATGTACTACTGACATTGTAACAACACAAAGCGAGTTGAAAATGTTTAACTTTTAACAGATTACAGGAAACTGGTAATGAAATGCACACATTTCTACATGTAAGCACTTTTATCAGCACATAGAAGTTTCAGCATTTGTTGCATATAGTGTTTACCTTGAAATTCATATAGTGAGAACTTGTTTGACCATTAGAGGATCTAAACATTACGGAGTAGGATTTTTTATTATTCAAAATATGGCTGATCGATTCATCGAAATTAAACCGCACGCGAATTGGCAAAGGCAGCTTGTCAGTGAAGCACGGCTCTGTGATCTGTAAATGCTGCTCTAAACTCCAAATATACGATAACCAGTGTTGCTAGATTGGGCGGTTTTGATTTTGATTATGCGGGTAAAAATGGGTTTAGGCGGGTGGACAAAATTTGGGCTGGTCTGGGGTCTAATTGCTTAATAAACAAAACTCAAGTGTGCATGTACTCCATAAAATCAGCTGAAGAGTCAGCTGGCGTAGGTATTGACATCGCCGATGAGCACGCACTTTCCGCCATTCAGCGATCAGCAGGCAGACGTGCTCATTCATGACTGATGGGTTTTTAGCGCGATAACTCATAGCTGTATATTCAAGTGATCGCTATGCCAGTGGCATTAATATACAGTAAGTTATCTGCAATAAAGAGTGGGAGAGTGATCCAACTATCAAACGTGGATTACACCAGTGACTCGAAGACTCTTTATAAATGTAAATATCGTCATATACACACTCAGGACATCTGCAACTAGCAACCCCAACAGCTGCTGAAAGAGGTTTGAATCAGTGATTAATCAGTTTTGACTGTGCTAAGTGCGTGTTCAATGTACTTCACCAAAGACGTACTGTAGTTTTGTCAAAGCAAAGCGAAACACAAAGGTAAGTGCATTGTTATTTTTTTGTTGGAGGATTATTGTACAGTATCAATGAATGACACATTTTGGCAGTGGTGTGTGCATTGACGTGTGAAATGCCTGGTAATTACGTTGCTTTTTCCGATCTCTTATATTGGGCACTTTTTGCACTTAAATTGCACTTAAAATGTTTTTCTGAGGGATTGCCGTTTTGACAGTTTCCACCTGGACACTTTAGTCATATTTGCTAATTATCTTTAATGTATTTGTCCAGTTTTGATCCGTTTTCCTGGGAAATAGATTTTTTTTTTTCATCAACATTGTTTTAATGAGATAAAAATGGTACGCATCAACCTTGATTGGTATGGCAATAAAATTATATCACATTATTTTGGCAGTTAAAGTTTTGGGTGGGTTTTGGTGAGCTTTTGGGCTGGAAATCGTCGACCCAATCTGGCAACACTGATGATAACGCACGTCGTTCCAGGAAATCCCTATGGGCATCATACTATCACTGTAGCTGAATAAACAGAAGATTGAAACACTTTGATTAAACTGACCAATAAACACACGACTACGACAATATATGGTTTATCTGAGGATGCTCCACTGTCGTTATGAAGTGAGTTTGGAGTAAAAACATGATATTAAATATATTAAAGCCGTGCTTCACTGACGAGCTGCGCGTAAAAAATAATCGCAGCCTTTGCGATTTCATAATCGCAAATCGGTTTTAGCATGATTTCGGGTTAATTGCGATTAATCGTGCAGCCCTATTCAAAATCTTAAAATATTATAGCTATAGAAATAATAAAAATAATAATAAATGAATGAAAGTATTATTATTTTATTGATTGATTGAATTGGGAATTGCGAAATTGTTCACTGTGTGTTTCGCTTTATTTGTACAATCACATTTGTGTATGTGTGTGTGTCTTCACAGATTCGGGTGTTGAAGAAAAACTAGAGACTCTCCAGGGCCCGGTTGCCGTGGCGAAGGTTGTCGGGGAGAGCGTGTTGTTGCCATGCGTCATGAAGGGATACCCGGTACCTGTGTTTCGCTGGACGTTTAACGACCGGCCGATTGACGAAGGGTAAGTGCATCAGTTCTGTGTCTTTGCACTCCTCAACAATCTGACTGAGAGAACCCTTGAGGTAAACGCAAATGCATTAAAAGTGTGTCATGTTGGCACAGAGAATCTCTCATTTTCCTGTTGAATCCTTGGATGGATGCAAGAAACGTATGCAGGTACAAGCTGAGAGCACTGCAGTGGGATGGCGAAGTCTCTCCTCCTCTGATCCACCGTCGTTCAGTCACACTCTGGCAGCAGTCGCCCATCCTCGTGTGGCTTGGCATACTAACGCAAACTCGCTGCGGATCACCACACAAAAAGAATCCATTCAGTCGCTCTTAATCACGCTATCGACTATTCAACTTCTGTCCAAATTCCTCAGCGTAAAATATCCTTATTATCCGCCGGAGGCAATTACTGACGCCTGTGTAAATGGATATTTTAGAGGCATTCCCACGTGGCCATTGTGTAATTTCGTATGTGCGCGGCATAGTTATGATGCTTTTAACTGGAACACGGCTTCATCTAAAGTCACGCACGCCATTTACACGCTGTAAATTGCCTTGCATAGTTTACAGGATAGCTGGTATAGTCCTCTCTCCTGATGTGACCGCTCTGTTTTCCAGAGGAGGTTTGGCTGTTGTCATCGGGTGGACATGAATAATGTAGCAAGGACTGAATTGTCACGGCATGTAAATCGACTGTCAGGGGTACAGCGCTCTATCATTCATTATTACGCCCTTGTGCTGGAATATTTACCCTGATGTGATTTCAGTGGAGGATTTGGTAATGTTTGCATTGTGGACATGGACAAAAGCGATTACATGCTTTTTATTGCCACTTTGTCTCTTTTCATTTCCTAACCCGCTGTGTTTTATTCACTCACACTAGGATTATCATGTTCTTGCATAGATGCTGATCTATAACCTGCATCCAAATGCAAATAATTTTCAAGGTCCACAGCAAAACAGCAAACCAGCATACAGTGGCTCAGATTAGTAGTACTCCTGCCACTAAACATCACTATTACTGTTGAGCATTATATCATTATAATACAAAATATTATTAGTTGAACATTAATAACATTATAATCTTTGTATTTAATATATATATATATATATATATATATATATATATATATATATATATATATATATATATATATATATATATATATATATATTAAATACATTGTAAGTTGTATTTTCAGATACCTTTATATTATTACTATATATTTGTAATTTGAGTTAAAAAAAATTCTTAAATAATAAAGATATTGTTTAAGTGCGATCTCTGATTGTAGTCCTTGAAAACTAAAAAAGCAGTGCTTGTAAAGTCCTTGAAAGTCCTGGAATTTCATTTTACAGTATCTGTATGAACCCAACCCTAAATATTAAACTTTGCCATCTGTGTTAGACATAAATGATAGGGGTCGACCGATAGTGGGTTTTACCGATAACGACGATAACCGATTATTCAACTGATTTGTTTTAACAATGGATACTGAATGAAAACAAACATAACACATAAAACAGTGCTGAACTTTATTACAAACATTGAAAAACAGTACTGAACCATGAAAATGTACTGTACTTAAATATATTCATTATACCTTTAAGTTATCATTCATGTTAATTCTAGAGTTGTTCCGATTCCGATACTAGTATCGTAAATATCACCGATACCACAACAAATTCCCATGTACCGATCCGATACCATTTTCTTACGCAAGACCCATAGTTATTATGACTGCTAGCTTTGCCTAACCGCTGCAGGTTTTTTTTTTATAGACAGGACCAACCAGCCAGTAAAACGGCGACTAGGGATGTCACAAGTACCGGAACTTCGGTATCAAGTCGGTACTGAAATTTAAAAAATGGGATGGTACCAGCATTTCTGTAGTAGCTACCGGTAGTACCGACTCCCGAGTATATTCGGTACCCGCAGCTGCGTTCACGCGCTTCCTGCTTTTTTGGTTTTCAAGGACTACAATCAGAGATCGCACTTAAACAATATCTTTATTATTTAAGAATTTTTTAAAACTCAAATTACAAATATATAGTAATAATATATAAGGTATCTGAAAATACAACTTACAATGTATTTAATAATATATATATTAAATACAAAGATTATAATGTTATTAATGTTCAACTAATAATATTTTGTATTATAATGATGGCATACTTTATATCGAGAAAAGGTCTGATGGGGTTTAATCAACACTAATTTCATATATATTGTATTTAAATAAGTCAAGCACTTTTCAAGTATCTTCATAAATATGGCTATTTTAAATATTTAAATATATTTAAATATGGCTAAGCGCAGGGCTCCAGACTGTAGCCGAATATACACTCACCTAAAGGATTATTAGGAACACCATACTAATACTGTGTTTGACCCCCTTTCGCCTTCAGAACTGCCTTAATTCTACGTGGCATTGATTCAACAAGGTGCTGAAAGCATTCTTTAGAAATGTTGGCCCATATTGATAGGATAGCATCTTGCAGTTGATGGAGATTTGTGGGATGCACATCCAGGGCACGAAGCTCCCGTTCCACCACATCCCAAAGATGCTCTATTGGGTTGAGATCTGGTGACTGTGGGGGCCATTTTAGTACAGTAAACTCATTGTCATGTTCAAGAAACCAATTTGAAATGATTCGAGCTTTGTGACATGGTGCATTATCCTGCTGGAAGTAGCCATCAGAGGATGGGTACATGGTGGTCATAAAGGGATGGACATGGTCAGAAACAATGCTCAGGTAGGCCGTGGCATTTAAACGATGCCCAATTAGCACTAAGGGGCCTAAAGTGTGCCAAGAAAACATCCCCCACACCATTACACCACCACCACCAGCCTGCACAGTGGTAACAAGGCATGATGGATCCATGTTCTCATTCTGTTTACGCCAAATTCTGACTCTACCATCTGAATGTCTCAACAGAAATCGAGACTCATCAGACCAGGCAACATTTTTCCAGTCTTCAACTGTCCAATTTTGGTGAGCTCGTGCAAATTGTAGCCTCTTTTTCCTATTTGTAGTGGAGATGAGTGGTACCCGGTGGGGTCTTCTGCTGTTGTAGCCCATCTGCCTCAAGGTTGTGCGTGTTGTGGCTTCACAAATGCTTTGCTGCATACCTCGGTTGTAACGAGTGGTTATTTCAGTCAAAGTTGCTCTTCTATCAGCTTGAATCAGTCGGCCCATTCTCCTCTGACCTCTAGCATCAACAAGGCATTTTCGCCCACAGGACTGCCGCATACTGGATGTTTTTCCCTTTTCACACCATTCTTTGTAAACTCTAGAAATGGCTGTGCGTGAAAATCCCAGTAACTGAGCAGATTGTGAAATACTCAGACCGGCCTGTCTGGCACCAACAACCATGCCACGCTCAAAATTGCTTAAATCACCTTTCTTTCCCATTCTGACATTCAGTTTGGAGTTCAGGAGATTGTCCTGACCAGGACCACACCCCTAAATGCATTGAAGCAACTGCCATGTGATTGGTTGATTAGATAATTGCATTAATGAGAAATTGAACAGGTGTTCCTAATAATCCTTTAGGTGAGTGTGTGTAAAATCACATTAGGAAACGGCCTCTAGATTTGCTAATGGATGGCAAACGCTCGGCCTCTTTTCTGACAGTTGCTGCCCTAATAAGATTGGGGATAAAGCTCCTTCCCTGCTGCGGCCCATGCAAAATTAATGATGTTTGTCTGTTTTTTTTTTGAACATTTTATTTTGAAATACAATTTGGGAATTGTAGAGGGAAAGTGGTTTGACGAAAGAAATTCAGAAAGGGAGAATGAAAGTATGTATGGATGTATGTGATCATCCTTGTGCAGCATAATTTTGTGCCTGGCGGGCTGGTATGAAGAGAGTGCCAGTGGTGCATTAAAATGCTGTTTACGTAGGCAGCTGATTAGTGTTTGGACCAGAGCCATTGTTTTCACAGAATTTTCATTGAAATTGATTGAGATTCAGCTCTGTTCTGCTGCCGTCTGTTGAAATGCATCCTCGCCGTTTGGATCCCGCCCACCGTAATTTGAAACGATGCTTTCCATAAAGATTGAATTGATCGTATCAGCGAGCTGAGCAGACTAATCATGACCTGTTTAAGCCGCTAACTACCCCCTTCAGCTCGCGTTTGCTGCATCCCCTCCTCGTCTCTCTCGGCCTCCTCCGATGAGGCTTGATGTCAGTTTGCGCTGTCGATTGAAAGCGGCTAAATGTCTAATTGCAGTTCTGTGCCGGTTGTCTGTGCAGGACTGATGATTGCTGACAGACTCTATTTACGGCGTAATTGCTTCTCTCATGGTCTTCGGGCGATGTAATGTATTCCTGATGCTGGATACATTCTAATAATGTCATATTACCCACAATGCCCAGTCCCTCAGAGGGACAGACAGAGTCTATCATGGCTCAGACAACATCTCTACTGTGTGTGTGTGTGTGTGTGTGTGTGTGTGTGTGTGTGTAATCCAAATCTTCCCTTCAGAGTTTAATTTTTCCCTGTAGAGCTTTAGTGCTTGCTCTGGTAAAAGCCCCATTGTGAGTGAAACCAGACTAGATTACTCTTCCTCTCATAGGAGTTCTAGTTTAGACTTTGATTGAAATCATTTTAAAGGAATAGTTTACCTACAACATTTTTTTTCAAACCTAGCATTAATGTAGGATCATTGCATGGCTATTTCCTAAGTTATCTTTGTGTGACAAACAGATCAAAATGTAGGTTGTGATTCACTAATGTAAGGCCCTGTGATAATGTTCAATTGTGCAATTTGTTTGACAAAAAGTTTGATTTCATATGATTAAAAAGTAATTGAATTGCTTTATGCCTTCATTTGATACAGAAACTAGTGTAATGGTTGTTTTTATAAATTCAATTCATTAGACATGCTTTTTGATTAAAATTTACCATTAAAATGGACAACTCCAAAACGAATTTTAGGGGGGGGGAAGTAAACCTAAACATATAATTTTTGTTAAACTTTTAATAGATTGCTGTTAAATTGTATAAGTTTCATGATTCAAATTAATTAGACATGATTTTGGATTACTAAAAATTAATTTACTATTAAAACGTAGTCCAAAAAATTTAAAACCGAAAAAATGGAATCCAAAACAATTAAAATGGGGGGGAAAAAATGGAATATGAAAAAAAATAAAATGTCATGTTTTTTGTTTTGTTTAACATTATAGGTCTATATTGGATATATATACATCACTGATATTGCATATTTAATTATGCATTTCTTCTATTTCTACTTTTTTTACATAATTTAAAAACACTGTTAAATGGAATATTTAGCAAATCTCAAAATGAATATTTTTTTTTCATACTGTACGTTATAATTTTGTGATGCCTAAATTCACTTGAATTGATTTGAGATTTTCTTGGTTTATTTGTATTATTTATTCATTATTTATTTAAATGGTATACCATTTAATAATATATTTTTATATAATTGTATGATTTTAATATAACTGTTTAATTTTATATAATCTTTTTTTAAGCATTTTTAAAATTAAATTTTACCGGTTTAGAGCTTCGAGTTCTAAATAGAACTGTGAAAATTCAGAAAAATATTCTTTTCTTTTTTTGTGTTCTATGTAAAACACAATTAAATAGTTAAAAAAAATTAAAAAAATTTTTTTGAAAATGGCAGTTTTTGCTTTGTTTATTGTGTGAGCTAAGCTTTTAAGATGCCAGGAATGAAGACTAAGAGCAAATCATCTTGTAAATGTGTGTATTTAGAGGATTTAGATTTCAGTATGGAGAACCAGTGTTGAATAAGTCACATTCTTCACCCTCCTCCATTGTTTGCTTCTCTGGCATGTTGTTGTAACTCTAATCTGAAGATTGTCAGATGGCTCGCAGGAACTGAGCAAACGAATCACCTCCTTATCAGCTCCGGCGCTCATTCATTACAGACCATGCATAAACACTCATTTAGAGCCCAATCCCTCCAGTGATTTCTGTCCAGTCTTTTTAACACAGGTCAGATAAACAGTTTGAGTGCTGTTGCACTGATCTGAGGCCAGTTTCTCCATGTGTTTAATCATTTAAAGGGTGTTGGGATATGAACAGGAAGCTGATGGTAAATCAGTGAAGCAGACTCAGTCTTATCTCACGTTTGAATCATGTCTCCGGATTAGAGCCGGAATGCTGTTTAGTGCTTCACAGAAAGCCAGCGGATCACAGAGGAATTCTTCGGATGAATGAGGATCGCTTGCTTCACTGACAGAAACAACTTTTGTCCTCGCTGACGTGGATCAAACCAGCCAGAGACCGAGCAGTTTTGTGTATTCCGGACGGGACGCTGTAAGATGGATGTGTTGATGGCAGACACTCGACCTCCTCTCAACACAAACATCAGGCTGGAGTATTTGCAAGGGGAAATTTATAATATAGAAGTATATTGTAAATCCAATCAGGCGTCGCGCACAAACACCTTCAGCAAATCAAGCAGCTTCTTCTGAGGCGTCCAGCATTGGACGAATAGGCGTATATTTTCAACAAGCACTTCCTCTTTGTGCAATACTGTTTTTTTTCAATAGTAATATCATTCATCCTATGTTTATATTTATGACATACAACATCCTGGAAGTCTTTGCATGCGTTTTAAACATTTTTATAGCAAATTGATTTTGTTTTAATGGTTGATCAGCATTAGCAAACAACAGTGAATTTAAACAGGCCTTTGAACTAGGGAATTCTGGGACATAGAGGATAATAAACCCTAAAGCAGTAGAGAATCTTTAAGAAATGTGTTGTTTAGTCAGATAAAGTTTAAGAGAATAACATTTGATTTGAAATGTTTAAATATTTAAATGTAGTTTTAGCCTCAGATGTCATCAAGCACACACGCACATAAACACCGATCAGGCATAACATTATGACCTAATATTGTGTTGCTCCTCCTTTTGCTGCCAAAACAGCCCTGACCCGTCGAGGCATGGACTCCACTAGACCCCTGAAGGTGTGCTGTGGTATCTGGCACCAAGATGTTAGCAGCAGATCCTTTAAGTCCTGTAAGTTGCGAGGTAGGGCCTCCATGGATCGGACTTGTTTGTTCAGCACATCCCACAGATGCTCGATTGAGATCTGGGGAATTTGGAGGCCAAGTCAACACCTCAAACTCGTTGTGCTCCTCAAACCATTCCTGAACATTTTATGCTTTGTGGCAGGGCACATTATCCTGCTGAAAGAGCCACAGCCACCAGGGAATACCGTTTCCATGGAAGGGTGTACATGGTTTGCAACAATGCTTAGGTAGGTGGTACGTGTCAAAGTAACATCCACATGGATGGCAGGTCCCAAGGTTTCCCAGCAGAACATTGCCCAAAGCATCCTTGGAGCACGTTTGATAGATACTGACCACTGCAGACCGGGAACACCCCACAAGAGCTGCAGTTTTGGAGATGCTCTGACCCAGTCGTCTAGCCATCACAATTTGGCCCTTGTCAAACTCGCTCAAATCCTTACACTTGCCCATTTTTCCTGCTTTTAACACATCAACTTTGAGGACAAAATGTTCACTTGCTGCCTAATATATCCCACCCACTAACAGGTGCCGTGATGAAGAGATCATCAGTGTTATTCACTTCACCGGTCAGTGGTCATAATGTTATGCCTGTTATGTCGGTGTGTGTGTGTGTATATATATATATATAATATACACACACACACACACACACACACACACACACATAAATATATTATATAAACAAACTTTTATGTCAGGTATGATTAATCAATTTGACAGCACTGATTTAGTTTGAGGCACTTGGTACAAATTTTAAATATTCATGAGTAGGATCTAACGCTGATTTAAAGGCATAGTTCACCCAAAAAAGATAATGTTAATTTTTGAATTTATGATTGTTTTTCCGAACACGTATTATGTAATTTTTTCATCAAAAATGTTGTGCATCTCTTTTCCATAAAATAACGAAATAGTTGATTTTCATTACCACATTGGCATAAAGATTTGTCAGGTTTGTGATGACATGAGAGTGAGTAAATAATGTCAGAATTTGCTGAACTGTTCTTTTAAAAGCACTTTTTCCCCATCATGCTCTGTTACCCTCCTCCATTCTGGAGTTTTAATGTCGTGCTAAAAGACAATTAATGAGGCTCTTTGTACTTTATAGACTTGTCTTTTCTTTAATTTCTTTTTTAATTACCCGGCCTTCGACGGTCCCTCCTCCTCAGGTCTCTCAGGGGCTTCCTGTAACTTCACGGTCGCAGCATCATCTGACTTTTGTCATATCATGCGTTTAACGAATCTCTCATTGGGTTCGGGGACCTTGTTTCTCAGAGCGGCGGCTGCTGTCTCATCGCAGACAAACAGTGCCTGGGGATGCTAAATATAGCCACCGCTGGGGTGAACGTGGGAGTGACGCGAAAGTCATCAGGTGCTTTGAGAAGGGAAAGCAAGTTATGTGAAGGTTGTGAAAATGTTCTGAGCAAATGTTCTTAATTGTTTATGAATCCTTACACTCTAAAAAACACTGGGTTAAAACGACCCAATCTGGGCTATTTTCAACCCAAGGGCTGGGTAAATATAGGACAGAACACATGTTGGGTACATTTTACCCAGCAAATTGGGTTATTTAACCCAGCATAGTTGATTAATTTTTTACTATAATGCTAGTTTATTTCTTTACTTCATACATGAATTAATGTTTACGGATCAACTTAAATCCTCTAAACTTTTTTTTAAATACTCCACACAGCCACTGGTTTGCATGATAATTCCTTTAATCATATTTTACAGTATAGCATATTTTATGTAGTTTTTAATACATATTGCCTACATTTAAGCTTGTTTAACAAATATTAGAAGTAAAAGATAAACATTTAGAAGTAATTAAAGTGTAATCGAACAGTCTCTGTTGTCTGAGACAACCCATTTCCACCGTAACGGCACTGGATCTCGTGCCGGAGCTTGTGTCTTGTTCAGCTGGGGAACTTCTAACTTTAGACCACCGCCCTGCATTTCACTCGTAGCCGAAATATTCTGTGACTGGGTCATAACCTGTCCATAAACAATCAGTGAGCTCTGAGGACATATGTTTTAACATAAAACTCTTTTAACATAAGTATTTATATTCTGTATCTTTTTGAATAAAATCATAAAATTTTATGCAAGGCAATGAAGGCATCAGGCGTTAACATCACGCAAAAAGGCAGACGCGACACTCGTTTAGGTGACTCACAGCGCGCCCCTGTATGTTGCTTTGCATAAAATTTAAACGATATACAGAACAATAACACAACAGGCAAACCTGTGTTTTACCGAAGACATGCACCAATTTGACGGAGCTGCACTGCTCTCTCCTGAAGAGGTCCAAGAAGCCAGCAATAAATAACGCAAACACTGGGTTGTTACGTCTGACCCGGGAGCTGGTAACACAAAAACTACCCAATCACTGGGTTGTTACGTCTGACCCGGGAGCTGGTAACACAAATACTACCCAAACCCTGGGTTGTTACGTCTGACCTGGGAGCTGGTAACACAAAAAATACCCAAACACTGGGTTGTTACGTCTGACCCGGGAGCTGGTAACACAAATACTACCCAAAAACTGGGTTGTTACGTCTGACCCGGGAGCTGGTAACACAAAAAATACCCAAACACTGGCTTGTTACGTCTGACCCGGGAGCTGGTAACACAAAAAATACCCAGTCACTGGGTTGTTACGTCTGACCCAGGAGCTGGTAACACAAAAACTACCCAAACACTGGGTTGTTACGTCTGACCCGGGAGCTGGTAACACAAAAAATACCCAGTCACTGGGTTGTTACGTCTGACCCAGGAGCTGTTAACACAAAAACTACCCAATCACTGGGTTGTTACGTCTGACCCGGGAGCTGGTAACACAAATACTACCCAAACACTGGCTTGTCACGTCTGACCCGGGAGCTGGTAACACAAAAACTACCCAAACACTGGGTTGTTATGTCTGACCCGGGAGCTGGTAACACAAAAAGTACCCAGTCACTGGGTTGTTACGTCTGACCCGGGAGCTGGTAACACAAAAACTACCCAATCACTGGGTTGTTACGTCTGACCCGGGAGCTGGTAACACAAAAACTACCCAAACACTGGGTTGTTACGTCTGACCCGGGAGCTGGTAACACAAAAACTACCCAATCACTGGGTTGTTACGTCTGACCCGGGAGCTGGTAACACAAAAAATACCCAGTCACTGGGTTGTTACGTCTGACCCGGGAGCTGGTAACACAAAAAATACCCAATCACTGGGTTGTTACGTCTGACCCGGGAGCTGGTAACACAAAAAATACCCAGTCACTGGGTTGTTACGTCTGACCCGGGAGCTGGTAACACAAAAACTACCCAAACACTGGGTTGTTACGTCTGACCCGGGAGCTGGTAACACAAATACTACCCAAACCCTGGGTTGTTACGTCTGACCTGGGAGCTGGTAACACAAAAAATACCCAAACACTGGGTTGTTACGTCTGACCCGGGAGCTGGTAACACAAATACTACCCAAAAACTGGGTTGTTACGTCTGACCCGGGAGCTGGTAACACAAAAAATACCCAAACACTGGCTTGTTACGTCTGACCCGGGAGCTGGTAACACAAAAACTACCCAAACACTAGTTAAAATGTTCTCACAATGTTTGGAGGAAACATATTTGATGTGTTTGTTTTGCAATTTTTGCACTAAAATTTCTACATTAAAAAAATTTAAATACACATTATAAATGTCTTCACAGTCACTTTCGATCCATTTAATACATCCTTGCTTAATAATTCATAAAAAAGGAGTTTGTGGAGTGTGTTGTTTGAAATTACTGCATTATATTTAAATCTAGGTTAAAGACTCTTCCGCCTATAGTGTTGCTTGAGATGTATAGAGGGTTTTATAATGTATAAAAAGTTTTACTTGTACGAGTCTTTTTCTATTATACTTTGCTTATTTTATCTAATTCAGGTTTTTGTGTTTTCTTTTACTGTATTTTCCTACTTGTACAGCAACATTTGTTGTTTTTAAATGTGCTTTATAAATAAACTTGAACTTGCATTGTCACAATTTCTATACGAATAGCACCAGTTTACAGCTAAATTTGCTCTGCTCCTGAATAAAGCCCGTTGTCATTGTCACTTTGAGCTGTAGTTTGACACTCGGATGTGTTGCAAGAAACTTCTTGACGAGTGAGCCGGTGGGTTTTGTTCTGTGAAAGTGGGAAGGTATTGTTCCTGGATGGTTTACTTTCCATTCTTACTCAAACTCACTAATTGGTGGGGTTTTCTATAATAAAGTGAAGTGCAGGAGGTTTGGAGGTCTGACTGAATTCCTGTAGACTCTTCATCCTTCCTCTTTACTTTCTCTCCTCTCTCCTTTCTCTTCGCGGCTCATCTTAGATTACCTCGCTTCTCTTCTGTCTCATCCTGCCTCTGAATCATTGGAGAGGAACCAGGACACTAGTTTGTTTTTCTCTAGAAACCTCACTCCAGGGAAGTTGCTTTCAGTGCAGTGAAACCATAAAGGAAAAACCACAGGAAATGAAATCCATACTGTATCCTGTTTTTAATCCCATCTCTGTTCAGCATTACTGTGCCAGGCTTGAGAAGCCTGGCGTTCCTGAGAACTAATACATTTCCTGAAAGGAAAAGCCATCTCAACATCTCAACACATCTTCATCTCCTTGTATCTCTTTTTTTCCAGCCATGAGCGTTTTGCTGTGATTGGCGGGGGAAGCCTGCAGATCGTCAACCTGACTGAAGAGGATGCTGGGGTATACGTCTGCCAGGCGGACAGCGGCAACATGACCAGCGAGATCCAGGCAGAGCTCACGGTGCACGGTACGTGTCGAGAACGACTTCACCAAAACATATCAATCTCTTAGATGAACTGAGTCACTGAACCTGCCGAGATTCATCTGAAATGTGAATGATTCACTTCAGCACAAACAGCCGCACTAAACATCCCCGTATGTAATTATGTGCAACATTGTTCAGCCTTTTGAAATGCACGTGTCTAGACAGCGTTTTCCTCTGCGGAGGAGGAACTTCAAAGCGTTGTTTTGTTTTTATTTATTTATTTTTTATGTTTTCTTTTTCTCTTGGCTGATCATCAGTTTTATTTTTTGGAGACTCAATGAGAACGTAAATCTCTATTTACTGTTTTGCATTGACTCCACAAAGTGTCTGCTCTCTAGATGTGATTGCATGCACAACTCAAAACCATAATTTTGACAGGCTGTGGCCACCTGAACAACCACAATTTTCTTTTTTTTTTATGTGACGCAAGTAAACAGGAAGCAGATGATGCCACAATAATAGCCTGACATGCAACACAGCGCTAATTCATTCAAACAGCACTGCGGAAATGTGCAGAAAAATATTTTGCAAATATTGCACAACGGGTCTTGCGTAAAACCGCCTGTCGTCATTGTAACATTGGAGTGAAAATGACAATTTGCATACAACGGTTTTACATGATTTTCTCATGGTTTATGAATGAGACGCAGTGTGTGGATTCATGGTCAAATATCTATTCATCCACAAGGTTAAGTACTGATTATTACATTTACATTCATGCATTTGGCAGATACTTTGGATAAAAACATTTGCATTTCATTCAAGGTGATATTGTTATTAGTATTTTTTAAATGTTCTCACAATATTTAGAGAAAACGTTGTGGCTTTTTAACATTTGCAGTTGTTGTTTTGTAACACTGAAATCTGCAAATGCAGTTACTGTAAGTTAGTAGTGTTCAGTTAGTTCCTTCCCAACACTGGTTCAAATAATATGGATGGTAGAGCCAAAAAGCGACCGTATTTTATAACACAGCCATGGCTTGACTTTAATTTTTTAGCTCACCAGCCACTCAGCATTTTCACTGTCACAATTTTGACATCGATACCATAGGGAAAACTGCCAACTAGATATTTATAATATTATCTCATAATTTGTCAGCAGGTTTATTAGGCTGCTGTCACTTTAAGACCTGACGCACAGATCCATTACACTGTTACACATGCGTTTTCTTTCTCAACTGTTTATGTTCACTTTAGACATAACCGACTGTGTTTACGTGAATACTCACCAAGACCGGCATTTTGACATTATTTTGAGTGTATTTGACTGTTTAAGCGCAATAAGCAGAGAAAAAGAACTCAAGATGTGCCACACTTTGGGTGTGAGCACAAAATCTGCAGGAATGAGTAAAATTATGCGCAATCCCACTGTGAAATTCAAGCCCTGGAACAGCAACAATATTCATCCGGAGCAAATAAAGCGAGTGAGTGAGTGAGGGGAGGCGGGTTTGTGTCACTCGCTGTCGGAGAGATGAGAGAGAGAGAGAAAGAGACGCTGGTGTTGTGTGTCTATTCTGAGAAAAATTAGCATTGGCAGCGTTTCAGATATTTCAGTGTCGATATACATCAAAAATTATTATTATTATTATTATTATTATTATTATTATTATTATACACTTGTTTGTTTATTATTTCAGATGCCTTTTTAAAAGACTACAATTGAAAAATGTATATATTATATATAAATTCAACCTGCCAAAGTGGCTAGTAGGAGAGACTGCGTTACACGCCACTGCTGGAATACACGCGTGTTTGACGGGTGTTAATGTCAAGCCCTGAACACAACTCTCTATTCCATGTTCCTAAATTAAGATGTTTAAGTAATTGAAGATGAGAGCGCTTTCACGAAGGTTATGCTAACATAATAATTATGTTCTTTTCAACCAGAACAAAACTACAGTAGACTTTTTAATGTTTGCTGGGTGTAGTTCATATATATTTAAACCCTAAGAAACAAACCCATGATTTTGGTGTTATTTCACAAAGCAGAATATTGACTGTATAATCCAATGGAGTGCCGCAAACAAAACTCTAAATATCGTCGGGATTTGTTAATTAATGCCCAAACCTTGCAAACGTTGGCAAATCCAGCATCTAGTTCTTCCTCATTACCTTAAATGACCTTAAGAAGCATTCGTCTCAATTCTGATTCGCAGTTACTGCTCACGTTACACGTAAAATTTACACGAAAAATGGCAGATAAAAAGATTTGCAGCATCACAAATCGTTCCAGTCCATTAAAAATTATAACCTAGTTAGTTTTTACTACTTTATGACCACCTTTTGATTGACAATCAGTGTTTATGGAAATTATTCTTTTTTTATGGGATGTTCTGTAAATAGCCAAAGGTGCTAGATGGTCAATTGCTGCTTCTTGCAGCCTGGAAGCTTTGTAAACTGTTTCATGGAAAACTGATAAAAACTGACTCATGGAAGCTGCATAAAACTCAGTCAGTAGGATTGGAGCTTGAGGCTTTTTTTGTGCATGTGTCTGCATGAGACGGTCTGTGGTCGTGCCGTCTGAAGCTGAGGCTACCTTTGATCTGACTCTGGAAATTGAGCCATATCATAATTGGATTTTCTAATGAGGTTTATTTTTTCTTGTGAGACACGAATGCTAGCAGTGATGCAAGAGATTTTAAATGCAATATCACATCAAGAGTGAAGTAAGATAAAGCCAACAGCAGTGGGGGGGGGGTGTGTGTTCGTGATCTCTTCACCTCTCTAATCTGAGCTGTTATTTTCACTCCCTCCTGCTGATCCGAGCCGGAATAGATGCGGTCGGCTCATCCAGATACATTCTGATGTTTTTTCCATTAGCTTTTTTCACCTCTTTTACAGGTATTGACGCACGTATGGAAAGGTTTGTGACTGAGCTCAGGAAGTTGAATCTCCCGTGGGGAGTCAGGAAATCTGATTTGGGTTCTGATGGGTAAAAATAACCCTCTTTGTGTCAGACGGTAACACAAACACACCTAGGGAGAAGGCCGTTTAGGTGTGTAACGTTGCATGTTTTGAAAAACACTGACGCAGGTGCGTGTTAGAACATTTATATAGTTCCTGTACATGTGCAAATGCATAAACCACATACTAAAGGATTTTTCGGGATAGCAATGTGTTAAACTCTATGGACAGGATTTGTGTTGTGTTATAACATTGTGTAATAGGTGAATGAACTTCAGTTTCCTGTGGTAATCGACAGCATGTCACAGATGCTGTGTACAGATCTCAACTCACTCGGTTCATATTTTTAGCTCTCTTTCATGCTTGCTTGTGCTATTTTCATTGATGTGATTAATTTATGCTGTACTTTCAATGCCAATGAGGTTTTTTTTCCTCTTCCAAGAGATATTTCTTGTGTTTGAGTCATTATCCATCTATCTTTTGCAAGGCTTTGGCTGTGTCTTTGGACGAATAAGTAACACTGTGGTGTTTTAAGAGCTTTTCTAGGAGATAAGAGAGAGTTATGGAGTGAACGTTTCTTCCCATCTCTGCTGTGAAATGCCGTGTTGGGTTATTAAACACTGGCATTTTAATCTCTTAATATCTGCATTTGAAGTGACTCATAACTCTTGTGCCGTGGTTATTTTAAAAGCCGGTGTTCACATCCTGAGATTTTACCCGGATTCCCTCTCAGATTAGCAGGATTGTAGAGAGCTGTGTAAAACGTTGTTAATACTGGCTTGGGTTACACTTTAAAAGTTACTCATAAAAAGAAAGGATGTACTGGAAAAGGCTGTGTGTTCTGTTGATCTGTAATCATATTACTTTCATTCACACTCACATGCTTCAGTAGTGCACACTTTAGTCCTGCATTAGGGGTGTAACGGTTCTTGGTTCTTAACTGTGTTCAATGTGAGTGCCGTTTGCTCTAATATGAGCAGTCATTTACGCCGTCATCACCCGGGCGTTGATAGAGCGTGAGCACAGGTGAGACCTGAACAGCACGTTGCTATCGGTGTTTAAACTAAACTCATTTAAGCCTTGCCAATTTAAACATTAAAGCGCAAGAAAACGCGAAAGAGAATTTGAAGGTGCTGAGAGAAAATTTGTGCGCACTCATCCAAAGTGCACACACAGAAGGCCACGTCTCAGACACTGCACAAATATTGAGTTCTCTTCTCTTTCAAGTCTTGTGCTTCAATGGACAAATTCACACGAAAATTGTCAACATGCCCGTCTTGGCGAGCATCCTAGCAAACAGTAGGTTATGTCTTAAGTAAACTTAAACAGTTGAGAAAGACAATGCATGTGTATCAGTATCAGTGTACTGGATCCGTGCATTGTCTTAAAGTGACAGCAGCCTAATATTGCTGCGGTTTGTTTTTAAAGGGGTCATGAATTGCATTGTTTTATAATGTTTCCTGTGGTGCACTTATAATGTTAGTATGATTTTTACATATGTCATTTTAGAAATTAAAGGCATTTTTCCTACCCTGATTTTAGCCTCTGATTTGAACGCTCTGTGTGAAGGGGCGTGTCTGCTGTTAGACTTCAGTGTAAACGCCCACTGCTGTGATTGGCTGCTGTGAGACTTCAGGGTAAACACCCACTGCTGTGATTGGCTGCTGTGAGACTTCAGGGTAAACGCCCACTGCTGTGATTGGCTGCTGATAGACTTCAGTGTAAACGCCCACTGCTGTGATTGGCTGCTGATAGGCTTCAGTGTAAACGCCCACTGCTGTGATTGGCTGCTGTGAGACTTCAGTGTAAACGCACACTGCTGTGATTAGCTGCTGAGACTTCAGTGTAAACGCACACTGCTGTGAGACTTCAGTGTAAACACCCACTGCTGTGATTGGCTGCTGAGAGACTTCAGTGTAAACGCCCACTGCTGTGATTGGCTGCTGAGACTTCAGTGTAAACGCCCATTGCTGTGATTGACTGCTGAGAGACTTCCGTGTAAACGCCCACTGCTGTGATTGGCTGCTGATAGACATCAGTGTAAACGCCCACTGCTGTGATTGGCTGTTGAGACTTCAGTGTAAATGCCTCTCGGAAATGTTTAGCACATTTTTAGTATTGCAGCTCTCAATGTTAACTAATCATGAAAAGTGTTGATTATAGCATTATATGTAGATCTGTGGCATTATATTCAGATTGGTGCATGAGAGGTTGCAGTGATGAGCATTGTAACTGATCACAGACATGTTGAGCGCATGAATGCAGTGATCTCGTCATTGCAACTCGATTTCTGCAAACTAACGGATGCTCTTATCATAACTAACAGTGCAAACACAATGTAAATAAGAGATTCGAGTCCAGGGGCCTCATTTATAAACATTGCGTACGCACAAAAGAAGGCGTACGCCGCTCTCTACGCAATAATTGGTATTTATAAAAAGCAAACTTGACGGGAAAATGTGCGGTCCTTCACGCAAGCTCTGACCCAGGCGTACACACAAAAACGGGTGAAATGAGAAATGGCGACACCGTCGGCAGATGGAAGAAACACGTGAAAGTGTGTGAAACTGTAGACCGTTGTGTAAAAGAAATGCCAATACTGCCTCTCATAAATAAGATGAAGACTTCACAAAGCAAGTCTTACAATTAACAGCCTACACAAACACCCGTTTGATCGATCTGCAGTGTAAAACAAACAAAATCAAACGAAAATTACAACAGAAATGCAAATTAACACATATTTGCAAAAAGAAAAGTGAAATATGTTCTGCAATAATATTGGCATGTTATGCAATTCATCCTCATAAATAATATGGTAAACAGAACGAAATAATGTACAAAACTGATTGAATTAATGACATCCCTCTGCATTTCGAGGACTGCATCGGTGAGGACACATCCGCTGCTGGAGGGTTGAGAGCCGCGTGCCGTGGAGACACTGGGTCCAGACGGCTGCTCAGCTGCAGCATCGTAACCACTGGAACACCCAGCGACTGAAATAAAGATTGTTCTATATGAATAAACTGTAATCGTGTAGCCTACATACATGTGACTTGACTGCATTCATTTTACTTATTTCACTTACCTGTGTCATCCGGTGCATCTGGCGCGTCAGTGTCCCCCTCCGCCTCAGTCACCACTCCACTTAATAGGGATTCCCCAATAATTGCCGCCAGTCTCTCATCAAGAGGGGTCAGCTCCGGTGTCCCCTTTCCCCCACCCGTTGTAGACACACTTTGGCGATGGAGCGCTAGACGTTTTTTTGCCTCGACTTTGATGTCCTACCATTTCTTTTTTATTTCGGCCACGGTCCGAGGTTGTGAGGCTACAGCATTAACGGCGTCTGCAACCTTTTGCCACTCAAGTGCCTTTTTGGCATTAGTAATGCCCACACTGTGCCCTCCAAACAACATTTTTCTCCTTTTTTCCACCTCGTCAACTATAACTTCTACTTCACATTGAGTGAAGTTACGTTTTTTTGATTTCCTCTCTGTTTGCGCCATGATTTCGCAGTCGATGAATATTAACTTGTGGGCGTTTCACTGACTATTTATGGGCAACTATGGGCGTGACATGAAGCCGCAAAAGCTGCACTACATTTAGAATTGATTGTGATTTATTAAGGGAAAACTGCGTAGGATGTGCATGCGCACGGTTTTATAAATCCGAATATTTCTGTGCGTACGCACGTCCTATGTTTCATCTGTACGCCACTTCTGACGCAAATCCTACGCAAAGTTTTATAAATGAGGCCCCAGAACTCAGTCATTGATAAACTCGCGCTGTTTGATTGACAGCTCCAGCGATTGTAAAGGGAACCTTTTTTGATTGCTTTCTATATATAATTTAATCATAGTTTAAATAACAGATTATTTTCATCCTACTAAGAGAAACAATGTGAAGTTGAGCGTTTAGTCACTGGTTTGATTTACTGACACACAAAGAACACCTGACTGTACATGAATCATATCAGAAATCACTGGTCTCAGATCAGGCATTAGAATTAACATGTTGTGGCATTACTGTCGAGTCCATACCGTAAAAGCCTGCGCCGAAATTGCGACTGATTTCAAAGAATCCACAGTGAAATGAACCGAATACAAATAAATAATGCTCACCTGAGACATTCACATTGCTGAAAATAAATAAGCACATTCCTAGCATTAGGATCCTGTGGAAGGTGATGTTATTTTTAGTGCAGTGATCCTGTATCGCTCTTCTCTCCTCGTCATCTCACTAACACACCAGTGGGCGGGGCCAAAGACGCGATGATGAAGTAGGCGGTCTTGATAGACACATTGAGTCGCTCTCTGGGCTTGGTAACAATCAAAGCTGATTTTGGACTAACAAGGAAGTTTTCAGTTCTGAAACTCACAGGATATTCTTATAGTATGATGCCGTCCTCTTATAGGCCAAAAGCTCAAAAAAAAATTATTTCCCAGTTCATGACCCCTAAATGTTAATCAAACAACAAAAGACACGGAAATCACTCACTGCTCTTGACCTAATCAATTTTGTAACTTTAATAATGATTCATCTTTATTTAATTTATACAGTGACAATTCTTTGGATTTACCGCATGGATCAACGATCTGTCCCTGTGTGACTTCACTAATTCGTGTGGAGTTTTTTCTTCTGTGACTAACCGCAGTCGACCAAGCATCTTGTCGATTAACATTTAGTTGACTATTGGGGGCAGCCCTAGTGTACAGTATGTACTGCACAGTAAACAAGTGTTCCTTTGAGAACACAGTCTGGGGGGTGAGATCGCACTCAAGTTCATCCAAACAACCAAACCAAGTTTGAAAACAGCATAATTTACCAAGGCTGATGCTGGAGAGAAAGAAGAGTGTGATTTTTGTGCTTTAGAGAATTGAGATCACACCACAAACAGTCACTGCCAGAGATCGTTAGCGTAGCAGAGTTCAAGGAAATGAATCTTTCTCTGCTGACAGCACGGAGCAGCAGATGGAGTGCTGTTGATTTTCTTTGTTTCTTGTTGATTTTAGAAGGTGAAGCTGGGCGTAAAAAAAAATACAGGATACACTTTTGTCTGACGGCAATAAGAAAACTAAAAACTCTGAAACTCCTGTTATTTTTAGCGTCTCTGTATTCTTTATCTGTTCTTCTCAGCTGAACATCCTCCATTACCTGCACAAGTTATAAACATCAGGAGAGGTCGCAAACTAGCTCGTTCCATGACGGATACGGTTGCCATAGGAACTACAAAGGCATATGAGAGGAAACACGTTTTACCTGCCGCTACCTGTCCCACCACATCCGCGTCTGTCGCATGAATCCCAGCCGTGGGATGTTGCACTTCTGTTGTTTTTTCCTAATGTACCCTGTGACCTGTGACCCTGTGATATTTTTTCTCCATTATGCCACCTGATGGAGTTTTGGTTCCTTGCCACTGTCGCCAGTTGGGGACACTAAATTTTCAACTAAATATCCAAATAAATGTAATTGTTACACTAAATTAACTATATCAACTAAATTACTGATCTGCCCGCATTGACACTATATGATAATTGAAATGAGCTAGATGACTGACCAGTTTTCTCCAGAGCGGCTGTACAGCCGAATCCAAATCTGTTGCATTATTTTCCTGTTTTACACTGTGAAGCTGCTTTGAAACAATCTGCATTGTAAAAAGCGCTATATAAATAAAGTTGACTTGACTTGACTTGACCTCCTCTCAAGTTCATACCTGCATTTATTTGTTTTCTTCTTCTAGTTCCTCCACGGTTCTTGACAAGGCCTTCCAACACTTACGCCCAGGAGTCCATGGACATCATCTTTGAGTGTGACGTCACTGGGTCGCCGCCGCCCACCGTCAAGTGGATGAAGGATGGAGACACAGTCATTCCCAGTGATTATTTCAGGATAGTGGTACGCTAGACCCCCTCCTCACTACATGCTACACATATTGGGCTGGCAGATATCCTTAGTGGGCTTTTTTTTGGGTGGGGGTAATAGGATGGATGGATGGATGGGCGGATAGATAGATAGACATACAGATGGATAGACAGACAATATGGATGGATAGACAGATGGATGAATGATAGACGGACGGACGGATGGATGGACGGATGGATGGACGGATGGATGGACTGATGGATGGACGGATGGACGGATGGATGGATGGATGGATGGATTGATAGACGGATGGATGATAGTAGAGTTTTGACGAGATGAGACTTTTGCACAGTATTTTTAAGAAATCCTCAATGACAAAATTCATGACTGGAAAGATGGTCTGCAGGTGCATTTTGAAATACTTTAACTAATCATCTTGTAATGAATGTCATTTCAGTTCTACTTTCTGAGCATGAATTATCATATGCATTGAAAAACAACAATACACAAGCACTGTAAAAGGTTTTGCCACAAACTCAACTGACTGGTTCTCTCCTGTATGATTTCACATGAGTCTCTTCAGACTTGACTGTAAATGAATGATGAGCTTCCAGAACTTCTAACTGAGGCAGTGTGTGACCTCCTAATTCAACTCATTTGCACAAATTGAACATATAGAAATAAAAACAGTATAAATAACAAAATTAAGTGCAAACAATAAGTGCAACCATAATCAAAGTACTCTCTCATTATTCAAAGTGCAAACCGAGACGAGAGCTAAGAGGAGGTTAAACAACACAGTCTAAGATAGCTTTGATATTGGGAGACAGGCTATTGTAAAAACTGAAATGTCTGTATAACTTGAACATTAGGTATCTCCCATATCTAGTGTTTTTTTATGACTAACTAACAAACTGTGAACATTGGATAACTTTCCTGAGGTAAATGCAATGTTAAGTGACATATTGTTCTGAAGTTGTTTTATTGACGTCTTTCCGCGGGGGAAACTATGATTGAGCGATGAATCAGGGAGCTCGTGTTTGCTTTCGCTTTCGATTCGCGATCACACATACTCTGTGTATAGGGATCGGTGGTGCTGAGCGCGCATTCTACAAGATAAGACATTTATCAGATACTCTATCAGGCTCTGTTGCGCACGAATCCTCCGCCATGGTCCTGTCAATCATCTCACCTTACTCTTGTCATGTGATCAGTGATTCCTGCTGCAGTGTGTGTGTGTGTGTGTGTGTGTGTGTGTGTATGCGTGTGCGTGCGACTGGCTGAGCAGAGCAGACTTTTACAATAGTTTACAATTGAAGCGACCGTTATCCAACTGAATTAACTGGGTTTTATTTCTATAAAAAAGCGAACAGGCAGTGGAGGATGTAATGTAAACGTAGCGGTGGCATATTCTATGCTATTCTATTTCCTCAAACTCTGTCATGGACGATATCGCAAGACAGCTTTTCGCTCGACGAGAAATCTTGTCACACCCCTGATGGATGGATGGATGGATGGATGGATGGATGGATGGATGGATGGATGGATGGATGGATGGATGGATGGATGGATGGATGGATGGACAGACAGATGGATGGATAGATGGATAAACGGATGGACGGACGGATGGACAGACAGATGGATGATGGATAGATAAACGGATGGACTGATGGATGGATAGATGGATAAAACGGATGGACTGATGGATGAATGGACAGAAAGATGGATGGATAGATAGATAAACTGATGGACTGATGGATGGATGGATAGATAGATAAACGGATGGATGGATGGATGGATGGATGGATAAACGGATGGACGGACGGATTGGATGGACAGATGGATGGATAGATGGACTGATGGATGGACAGACAGATGGATGATGGATAGATAAACGGATGGACTGATGGATGGATAGATGGATAAAACGGATGGACTGATGGATGAATGGACAGAAAGATGGATGGATAGATAGATAAACTGATGGACTGATGGATGGATGGATAGATAGATAAACGGATGGACTGATGGATGGATGGATGGATGGATGGATAAACAGATGGACTGATGGATGAATGGACAGACAGATGGATGGATAGATGGATAAACGAATGGACTGGATGGATGGACAGACGGATGGATGGATAGATAGATAAACGAATGGACGGACGGATTGGATGGACGGATGGATGGATGGATTATCGGATAGATATAGGAATGGATGGATGGCTACTTAAGGTGCTTAAACTAGTTTAGTGTTTAAAATTAATTTTTATTTAAAAAAATTCATTTCAACATAGGGTCAGTGAAATAAGGTGCAGAATGTCAAAATATTATTTTTTATTTTTGTTATATATATATCTCCGTCCAATATATATATTTATTATTATTATTATTATTATTAATTTATTCAACTCTTTTAACGATATGAATACAGTTTTAAATCCTGATTTTAGTTATTTTCTGGCAATAAATAAACACCAAATGCATTTGAAACACAGCTAAATTGATTTTTTGTAAAGTGAAGTCACATCAGTTTGTACATTATATATGCAAAGTGTTAGTGTTGTTAATTCTTATGAAATGCTCTGTTTTGTTGTTTGTGTCCCCACAGAAGCAGCATAACCTGCAGGTTTTGGGTTTAGTCAAATCAGATGAAGGTTTTTATCAGTGTTTAGCGGAGAACGACGCTGGGAACGTCCAGGCCAGCGCTCAGCTCATCATACTGGATTTAGGTAAACTCTCATTGCGTATATATTTACATTGCATATGTGTCTGTATTTCTGATGGTTTATGCAGAAATCCTCGTCTTAACAGAAAATACTTTGAACGTGTGCAGGAAAGCTCAGACCAGCTTCAGAGCCAAATCCCTTTAGATCTGGAGTGTTTATTCTAGTTCAGTGATGGGCTAAAGACTTGCCAACACTCATCGATTGATCTTTTGACAGGAATTAAACACAGCAGTCATTATCACAGGATGGGTCACTGATGTTTTCTGGGGATGAGTCCAAAAGCTTTTGTGGCTTTAATTTGATTATGATAGTTTTACAGCATGTCATAAGCGTGACATCTACATATTTACACGTTCTGGATCAAATGTCAGTGTGTTTGCCTGTTCAAACTGTGGATGGATGCGTTACTACAGTTTGCATGTTTCTGGATGTTTTTACAGCATAGTTCAGTCTATCCTAGTGTTTTTTTGCAGCTTCTCTCTCAGTCTCAGGCTTCACACACACGTTTCCGCGCACTGAATGAAGGCTTGAACACATGTTGTCACACGTCGAGCACAGGCGTAAATGACGCTGCATTGATTGGATGGCTGGTGTGAGATCTGTTTCGCACCTGGCGCGGGTGCGAGTCTCCAGTGTTCATAGAGATCTCGCCGCTGAATGTTTAATTAACCGTGCCGCTTTATTAGAAACGATTGCATGCTTTTCATCTTCATGCGCGCTGCGTTGCATTAGCTCCTCTTGACGGAGCCCTGCGTTATGTGAATATAGATGTCATTTAATAATGCAGGTTTCTCTGAGGTTTAGTTTGCAAACAGAGACCAATGAAGCACCAAACGGATTGCAGTGACACATCCTTAATTACTGATCAGATTCCAGTACAGACAGATAGATAGATGGATAGATAGATACAAGGATGGATGGATAGATACATGGATAGACGGATAGATAGATAGATAGATAGATGGATAGATAGATAGATAGATAGATAGATAGATACAAGGATGGATGGATAGATACATGGATAGACGGCTGGATGGATGGATGGATGGACAGACGGATGGATGGATGGATGGACGGACAGACGTATGGATGGATCGATACATGGATAGACGCTGGATGGATGGATGGACGGACAGATGGATAGATAGATAGATAGATAGATACAAGGATGGATGGATAGATACATGGATAGACGGCTGGATGGCTGGATGGATGGATGGATGGATGGACAGACGGATGGATGGACAGACGGATGGATGGACAGACGGATGGATGGATGGATGGATGGACGGATGGATGGATGGATAGATACATGGATAGACGGCTGGATGGCTGGATGGATGGATGGACGGACAGATGGATAGATAGATAGATGGATACAAGGATGGATGGATAGATACATGGATAGACGGCTGGATGGATGGATGGATGGACAGACGGATGGATGGACGGATGGATGGATGGATGGATGGATGGACGGATGGATGGATAGATAGATACAAGGATGGATGGATAGATACATGGATAGACGGCTGGATGGATGGACGGATGGATGGATAGATAGATACAAGGATGGATGGATAGACAGATGGATAGACGGATGGATGGATAGATACATGGATGGATGGATAGATACACAGATGGATGGATGGATAGACGGATGGATAATGGATGGATGGATGGATAGACAGATGGATGGACGGATGGATGGGTGGAAGGATGGATAGATAGATATACACGGATAGATGGATGGATGAATAGACGGATGGATAATAGATGGATGGATGGATAGACAGATGGATGGATGGGTGGAAGGATGGATAGATAGATATACACGGATAGATGGATGGATGGATAGACGGATGGATGAATGGATGGATAGACAGATGGAAGGATGGATGGATGGACAGATGGATGATAGACGGATGGATATATAATTGCAATAAACATCATCAAATGGCGTGAGTTTGGGGCGGGGCTATCTTTTTAGACAGCCAATGACAGACTTGTTTGTTTTCCTCAGGTATCTGCGACCTTGTGGTGACCTTTATAATTTTACTTGTATGCGACCATCAATCATGATTTTTATTTTATTATTTTTTAAACTATTTTGTTTGTTAAAAAGTATAATTAATTTGTTAAAAACAATTATAATTAACATTTAACCCTTAATTTTTAATTCATATTTTAACTATTTTAATAATAATATTGTTAAAACTATTCATTTAAATTTTAGTGTGGTATTTAATTGTATTATTAATTATATTTTTGTAGTTGTGATTATTATTTCCTAACAGTAGTAAGTTTCCTAAGAGAGACGGTGTTGTTTCCCATCAGCCCCTCTTAGAAACAGGAGCACTTTATCATGACAGGGAGGAAGGAAAGAGGAAATGAAATCCTGAGGTCAACAGGACGATCCGTCACGATGGAGTTTAGTGGACAATTGTTGCCAGCTGATTTCAGTGATTGAAGCATCGCTCTCTCTCAGGTATTGATTATGTTTCTGGTGTAGTTTGGATTGGAGCAGGAACAGTCTCTCCATTTAATCTCTGTGTTGTTTAAGAGAAGCTGTGCAATAAAAGCAGGCGTCTGATGGAGTGGAGCTTAGCGAGTGAACCGCCGTGGCCTCGCGTCACTGCTTTTGATGTCTTTCACTGCATGAGATCTTTATTTCCTCTGAACATTTGCTCTCAACCTCTCCAATTACACGAGAGCTTTGTTTTGATTAAAGAAATAATCCACTTCAGGACACTCGCGAATCAGTCCAGGCCCTTGTGTTGATTTCCCGCTGTGCGTGCATACGACCCTTCTCAACTCATTTGCATTGGAGGTTCTGAGAAAATAAACATTAAGGGATAGTTTATCTAGAAATGAACGAGCTGTAATCATTTACTCGCCCTCAAACCCATACGACTTACTTTCTTCTGCAAAACTCAGTGGGGTCAGTGATTTCCATTGTATGGACAAAAAATTGCTCAATTTTCAAAATATTTTATAACAGCATATGAGCATAAGTAAAAAAAAAATTAATTTTGGGGGGAAATATTTCTTTAAGTATTCCTCCATGTGGCAGGTAGGAAGTCACTTTATCTCTGTGCTCCAATGTATTAAAAATAAGTGTTAACTAACAATAATAATAACCTGTTATTGTTATTATAAAATGTTTAATAATTTTAATTTTGAATTTTTTTTTTTTTTTTTATATTCACAAAAACATTACCAGACCATATTTAGGTTTCATGTTTATAATGTTCATGTTCAATTTATATTAATTTCATTTATTTTTTATTAATATTGTAATACATTTCGGTTAATATTATTATTATTACAATTATTGTTTTATTATCATGTACATGAGTCAGTTTCAGTCTCTAGATGCACCTGTCACACAAAATGATTTTATTTATTATTAATTTGTTAAATTATTCAATTTAAATAATTCAACCCTTTATTTTTAATTATTATTTTTGTAATAACATTTTTTTATTATTATTATTATTATTATCATTATTATTATTATTATTATTAATGTACATTTATTATTCTGCATGCCGCCATTTTGAACCTCTGGCATCAATGGGTCTAAATGCAACTGTTACAATTTTTTTTTTTTAATTAAAATATCATTCATTTGTTTAATTTTTTTAATTAATATTGTAATAACTTTGTGTTAATATTATTATTATTATTATTATTATTATTATTATGTACATGAGTCAGTTTCAGTCTCTAGAAGCACCTTTCACACAAAATGATTTTGTTTATTTTGTTTATTTATTTTATTATTAATTTGTTAAATTATAAACATTAAAAAAATTCAACCCTTTCTTTTTAATTATTATTATTATTATTATTATTATTAATGTACATTTATTATTCTGCATGCCACCATTTTGAACCTCTGACATCAAAGGTCTAAATGCAGCTTACAAAAACATTTTCATTGTATTTCATTTAATAAATTATAATTCATAAATTCATTCAATAAATATACATTTTGTATTAATGTTGTAATAACTTGTGGGTGGATGCTGGCAGATTTTTAATCTCAGATGATATTGCAGAGATGTCATATTTCCAGCGGAACGGACAGCTGTCACTCACTGTGAGTGTGAACACGGGTCTCACGAGCATCTGTGCTGAAACTCCTTTTCTCCTCATCTTCATTCCTCATTCCAGCACACAACGCCAGCACATGATCGCTCCCGTTCCAGCTGTAATCATGTCTCTGTGTGTAATGAGATCTGCGAGCGTTCTGTTAAACATGTTAATGTCACGCATTACGCTGAGTATGATGGCAGGTGTGGGCGGTATGAACAAAAAACACTTTTTTGCTGAAAATCCAATGAAAAAAGATTTTTGCATTAAAACCTTGTAGTAATGTCTATTTTTGGATGATTCAGTGAATGAAATACTTTACAAATGAAAGGCATTTTATTTATTCAATCATGGAGCCTGATATATTTTTATATTTTGGAACTTGGAACGCAAACCCTTCCATAAAACCGTATTTGCATTTAAATGATAATGCGTTTAAATTGACTTTAAACGATAAATATGCGGTATCAGATACACGAGTGAGTCTCTAAATGCAACTGTTACAAAAAACATTTTCATTTGATTTATTTTTTTAATTATAATTTATTTAATTTAATTTATTTTGTATTAATATTGTAATAGCTTTGTTTTAATATTATTACAATTATTTTATTATGTACACAAGTTTTTTATTGTATTATTATTTTAATTTAATTTGTATTATTATTTTTATTTTTTAAAGTATAAAATTTTAATAATTCAACCCTTTTTATTTTTTGTAATTACATTTTTTGATTATTATTATTATTAATTTACATGTATTATTCTGTGTGCCACCGGTTTGAACCTCTGACATCAAGGGTCTCTCTACCCGCCAATAGCCGTGTGAATATATCTACCACAGTCAAAGCTCTACAGCAAAATACTTCTTGACACATTTCTGCCGTCACAGTACATACCATCCTACATGATGGGAATGAAGAGATATTTAGGCCCTGAAGCTCGTCACCATGTACCATTAAAGTCCTTCCCATCTAGACCTGTTGTCGGTGATTATGAACGTGTTTACTGCGGTGTAACCCTCCATCTGACAAGCCTCTTGATTGGGATGTGATTTCTGCAGCGTTCGCCCTCTGGAGGTCTGCGGCTTCGGTGCTGCTGATGTTGTGCTCAATTGATGAGCAATCAGATGTTATTGGATTGTGTGAATTGCTATTGATGAGCTGGCCGGGGTTCCTGTCATTCGGCCGAGTTTCCTGGCGGCATACGCAGGGTGGATGGAGAGAGAATGTGAGCGAGTAGAAGAAAAATGTTTATTTTACCCCTGCTGTGCGATTGTACAATCTTTAACACCTTTGTTTCTCCCCTTTAGCTCCATACAGGAAGCTCTCTCTGTGTGCTTATGGGCCTTTTGGGCCTCGACAGGAAGTGCCACACGCGTTCGGCCTCGCCGCCGTCCGCTTTCGCTCTCCACCCAGCTAATGACAGCGAAGTGATCGTAAACACCATTCCATAAATAACAGGACAGATATAAGTAGACGTGTGAAGCGTTTAGGCAGGCAGGGCATCCCTTTTCCTGAGCGGCGTGCCGTACTCAATCTTCCTGTGAGTTTGAGGTTACACAAACAGACCCGTCAGGTGTCATCAAGCGTTTTATAGAGGTATAAAGTGCTTCAAGAACCATTGATTTTTGGTTGACGGGTGTTTTTAGAAAAAAAGAAAAGACGCCTGAGCTGAAAACCAGAGACTTGGCAAGTTGTTTTTGTCTCTTGGTAAAAGACAACAGCTAAAGGATTGGTTGGTTTTCTAGGTGGTTTCTAGAAGGTTTCTTACGGTCCTGTGTGTCCACCCTCAAGTCTCGAGTTATAAACTCAAGAATAACACTACCAAGTCAAGCATCACTATTATTAAACACCACAAATTAATTGTCTCAATAACTTTGGGTGTAGCAGCAGTTCGTGGCTGAAGTCAAAGCGCACTAAGAAAACATTCTGGTGAAATCATCCCGTGCTTTCATCTCCATAAGCAGACGCATTAAGAGCGCTGAAGATCAAGGCTCGGAGAGTTTTCCTCTGGAAGTGAGATGAGTGTGTCGAGTTGTAACCTTTGTAGTGCCAGCCTCTTTGTGCACGACGCCATTTCATCTTCAGAGGAAACACTTTTATGCCATTTTCAGATCAACTTCAGCCATCACATCACTCCTTCTCCTCTTTTATCTTCCTCACCTCTCTCATTTCTTATCCGTGTTTTCTTTCCAGCGATTTTCAGGAATAATGTTCTGCAGTCCTGACACTGTGTGTTTTGGGTTTTAGTGTCTTTATTAGGGCAGAACGATATATTGAGTATTTACATACTCAATTAATTGCAAATTAATCATACATCAATTAACAAATTACCACCAAAAGATAATTTAAAGTCATTATTGTGTTAAATGAGAAAAGCTTCATATAGACATTACAAAAAGCTTTAGAAAAAACTAATTTAATTTGATTCAACTTAGAATTTATTACACAAACGTTTAGGCTTTAACGGTCATGAGGAGGTGTGAATGACAGAATTTAAACTATACCTTCAATGGGCTATTATTAATATGGAAAAAATGTATATATTTTTTTTAATGAAATAATACTCTAAATAAGAAACTTAAACTACCAGTAGATGGCGGTAAATGTTTAAATGAGTGAGTCATTCATTCGATTCGTTCAAACGGCTGATTCATTCAGGAATGAAGTAAATCCCTGCATCCCAATGTGCATACTATCCGCCCTAAATAGTACTGAATATTACTAATGTCACATACTATTTAGGATGGATAGTATGCACATTGAGGTGCAGGCAATGGCTCTCTTTATGAATTAATTGAATCTTAATTGAATCATTGGTTCACCCGATTGATTCGCTCATAACAGAAACGAAACACCGCTGTGTGTTGCTCGGAGACACACAATAGTTCTGCTCCGGCTTTATAGGTAATATTATCATTGGCAAAATTGAGGAAAAGCAGGCAATATTGTGTCTAAAATATGTCTTTTTTGTTAACTGTTGTATAAAATAAATATCACATTTGCACTCATGCTGTTCAGGACAAAAACAGCACTCGTGTGATATTGCACTTGTTACTCGTGTGATATTGCTTAACTTTAGGCCTATCATGATATAAATATGAGACAAAAACGTACAAGGCTGATATTTTGAATTTTAGGGTCATTTTAACTGCATTCTATAGGCTCCATCAGTTGCCCTGCTTCATGTTCGTCACCAATCAACTGTATGAAATGTAAGATGAACTAAGTAGGTTTGGGGTGGGGCATTAATTAAATTAACATGTTAAATCAACAGCCCATATATACACTCACCTAAAGGATTATTAGGAACACCTGTTCAATTTCTCATTAATGCAATTATCTAATCAACCAATCACATGGCAGTTGCTTCAATGCATTTAGGGGTGTGGTCCTGGTCAAGACAATCTCCTGAACTCCAAACTGAATGTCAGAATGGGAAAGAAAGGTGATTTAAGCAATTTTGAGCGTGGCATGGTTGTTGGTGCCAGACGGGCCGGTCTGAGTATTTCACAATCTGCTCAGTTACTGGGATTTTCACGCACAACCATTTCTAGAGTTTACAAAGAATGGTGTGAAAAGGGAAAAACATCCAGTATGCGGCAGTCCTGTGGGCGAAAATGCCTTGTTGATGCTAGAGGTCAGAGGAGAATGGGCCGACTGATTCAAGCTGATAGAAGAGCAACTTTGACTGAAATAACCACTCGTTACAACCGAGGTATGCAGCAAAGCATTTGTGAAGCCACAACACGCACAACCTTGAGGCGGATGGGCTACAACAGCAGAAGACCCCACCGGGTACCACTCATCTCCACTACAAATAGGAAAAAGAGGCTACAATTTGCACGAGCTCACCAAAATTGGACAGTTGAAGACTGAAAAAATGTTGCCTGGTCTGATGAGTCTCGATTTCTGTTGAGACATTCAGATGGTAGAGTCAGAATTTGGCGTAAACAGAATGAGAACATGGATCCATCATGCCTTGTTACCACTGTGCAGGCTGGTGGTGGTGGTGTAATGGTGTGGGGGATGTTTTCTTGGCACACTTTAGGCCCCTTAGTGCCAATTGGGCATCGTTTAAATGCCACGGCCTACCTGAGCATTGTTTCTGACCATGTCCATCCCTTTATGACCACCATGTACCCATCCTCTGATGGCTACTTCCAGCAGGATAATGCACCATGTCACAAAGCTCGAATCATTTCAAATTGGTTTCTTGAACATGACAATGAGTTCACTGTACTAAAATGGCC
The DNA here is from genome assembly GCA_039654625.1 of Rhinogobio ventralis. NCBI lineage: Eukaryota > Metazoa > Chordata > Actinopteri > Cypriniformes > Gobionidae > Rhinogobio > Rhinogobio ventralis. The sequence goes on from CM077216.1 coordinate 5,187,611, forward strand.
CCCACAGTCACCAGATCTCAACCCAATAGAGCATCTTTGGGATGTGGTGGAACGGGAGCTTCGTGCCCTGGATGTGCATCCCACAAATCTCCATCAACTGCAAGATGCTATCCTATCAATATGGGCCAACATTTGTAAAGAATGCTTTCAGCACCTTGTTGAATCAATGCCACGTAGAATTAAGGCAGTTCTGAAGGCGAAAGGGGGTCAAACACAGTATTAGTATGGGGTTCCTAATAATCCTTTAGGTGAGTGTATATACACTGGGGGTGTAACGGTACACAAAACTGGCGGTTCAGTACGTACCTCGGTTTTGAAGTCACGGTTCGGTACGGGTTCGGTGCAGCAGTTTAACAAAATTGCTTTTTATTTATTTTTATTAAACAGTGGTTTACTGAACAAATTGTGTCTGTCCTAAAATGAATTCAATTATAACTAAACGTTTCTTAAAGATAATGCTGTAAACTATATAGGGAGCCCTTACTTGCACATTACTATAATATCAAAGGTTAACAACAGAGCCCAAATTAGCCTAAATTCAGTTGCTATTTATTTTTAGATATAATAATCAACACTCAAATAACACATTGTATGCAAACATGTAAACTTCACATAAGGCAGTTTTTGCATTAACTTCTAAATCTAATTATAAAATTATGTTTTTACTCCAATTCGTTGTTGAAATATAATCATTTATACACAGTGGCTGTCATTTTCATGACAGATTTATTTAAACACACATGAAATAATCCAGACATCACTAACAGAATAAGTAGAATATAATGAATATATAGGCTAATATAGTGCATATATTTAGTGAAAGAGTGGATTTCTCTAGTGAACTAACAGATGTGGACACTGAATGACTTCTGAGGGAAATGTGATGCTACGTGACATTGTTTACAAGCTGTTTTATTGACGTCTTTCCGCCGTTGAAACACTGATTAAGCGATTACACCACATATGATATGTTTCAGTAAGTTGTAATGTATCCTTAACATACCTTCAGATGTTCATTCATGTTTATTCTTTGATTAGGAAGAGATGGCGTTCACTCACGCGCCGAACTGACGCACAACAGTGATCTGTCACGTCACATTAAAGAGCGTCAAAACAGTATTTATCGTTTGAATTTCATGATGAAATGGACAGATTAATTTATATGTTCGTGTGGGAACTCGGATTGAAGTATGTTCCGGGTGTAAAACAAGCCTACTGTTAAAGATTGCATTCGGTACCGTTCGGTACACACGTGCACCGTACCGGAAGCCCTGTACCGAAGCGGTTCGGTACAAATATGTGTACCGCTACACTTCTAATATACACATACACAGACACGTATATCTATATACTGTACATATTTCAATCGATTAACACGATTATATATATATCCTGCTGGAAGTAGCCATCAGAGGATGGGTACATGGTGGTCATAAAGGGATGGACATGGTCAGAAACAATGCTCAGGTAGGCCGTGGCATTTAAACGATGCCCAATTGGCACTAAGGGGCCTAAAGTGTGCCAAGAAAACATCCCCCACACCATTACACCACCACCACCACCAGCCTGCACAGTGGTAACAAGGCATGATGGATCCATGTTCTCATTCTGTTTACGCCAAATTCTGACTCTGCCATCTGAATGTCTCAACAGAAATCGAGACTCATCAGACCAGGCAACATTTTTCCAGTCTTCAACTGTCCAATTTTGGTGAGCTCGTGCAAATTGTAGCCTCTTTTTCCTATTTGTAGTGGAGATGAGTGGTACCCGGTGGGGTCTTCTGCTGTTGTAGCCCATCCGCCTCAAGGTTGTGCGTGTTGTGGCTTCACAAATGCTTTGCTGCATACCTCGGTTGTAACGAGTGGTTATTTCAGTCAAAGTTGCTCTTCTATCAGCTTGAATCAGTCAGCCCATTCTCCTCTGACCTCTAGCATCAACAAGGCATTTTCGTCCACAGGACTGCCGCACACTGGATGTTTTTCCCTTTTCACACCATTCTTTGTAAACTCTAGAAATGGTTGTGCGTGAAAATCCCAGTAACTGAGCAGATTGTGAAATACTCAGACCGGCCCGTCTGGCACCAACAACCATGCCACGCTCAAAATTGCTTAAATCACCTTTCTTTCCCATTCTGACATTCAGTTTGGAGTTCAGGAGATTGTCTTGACCAGGACCACACCCCTAAATGCATTGAATCAACTGCCATGTGATTGGTTGATTTAGATAATTGCATTAATGAGAAATTGAACAGGTGTTCCTAATAATCCTTTAGGTGAGTGTATATACAGTGGTGGCCAAAATTATTAGAACACCTGACAAATCGGAAAATAATGACTTTTTTTTGCCTCCAAAACATGATTTAATTTCATAACGTTCATGAAACATGCAGATGGTTGCTCTGACATCAAATATCAGATGAAGTGAGTCGTACTGTAATTATCCACTTTTAACTTTAATATTTGGTATGTCCACCTCTACAGCAATTACAGAAGCACAATAAGACGACTCCCATATATATATACACACATACATACATACATACATACATACATGCAAGTTAATATTGCTGTTTATTAATTTGTGGTTTTGTATTAGTGGCTATAAATGAAGAAAATAGTTCAACTAGAATCCTACAGTTTTAGTTCTTTTTAATTAAACATTATGAATTTATTTTGGCTCAGATACATAAACAGCGAGCTCTATATCAAACGGCTGAAAATATAGAGATGTAATGTTCAGCTGTAGCGCTCAGCCATGCATACTCAATGAGAGGTACAGAAGTTTCCCAGCATCCATTTTTGATCCTTATTCGATTGAATCCACACCCTCGGGTCTGCCTTCGATTTCTAGTTCTGTTTTATTTCATAGTGTATTTTTGGTGCATATCTAATAACAATAATAATATCCCAGGGTTCCTTCTGTGCTTGATGTCATTTCCTGACTTAAGATCTTCCCTTTGAAGTGCAGCGTGAGTGTTTCCCCCCAGCTGTGAAGCCCTGACGGAGAAGCGAGGAGATTTGAGATTAGTTTTTTCATTAGGGTGTTAAATAAATAAAGATATTAATGCGGTGGGATAAAATCATAAAGTTGCAGTTATTATTTGAACTCCCATGATGCCATTGTTTTTATCATCAGGGATCATTCATGATGTTTGTCTTATCTTTCCCTCCCTGTCTATCTGTACTCATGCTGAGTCAGGATATGAGCGGGAAGCTCCATTCAGTGGGCGGCAGTGCCCAGTTTGGCTCTTCACCGGCTCCAGCTGGTCTCTGATGGCCGTTTCTGTGCCAGACGCGGCAGGCTGATAGACACCTCGCCCACTCGCGCCGTCCCACTGCCCCTCGAGCAGGTTTATTCGGTGCGCTGAAAGGGTGTCACTCACACCTGAGGGTGATGCCCGGACACAAGCTGTGAGGGGGATGAACTTTCATTGTGCTCTACTCTGTTTAGTTCTACTCTATTCTCGTATTTTCATCAAGAGTAATTGTGTTTCTTGAAGGTTTCTCCTCATTGGTGCACTGGGCTGGTTTAATCGCAATCTTTCTGCAAACAAGTATAATGAACAGACAGTTTCCTTCCTTCAGTTTCACATGAATCGTTTTCCAATCAGCACTTCCTCTTAGAGGCGATTAGCCGATCACACAGAGTTACATGGCCTTGCTAATGTCTTTGTGTTTGTAGGTTGGAGTTCCTTAAAGCAAGACTCATCCCCAGGAGTTACATTTTTTTAAGAATATTTAAATTAATATTTAGAGTAATAATCAAAAATATAATTGGATGGATGAGTGGATAGATGGATATCTATAGATAGGATGGATGGATGGATGGATATCTGTAGATAGGATGAATGGATGGATGATATCTAGATAGGAAGGATGGCTGGATGGATATCTGTAGATAGGATGAATGGATAGATAGATGGATCGATGGATGGATGTGTATATATAGGATGGATAGATATCTGTAGATAGGATGAATGGATAGATAGATAGATAGATGATGGAAGGAAGGAAGGATGGATGGATGGATGTATATATAGGATGGATAGATATCTGTAGATAGGATGGATGGATGATATCTTGATAAGATGGATGGATATGGATGGATGGATGGATATCTATAGATAGGATGGATGGATGATATCTGTAGATAGGATGAATGGATGGATATTGATAGATAGATGGATATTGATAGATAGATGGATGGATGGCTGGATGGATAGATAGATGGATTGATGGATGGATGGATTGATATATGTAGATTGGATGGATGGATGGATGGATGGATGGATGGATATCTAGATAAGATGGATGATAGCTAGAGATAGGAAGGATGAATGGATGGATGAAAATCTATAGATAGAATGGATATATAGATATCTGTAGATAGGATTGATGGATAGAATATTAAATATTGTATATATTATGGGGCTATGTTTTTATTTTTATTCTTTTGCTGTAAATAATCCTGATTCCTCTGATTTGCATCTGCGACCCTTTCGTAGAACGTGCTATTTTTAGCTGCTTGATGTTGTCATCAGTGTGTTTTAATTGCAGGGACAGATGTGAAACTGTAATTAACATTGTGCTTACTGATATGAATGTTAATGATATGCCTTCCCCTCAGTGTTTGTAACATGTCGTGGCTGCATGTTTAGCCTGCCGTCGAGCCTCCATCTCCTGCTCTGTTTCATAGTAAATTTGCTGTTTCCTTTTAATTTCCAAGTCATTGTAGTTGTCTTTTCATTTACGTCAATTATTTTATGTTCTTTTCTTTTTCTTTTTCTTCCTTTTTTTCCTCGCCCTCCCTCTCCCCCTGAACTCTTTATCTATAATTTACCCCCTTGTTGCCCCTCCCATCACAATCACCCTCCAAGACGTTGCCCTTCCTTCTACTGTCCCTTCATTGACCGATGCCACTACTGACCATGTAGCGTCCAGCCCGGCCGAGCGCAACGGCCCCTCCCCCTCTGCCCCGCGTGATGTTGTGGCGTCTCTGGTGTCCACCCGGTTCATCAAGCTGACGTGGCGTCTTCCTGCCGAGCCGCACGGGGAGAACATCACCTACTCTGTGTTCTACAGTCTGGACGGCACTAACAGGTTAAAGATGCTAATATGTACACCTGCAGGTTGTTAAAGGAACAGCAACAGGAAACACAAATTGTAACACTGGGCTAATATTTGGAATAGCATACTATACATACTTATTCTGCAGTATGCACTAGGATGCAATCAAACGTTTAGGATTTGGGGGTATCGAAGGTAAAATTAAGAATTGGTCATTGAAAACATCGATTGACCACTTATCTGAATGTTTGGTGAGATGCGCCCTCATTAGTGCTCGAGTATATTCTGTGTGCAGAACAAGAATTTTCTGAACAAAACACAAGCTACTAGATTAGACTAAATAAGCAGTATGCAACCAAATCATAGTGCGAACTGCATCCCACAATGCAATGCGTTCTATGTAACATTTCCCACGTGACGTCCAGGGATATTATCATTATCTAAAACTATTAAACACATTTTTGTTAATTAAAATGAAGCTGAAATAAAATACATAGAGCCTGATTTACTAACAGCTCGCAAACCTGCTTCGTGTCTCTTCTAAAGACGCAGTGAAAAATTAGCGCTGAAAAGGCGTGGATAGTTATTTTTGCAGCTGACCTTATTGCATATGCATTTGTAGGAGTTTCCCTTTCAGACGCATTTATGGGAGGAGAGTATTTAAATGAATCATGCGAGGTGATTTACTAAGGGTTGTGCTCGTCAATTTACTGGTGTTTGTGCCATTATTTACAGCCAAAAAAAAGCATGTCTTAAACCAGACGCTAATTTGCACTGCTCTTGGTAGATTGTGTTGGTCATTCTGGAAATGATCTGGCTGCGTCTGTGTTCTTTAATTTGTCTTCTTTATTTTATTCAGTTCAGTCAGTAGATCACGTGCAGAACTTTACACTCCCATCGGCGCAGTTTAGTAAATCTGTCCCTTAAAGGGTCATTCACCCAAAAATTTAATTCTGTCATTAAAGGAACACTCCACTTTTTTTGAAAATAGGCTCATTTTCCATCTCCCCTAGAGTTAAACAGTTGAGTTTTACCGTTTTCCAATCCATTCAGAACTTTTAGCATAGCTTAGCATAGATCATTGAATCTGATTAGACCGTTAGCATCTCGCTCAAAAAGACTTTTTCCTATTTAAAACTTGACTCTTCTGTAGTTACATTGTTTACTAAGACTGACGGAAAATGAAAAGTTGCGATTTTCTAGGCTGATATGGCTAGGAACTATACTCTCATTCCTAATAATAATCCAGGAACTTTGCTGCCGTACCATGGGTGCAGAGGCGCAGTGATATTACGCAGCGCCTGAACACAATGTACACAATGTAACTACAGAAGAGTCGAGTTTTAAATAGGAAAAATATCGAAAGTCGTTGGTCATTTTTGAGCGAGATGCTAACGGTCTAATCAGATTCAATGATCTATGCTAAGCTATGCTAAAAGTTCTACCACCAGATCCGGAGATCGGCTGAATGGATTCGAAAACAGTAAAACTAACTTTGTAAATCTAGGGGGAGTTGGAAAATGAGCCTATTTTCAAAAAAAGTGGAGTGTTCCTTTAATTACTCAAATGAAGATATTTTTGATGAAATCTGAGAGCTCTCTGACCCCTCCATAGGTAGCAATTTAATTAACACTTTCAAGGCCCAGAAAGGTAGTAAAGACATCGTTAAAATAGTCCATGTGACCTTAATGTTATGAAGCGAGAAGAATACTTTTTGTGCGCAAAAACAAAACAAAAATAATGACTTTATTCAACAATAAAACACAACGACACATGTGTGCGAAGCTGACGCAGGAGCCGGCCAATACTGAGCCGCCGTTCTGATGTGGAACCCGGAAGTGCTGCACTGTTTACAACATGAACAGCATCGGAGACTGACACAGAAAAGAAGAAATTGTTGAATAAAGTCGTCGTTATTTTGGAGGGGTTTGTGCACAAAAATTCAATTCACATTTATTTGTATAGCGCTTTTCACAATATTGTTTCAAAATCGTTTTCACATATCGTTTCAAAGCAGCTTTAAAGAAAATGCATTCATCTACATTACAATTTAGAGATGATCTGTAATCAGAGGAGACTGTGTCCGAGTTATGCGTTTCAGAAATGTACATATACAAATCACTCAGTTAGTTAACAATGTATTAATTTAAACACTGTATTCATTTAAGGCAGAAACAATGAGCTCATCGAAGCAATGAATACATTTTAACAAATGATTAGGATATATAGAAACATTTAGCATTGGTGCATGTTGATTCAGAGTTTGCTTCATCTGAAGTCTTCGCAGGAGTTGAGTCATCTCTTCACAGAAGAGTTGGTCATCTGAAATCTTTATAAGAGGCTGGGTCCAGACTGGAGCTGACGGACTCTCTAGTTACCTCAGGATGGGCATCCCGATATAAAACAGAAAAGCAATAGGAAAATAATTAGCGTAGCTGTTGTTCATAACATTAAGTATAGATAATCAGGGTAGGTTATGAGGTGTATTATGTGAATGCTTGGCTAAAGAGATGCGTCTTTAATCTAGATTTAAACTGGGAGCCCTGAACATTATCAGGAAGGCTATTTCAGAGTTTAGGAGCCAAATGTGAACACTCTCCCTCCTTTAATGGACTTATATATCCTATAGCCCCAAGTTTTGTGACCTTAAAAAGTATTCTCGTCGCTTTATAACATTAAGGTTGAACCACTGTAGTCACGTGGACTATTTTAACGATGTCTTTCCTCCCTTTCTGGGCCTTGAAAGTTGAAATGGCGTTGGGGGGTTCAGAAACCTCTTGGATTTTATCAAAAATATCTTAATTTGTGTTCCCGAAGATGAACGAAGGTCTTATGGGTTTGGAGCGACTTGAGGGCGTGTAATTAATGACAGAAATTTCATTTTTGGGTGAACTATCCCTTTAATCTGTATATAAATAAAGCTGAAATAAAGTATATAAATATTAAGTGGAAAACTTTACAAATCTTAACTAGTTAAACTGGAAATAAATAAAAAATAAAGTTAATGACAAAAACATGTAATATTACTACACTTTAAAAACGAAAGAAAATCTAAAAGTAAAAAGCTATTTCAAATTATTAATAAGTAATAACACTGGTGACACTGTATACACTGATCTCTTTTTGAGTCAGTTTTAGACAGCTAGATGATTAAATTTACTATATACTATAAACAGTTAGCTTTTAATCGTATATATATAGTTTTGCTTAGCAAGATTGTGTTCAAACTGTTTCTGTAGAAGAAGATGTATTGCATTCTGACACATTTCAAAACACGTCGACACAAAATTGAACAAGAAACCTATGCTATGTCTCAGTCCTAGAAACATAGAGCATATCTCATTTTACTGTTGTTTTGCTCACAGGGAGCGTGTGGAGAACACCAGCGGACCGGGAGAGATGCAGGTCACCATTCAGAACCTCGCCCCCGACACCAAGTACACCTTTCGGGTGGTTGCGTCCAACGCTAACGGCCCGGGCGAGAGTTCTGCCCCGCTTACGGTGGCCACCCAGCTGGAGGGTAAAACGCCAACACACATGTACACACTTGTTTGACCACTAGCCAGGTCTGAGGTTTCTCTTTCGACACCTCTCGCACGACCACACTAGTCCTGTTTGTGCGTGTCCAAACCTACCGCCCGCTTGTTTACAGGAAGGAGTTGATCTGGGGAGCGCTGCTTGTCTTGAGGTTTCTTCACAGACAGGCTCTTTCTGTCTGAACTTTGCTGGGACTCCTGAATGAGTGTGGAAATGTACACATCGGGCAGCATCTGTCAGGATGGTTTTCATGGATACAGGGAGTAGTATTAATGAGACGAGAGCTCAGGGATGCAGGTATGGTCGGAGCTGTCAGGAAGGATGCAGTCAGAGCTGATCTCACGGGATGAAAGGAGACTGTTGCTCCTGGTGGGTGGCCACGGTCGGGTGAAAACGCCAACTTGCTGGATGTGCATAGGGCAGATACAGACAAGAGGAAAAACTGAGAAACTGCATCAGCTTTGTGCATCCAGAATCAAATAGTAGGGATGCACCAATATTTATGGAAATTTTGTCTGATACAATAATTCTTGTATTTGAAAGCCGATAACCGATAAATCTAAATACAAATTTTTATATAATTTTTGAGAGACTGATTACAAAAACAAAAGTCCCGCCATTAGAAGCCATGACCCAAGCACACAGTTATGATGTTCTCATCATAATTTTATGAAGCCTATATGACAGACTTGTGATGCACCATATTTTCCTTTTTGGAGTGATTTCAATCATATTTCAAGCAATTCAAACCCATCATGGGGAACAGTGCGCATCTGAAGTGTCTCAGCTGAAGGAAATAATACATCATTTATCGGCTTTAATATATCGGTCAAATTTTCGTAACAGGCCGATAACGATAACATTAAAAATGAACATATATCGGCTAATACCGATATATTGTGCATCCCAATCAAATAGTAGACCAAAGGTGCCTCGATGGTGCATTATTTTTCATAGTTTGTCAATTCATGCTAATATTACCCACAACCCCTTGCAACACACTGACAACATTTTTTTGTCTTAATGTGCATGATTTTCCATGTTCTTCTGATCAAAAACACTATTATTAAGTAAAAAAAATACTATTATTCCATTAAAATTGCCTGTCAAATAAAAAATCCATCCAATCCATTTCTGATGGATTCATTGCCAACTTAACTGTTAAATATACCTTTTGCAAATACACTACTGTTCAAAGGTTTGGGGTCAGTATGACTTTAATAGAAATTAATATTTATATTATAATATTTTATTCACCACTACTTTTATTTCAAATAGATGCTGTCCTTTTGAACTTTCTAATTATCAAAGAATCCTGAAAAAAAATGTCTGTTTCTATAAAAATATGATTTTCAACATTGATAATAATCATAAATGTTTCTTGAGCAGCACATTGTCATATGAGAATGATTTCTGAAGGATCATGTGACACTGAAGACTGGAGTAATGATGCTGGAAATTCAGCTTTGATCACAGAAATAAATTACATTTTAACATATATTCACATAGCAAACACTTATTTTAAATTGTAATATTTCACAGTTTTTACTGTATTTTTGATCAAATAAAAGCAGCCTTGGTGAACAGAAAATACTTATTTTAAAAGCATTAACAAAACGTATTACTTAAAGTATCTACACTTGAAAACATATAACATATACAATATATGAAATGGGGTCTTTATCAAGACAATTTTATGATTATTTTTCATAGCATATTCTCAACCCGTCACATATAAAGTACTTTGAGTGTGCAGATAAAGTTGGGATTCATCCTAGAAGCATTTGTTTTTCTGTGGACTTCCTGCACTTCCCGTTTGACTTTTACGGACAAAACGAATTAAAGCAACACAATTTTTTCAGAACTCCTCCGTTTCCTTTGCATCCCACACATGGACCACAATGCATTTCACTGGTTTGAAGTGTCGAAATATCCTCGGCGGGATTCTGATGCCGCTTTCTCGACAGAATAGTCTTCTTTTACCATGTGATATTGTCATTATTTAAAGTATCCAGCTGCGGTGGGTTGAAACGTGTCGTCTTTTGTCACTACGCACTGTTGAAGTTTGCAAAAGCAAAACAAAAAAAAAAGTGTCAAACAAAAGAAAAATGAAGCTTCAAGTAGAACTGTAAGCAGTGGAAGACACTGTGAAGAAATTACTTCAGTGCTCCTTTGTGTTTTCAAACACGCACTTAAAGCTGAAGTACAGACAAACACGCCTTCGTTTCTTCTGCTTCTCCTAAAACTTTATAAAAACCAAGGAATATTAACTTTAGGGGTTTTGTGTTCATGCAGGCGTCAGATTTGTGCGGATTTGTATCTGTTTTTTGAGCTGAACTTCCGCTTAAAAAGTTTCTTCCATCTCTCAGTTCAGGTACCGGGTCCGGCCCCGAATCTGCAGGTGGTCTCTGTCGGCGCCGCCTCAGTCGCTCTGAGCTGGGAGAGGCCGATCACCGGAAACGGGGATATTCAGACCTTCAAACTCTTCTACAGTGAGAAGGGACAAGACTCGGAGCAGGTGAAGTCTTCATTATCACGTTTACATATCAGTGCATCTGTAGCGTTCAGCAGCTTGAGCTGACCTGACCTGATGAATGACACTAACAAAGATTTACCATGATCATTTCATAGTATATTTTTTACATGTTAACACAGTGATACCATGATTTTATTTGCATAGATACCATGGTTATACTGTTTTTTTGACACTTTTTTTGAACATTTACTATTATAATACCAATTTTTGTTTACTATGGTAATACTGTTTTTTTTTTTTATATTGGTTTTTTGTACATTTGCTATAATACCATTTTTACGCATGTTTTTGCACATTTACTGTGGTAATACCAGTTTTTTTTTACATGTATATTTTGCACATGTATTGTTTTTTTTTACATTTACTTTACATTTACTATAGTAATACTTTGGGTTTTACATATTTAGGTAGTTTTTTTACATTTACTATGGTAATACTTTGATTTTTACATATTTTGTGCATGTTTACTATGACATAACACTGTTTTTTGCCATTAGTTTATTGGACACTCTGGTAATGTGACGTGTTTTGCCATTTCAATTTTTTTATTTTATTTACTCTGGTAATACCATGTTTTTGGCATAATTGTTTTAGACATGTACTATGGTAATGTTTGTTTTTTTGTATTTTGGACTATACCATGGTAATGTAATGCTGGATTACCTTATATACAGTATGCTATGATATATGGTATTCATTCAGTACCATAGTATTTATCAAAATACCCTGGTAATACCTAGCAACACAGCACTTTTTTGTAAAGGCAGTGTGAAATACATCGGTAGTTTTCACACGTAAAGATGGTGGGTGAGCATATCAGGAGTTAATTACATAATTTTAAAGAAACAGAAGCTGAAACTGTCTGTTTTAGTCTAACTGACAGACAGGTCATAAAAATTGTGCCTGTTTTTATGCCAGGAGACTCTAAAATACTATTTAGTGCAGATTTAGTCATTCATGTTGTTTGTGTTTTTTTTCTGCAGGACATGGACGTCACGGGTCTGTCCTACACCATGACGGGGCTCAAGAAGTTCACAGAGTACAGTTTCAGGGTTGTGGCGTACAACAAACACGGCCCTGGTGTCTCCACCGAGGACGTTACAGTCCGAACGCTGTCTGACGGTGAGCTTCATGAAGCCTAGTGTTTAAACGTGTTACTTTGAACCTCTTGACTTCCCTTTTCCTTTGATTTTTCTCTCTCTGCCTTGACTGGGACTTCAGATAGCACTTAAAATATTTGACATTCACGCTGATTTGTCAGTGAATTGATCTTTGCATTCATGAGCATGTTTTTGTGTCAGCGCTGTCACAAGACTCGTCAAAATACTGCAAAGTGACATGCTAACATGCTAACATGATTGCTTAACGCGAAACCATTAGCATTCGGGAAGGCAAACGTTTTCCATTGGTTAATCTGTTTTCTCAGCTATATAAAGTCTATGCACAAAATAGTGATTTTTCCAGTTAATCTGATTCAAAGTTATTTTATTAATTATCTATTAATAAAGCCCAATCTGATGGCTGAATATAGAGTTTGTTCAAAACTATCTTGAAAGGTTTGTTTATATATATATATATATATATATATATACATATAATCTTTTAATAAAACATTTAAATAATTATATTTTATTTAAAAATATTTTTTTCTTTATAATGTGACACTCTGATATACTTAAACAGAAATATTGAAAATATTAAATAAATAAAATAATATATTTTAAGTTTGTTTTCTTTTTTATAGCAACTTCAGTATTAGAGTAATTATAAATATATCAACATATCAATGTATTATAAATAAAAAATATTAATGAATCTCATAGTATCTTATTTATTTTAATACAATTTATTTTTAATATATTTATTATGTGATACTCAGATATACTACATTCAACAAAATGTGAAAATATTAAATAAATATTCAAATAATCTTTTTTTTTTTTTTTTTTTAATAGAGACTTAAGTATTAGATGAATTATGAATATATCAACTAGGGCTGTCAATTTAACGTGTTAATTAGATTAATTAGTAAAAAATAACATGTTAAAAGTAACGCATTTAACGCACTTGCCCCGCCCCAGACCTACTTATGTCATCTTACATTTCATACAGTTAACTGATGAAGAATATGTAATAAGAAGTCACTGTGTGATCATGAAGCCTATAGAATGCAGTTAGAATTAGCCTAAAATTAAAGATATGGGGCAAAAATAGCTGTTTTACTCTCAGAGCGTCTTTACACTGGGCACGTTTGTCGTGGTCCGTGTCAGAGCGTGATTGTTCCCGCCGGTGCTATGAGCGAAAACACTTGCAGGCTCACTCTCGCTCGTATTCAAGGTAAATCATCAACATTCCCTTACATGTGTTTTATTGAACTAAATACATCTGAAACGCACACACAGGTTACTTCTCTTGTGCACCCGAGTCTGTGTTGCTTTCACATTCACGTAAATCGCGGCACAGTTTGAGTGCAAGTTACACAACCGAACTCAGATCACCTCCTTCAGGCAGTCTCGGGTTCAGTACCCCCGAGCTCAGCTGAGCTCGCATGACAGCTTTCACATTACCAATTTTTCATGTGAACCGTGCCCCGTTTCGAACTAAACTGCCAAACCGCCCTCACATTTACATCATGATGTACAGTATAAGCAATATCACTCGAGTAACGAGTGCAATATCACACAAGTTCCGTTTTTCTGTCCGGAATAGCACGAGACGAGTGCAAATGCGATACTGATCTTATACAACAGTTTAATGAAATAAATAAGTTTAATATTGTGTTGTTTTATACACAATATTGTCTGTTTTGCCAACGAAAATATAAAGACAAAGCAGAACTGTTTGTGTCATACACAGTGGCGTATCATTTCTGAATCTGCGTTTTGGACGAATTGGGTGAACCAATGATTCAATGGACCATAAAGAGAAACATTTACATGTATTAATTTCATAAAGAGAAGCATTTACTTCACTCCTGAATGGATCAGCCGTTTGAACGAATCGACTCACTTACTCCATTAGACATTTACCGCCACCTACTGGCAGTTTTAGTTTCTTATTTAGAGTATAATCTCATTAAAAATAATTTCATATTTCCATATTAATAAAAACAAACATTAAAGGTATAGTTCACCCAAAAATATTTCTTTCTAAAGCTACTTTTTGTAACGTCCAAATTTGATGTGCGATTAATTAGATTAATTAGATTAATTAATCGCCAAATCGTGTAATTTAATTCGATTTAAAAAAATGTAGTGCTTGACAGCCCTAATATTGACACATAAATGTATTCCAAGTAAAAAATATTAAAATGTTTATTTATTTATAGTATTGTATTATTTATTTTAATACAAATTATTTTTAAAATATTTATTATGCGATACTCAGATATACTTTTTAAATAAATATAAACAGATAAATATTGAAAATATTAAATATTAAAATAATCGTTTTTTCCCCTTTTTTTATAGAGACTTCAGTATTAGATGAATTATTAATATGTCGACATATCAATGTGTATTCTCTTGCCCTTTTTTTACAATATACCCCTATGTCCAAAATTGCATACCCTTATACAAAATCACTCTGATGAAGAACTAACTTGACCATTAAAAAAGCAGTGAGAAGCAATAAAACTGTTCACTTTAATGCACAATGAGGTATTTTCGTGGACAGCATCTCTGCTCCACGACTATAATGCCTTATAATACTGTCTAGGTAGGGAGCTTGCCAGATTTAGGCTCTCTCTCTCTCTCTCTCTCTCTCCTGTTCTCCGTCCTTTCGTCTCTGTGGGAGGTGGAGGCTGGGATGTGAGAGCGACGTCCTGTCAGAGAAAGACCTCCGGGAAGACAGCGGGCATGTGACAGGTGGTGTTGTAATCGTACACTCTCACTCCACGACGGAGCGATTTGGGATGTGACAGAAAGCACGCAAGTGTAAATAATATAACGAAGTGTTTTATTAAAGTGAGCCGTTAACGTTGGCATGCACACAAACGCACATAAACAACGGCTGCTACTGTCTGTGCCGCGAGTGCAGTTCTCCAGTGTTCATTTGAAGAAACAAGAGATGGAAAAAAAGCAGAACAAAGGTGGAAAAAAAACATTGCATCCGAAAATAAACTTCCATCACAGAGTCTTTGAATGTGGGTCTCAGTGGATAAAGCAATTATTTCATTTGAGCTTTGAAGCTCGGGTTCTTCTGGGGACATGGAGCGGTGCGTGTCGCAGGTCTTCTCTCAATAATAAATCTGTTTTGTGTTTCAGTGCCGAGCGCCCCTCCGCAGAACCTTACGCTGGAGGTCCTGAACTCGACGGTAAGATATCCTCCTTTATTACTGGAGAGTTCTGGTACTTAATGTTTTAGTGCTGTTGTGATTAAAGATCTGGGCTGGTTACATCAACGAACCTTCATCAGCCATCACAATTGTGATCTTGATGAAGACACCTCAGGTC
Organism: Rhinogobio ventralis; assembly: GCA_039654625.1. NCBI lineage: Eukaryota > Metazoa > Chordata > Actinopteri > Cypriniformes > Gobionidae > Rhinogobio > Rhinogobio ventralis. The sequence goes on from CM077216.1 coordinate 5,203,204, forward strand.
AGAAAAATTCCCATGTTCCCATACTAGAGCTACACAATTAATCGTTAAAAGATCACAATCTCGATTCAAACACCCACGCTATCTTATTCCAAAATGACAATGATTCAGCTCTGTCTAATAAACTTTGAAAAGTATGATCACGGGGAACATTCAGATCTGCGTTGGCGCTGCCGCTGACACAGAGAGGTATGAAACAGTCTGTTCAACCACACAGTTTTATTATTTCTGTGTTACAGTAATTCAAATAATCACAGTACTGGGATAATAGTTTATAGTTGGGATATAAACACTGATGTCTATGGTAGCGATCAAAGTAGAGCAAATCACGTTTTGAAATGAGTTCAATAACATTATTACACCAGTAGGTGGAGACAAGTGACTGTTAAAAAATTTTTTGTCACTGAATCATTCATTCAAGAGATTCATTCAAAAACGCTGATTCATCCAGTAATGAAACAAGTGAAGTCTTTATGAGTGAGTCATTGATTCATTCATTCAAGAGATTCATTCAGAAACACTGATTCATCCAGTAATGAAACAAGTGAAGTCTTTATGAGTGAGTCATTGAATCATTCATTCAAGAGATTCATTCAAAAACGCTGATTCATCCAGTAATGAAACAAGTGAAGTCTTTATGAGTGAGTCATTGAATCATTCATTCAAGAGATTCATTCAAAAACGCTGATTCATCCAGTAATGAAACAAGTGAAGTCTTTATGAGTGAGTCATTGAATCATTCATTCAAGAGATTCATTCAAAAACACTGATTCATCCAGTAATGAAACAAGTGAAGTCTTTGTGAGTGAGTCATTGAATCATTCATTCAAGAGATTCATTCAAAAACACTGATTCATCCAGTAATGAAACAAGTGAAGTCTTTATGAGTGAGTCATTGAATCATTCATTAAAGAGATTTGTTAAAAAATACTGATTCATCCAGTAATGAAACAAGTGAAGTCTTTATGAGTGAGTCATTGAATCATTCATTCAAGAGATTTGTTCAAAAATGCTGATTCATCCAGTAATGAAACAAGTGAAGTCTTTATGAGTGAGTCATTGAATCATTCATTCAAGAGATTCATTCAAAAACACTGATTCATCCAGTAATGAAACAAGTGAAGTCTTTATGAGTGAGTCATTGAATCATTCATTGAAGAGATTTGTTCAAAAATGCTGATTCATCCAGTAATGAAACAAGTGAAGTCTTTATGAGTGAGTCATTGAATCATTCATTGAAGAGATTCATTCAAAAACACTGATTCATCCAGTAATGAAACAAGTGAAGTCTTTATGAGTGAGTCATTGAATCATTCATTCAAGAGATTCATTCAAAAACACTGATTCATCCAGTAATGAAACAAGTGAAGTCTTTATGAGTGAGTCATTGAATCATTCATTGAAGAGATTTGTTAAAAAATGCTGATTCATCCAGTAATGAAACAAGTGAAGTCTTTATGAGTGAGTCATTGAATCATTCATTGAAGAGATTCATTCAAAAACACTGATTCATCCAGTAATGAAACAAGTGAAGTCTTTATGAGTGAGTCATTGAATCATTTATTGAAGAGATTTGTTCAAAAATGCTGATTCATCCAGTAATGAAACAAGTGAAGTCTTTGAGTGAGTCATTGAATCATTCATTCAAGAGATTTGTTCAAAAATGCTGATTCATCCAGTAATGAAACAAGTGAAGTCTTTATGAGTGAGTCATTGAATCATTCATTGAAGAGATTCATTCAAAAACACTGATTCATCCAGTAATGAAACAAGTGAAGTCTTTATGAGTGAGTCATTGAATCATTCATTCAAGAGATTCATTCAAAAACACTGATTCATCCAGTAATGAAACAAGTGAAGTCTTTATGAGTGAGTCATTGAATCATTCATTCAAGAGATTTGTTCAAAAATGCTGATTCATCCAGTAATGAAACAAGTGAAGTCTTTATGAGTGAGTCATTGAATCATTCATTCAAGAGATTCATTCAAAAACACTGATTCATCCAGTAATGAAACAAGTGAAGTCTTTATGAGTGAGTCATTGAATCATTCATTGAAGAGATTTGTTCAAAAATGCTGATTCATCCAGTAATGAAACAAGTGAAGTCTTTATGAGTGAGTCATTGAATCATTCATTGAAGAGATTCATTCAAAAACACTGATTCATCCAGTAATGAAACAAGTGAAGTCTTTGTGAGTCATTGAATCATTCATTCAAGAGATTTGTTCAAAAACACTGATTCATCCAGTAATGAAACAAGTGAAGTCTTTATGAGTGAGTCATTGAATCATTCATTGAAGAGATTTGTTAAAAAATGCTGATTCATCCAGTAATGAAACAAGTGAAGTCTTTATGAGTGAGTCATTGAATCATTCATTCAAGAGATTCATTCAAAAACACTGATTCATCCAGTAATGAAACAAGTGAAGTCTTTATGAGTGAGTCATTGAATCATTCATTGAAGAGATTTGTTAAAAAAATGCTGATTCATCCAGTAATGAAACAAGTGAAGTCTTTATGAGTGAGTCATTGAATCATTCATTCAAGAGATTTGTTCAAAAATGCTGATTCATCCAGTAATGAAACAAGTGAAGTCTTTATGAGTGAGTCATTGAATCATTCATTCAAGAGATTCATTCAAAAACACTGATTCATCCAGTAATGAAACAAGTGAAGTCTTTATGAGTGAGTCATTGAATCATTCATTCAAGAGATTTGTTCAAAAATGCTGATTCATCCAGTAATGAAACAAGTGAAGTCTTTATGAGTGAGTCATTGAATCATTCATTCAAGAGATTTGTTCAAAAACACTGATTCATCCAGTAATGAAACAAGTGAAGTCTTTATGAGTGAGTCATTGAATCATTCATTCAAGAGATTCATTCAAAAACACTGATTCATCCAGTAATGAAACAAGTGAAGTCTTTATGAGTGAGTCATTGAATCATTCATTCAAGAGATTTGTTCAAAAATGCTGATTCATCCAGTAATGAAACAAGTGAAGTCTTTATGAGTGAGTCATTGAATCATTCATTTAAACCAATTTAAGAAAGAAATTCATCCAGAATCGTGCAGCTCAAACACTTACAGTAGTTTTCATACTATAATTACTATAGTTGGTATACTCTAAAAGCAAAAACAGAATAAGTATTCAGATTTGTTCTGTTATTTTGTTGATTTTTTTTTATGACGGTTTTGACTAATATTAGTTACAGTATTAATGCAAGTTAATGTGTAGTTAGCACAGTTTTTAATGCAGTATTGCAAGTAGTAATAGGTTGATATATTGGTCAATATTTAGCCAAAAAAAGTTATTATTTTATTTGATATATTAAAAGCAGCATAAATCCTAAAATCATGTATAAATACTTTGTATTTATGATTATTATTATTATTTTATTTTTTTATCTTGCAGTATTTAGAATATGGGTGAAAAATGTCAAAGCAAAAAATTTTTAACGGCCTTAAAAATAGGCCAATTTTTCCTTATTCAAAATAGAATAAGGGTGAAATTGTGCTTCTTTGTCATAAAAATTATGACAGAAAGCAAGCCAAAAATCTTAATGACATAAGTTTTTCCTTAAGCAATATATATCATCTTAATTATTTTAATTTTGGGGTGAAATGTGACCCGGGCATGTTCTTGACGGTTCTTGAATTATGACATTTTGGCAGAAACTATAGTTGCATTTCTGTAAGTGCTTGTACCAAGTTACTTTAAATCCATTAAAATGAATAATTATTCATTAGTCGCTACCCAAAATAGAAGTTAATGATTAATTATCAGAACTGGCCAAATGCAGAGAGTTTTTAAACCTTCACATGCACGTTTCCCACCGTCAGGACTGGATCATCTCCTGTTTCAGAAAGCATACTTGGGTTTTTTCTTCATTCATTATTGCGTAGCCTGAAGGCTGTGCTTCTCTCAGCTGTCTTTCTGAAATTAACTCATGACACATGACAGCATTAGCTCTGACAGCGCTCTGGCTGATACACTCTTTTTTTTTTAGGTGCACCTGAAGAACTTCAGACGTCCAGACGTTTATATAATGCGCTCCCAGCAGCCTACCTGCTCAATTAAAAAGCACTAACTCTGCTCATGTTGAAATGGCTTTGCTCTGTCTGAAAGCTCCTCATGTGTCCTGTTCTATGCCCCAGAGCATCATGGTCCGATGGCAGCCGCCTCCCCCTGGTACCCTGAACGGAGAGCTGACGGGGTATAAATTACGTTACCGGAAAGGACTGAGGAGGGCTGACGCAATAGAGATTTCAACCTTACAGCTCTTTCAGCTCATTGATGGTATGACAAACCTGATCCCTACTTTATTTATATTCTATTATAGTATTAGCTTTTTTTAATATATATATTTTCAGTTTTCATTTTAGTTTTAGCCATTTTTATTATGTCAGTTGTAGTAGTTTTTATATATATATAATTATTTGTATTATTATTACTTCAGCTTTTTTAGTCTTTTTTTTTTTTTTTGCTTTTTGTAATTTCTATTAGAATTTTTTTTTCTATTTAGCTTTAAATTTTATTTCAGTTTGTTGACGAGTATTCATCTAATATTTATATAGCATTTATTAAGCTTCATTTAGTAATTTTTTGTGCTTTTGTAATTTGTAATAGTTTTGTATGTATATTTCTATTTAGCTTTAATTTTTATTTAATTTTTAGTCATTTTAGTACTTCAACTTATTATTTCAGTTTGTTGCCAAGGCAAAATTTCAAATTTTAAGTTTATTAAAATTATTTATCTATTTATTATATAATATAATATTTATATAAATATTTATTTCAGCTTCATTTAGTATTATTTCTGCTTTTGTAGTTTTTATGGTTTCAGTTTTAGTTTGAGTAATTTTAGTACATATTTTTATTTCAATTTGTTTCCAAGGCAACATTTCTAATTTTCATTTTAACAAAATTTTATATTTTAGTTAACAATAATTAATTAATTGTGTTTAAATGCAAAACCGGTGAAGAAAGTTCTTACAGGAAGGGATCTGAGTCTCCATATCAAGCGTATCTTTTGACTTAAACCAGTAAGAAACCACTTAGAAATAGGCAAAAACCCTTAACTTTGTCCTTTAGTAAATCTACAAATCTAGTTCAGCAATATTCATACATTTTAAAAGATGATGCAAGTGTTTAGTTGCAGAGTTGAGAACTACTGCTGATGTAACGCATGTTTTGTGTATTTAATTGGTCAAATCCTGCTGATTTTGCTGTGTTTAAGGTCTGGAGAAGGGAAAGGTCTACACGGTGAGAGTATCGGCCACCACCGTCAACGGAACCGGACCAACGACAGAGTGGATCGCAGCGGAAACCTTCGAGAATGACCTGGACGGTAAGTAGCGCCCTATGATTTCAGTGATGTACTATATAGGTGTTTACTGTATATAATGTCATGGAATTTGTAAAAGTTTTGGTGAATAAATAAAAAGCAGGTCAGTAAACTTAAATCAAATCACAATAGACTAGTGTCTGTGAATATTAAACCACAAAAATACTATTTAAATATGAATCCTGCATGTTCTGCATGTCTCTGTGTGAATGAATGGTTTAATTTCACACACACACACACACACACAGAAGCACGCGTGACGCTCGTGGTGTTTTCAGCCTCTGCCGTCTCACTATATGAGGACATGAATGATGAACTTCATCTCCAGAGCCGCTCTGAGAGTCACTTCATCAGAATTTTACTCTTTCATTTAATTTCATATATCATCATATCACAAACACACAGAAACTCATCATTTCATATATCATCATATCATAAATACAAAGAAACTCAAAGGTCTTCATGGCAAAATAAAAGTTTGGTTTAACTTAAAGAAAAATATATTACTATTATATTATGTCTCAATGTAGTAATAATAATACTAACACTAATAATAATACTATAATAAATTATTATTAAAACTTTTTTTTTAAGGAATAATCAATTTTTCTCCCATGTTTTAATTTGAACAGTAAAGCTCTGTTGTGCAGCACTTTGTTTGACAAAAAGTTTAATTTCATATGATTAAAAGATAAATTAAATTAATGTCTTAATTTGATTGCCAGAAAAAAATAAAATACACAACACTGAAAAAACAAAACATTTCATCGGGCTCTTTATGAATTTGATTAATTAGTCATCCTGTTTTGATTATTAAAATTTAATTAAACCATTAAAATGGAATCCAGAAAGCTTAAAACAGAAAACACAAAAATAAAATCGAATTTGTTAAAAATAAAATAAAACGTATTTCACAGGGCCCTAAACATGTAAAAAAAAAAAAAAAATTTTATAAATTGTTGTTAAATTGTATGAGTTTCATGATTTCAATTAATTAGACATTTTTTTTGTTTACTAAAATTTTATTTAGTCCAAAAAAAAATTTAAACTGAAAAAACGGAATTTGGGAAAAAATGAAACTGATTTCATAGGGCTCTAGCTAAGGAAGCTCGAAAACAATCCCGCCCATTTCCATCCTTCACTTTGTTCCCGTTGGTGTAATTCTCTCTGTGGCCGATTGATGTGTTTGTCCAGGATGTGAAGAACTTGAATGAGTGGCGTTTTGTCTCACTGATCAAACGGCAGAGTTCATCAATACTGAACGAGCCGCTGCGTAATTCACTGGAGGAGTCTGTTACACTCTCTGACAGCGCTCTTCTGGTCTGAGGTGCAGAGGGGAATCCTGGGAAAATGGCATTTGCTTAATGCACTTCTATTGTTAAATGAAAAGCCTTTGAATTATTTGGATTAATATGTGCGTTTAAAGACTTCATCTTTCAGAATGCCATAAGAAGCGCAGCACAAAAGGAAACTTTACACTAGCGCATCGCTGCTGAGTTTGTTACAGTAAATTCAATTGATCTCAGGCTTGGGAAAACGCTGATGTGATTACTCGTGACATTGGGCTCGGATAACCGTGTCTGAGCTGTTAGGTTACTGCCGTAGCTGTTGTGTTAGATCTGCCTTTCAGTCGGGAAAAGAACAACTAGCGCGGGAGATCCACCTCTTTCATTGGTGTAGTAGGACAGGATATTAGGAAAGCTCGCAAGAACATTCTAGGTCATTCATTTAACCCCAAAAATGTTAAATAATATTTTGAATAAGTCTATTTTTAGGACCATTAGGGCCTTTTTTTACATTTTCATAATAATTAAACTCATATTCCCCAAAAATTCATCCTACTGTAATAGGAAAAAAATATGGTTTATTTATATTATTATTATTTTGATTTATTATTATTTATGTCAATTTGTTTTGATACACCATAGTAATATTTATTGCACAGAATTAATATTTAATGATGATTTAAATAAAATAAAAAAATAGTGAATGTGGCCTTTTTTTAGGGATTTTTTTCATCTATTTTCATAATTAAGCTCATATTCCCCAAAAATTCATCCTACTGTAATAGGAAAAATATGTTTTTTTTATATTATTATTATTATTATTTTGATTTATTATTATCTATGTCCTATTGTTTTGATGCATCATGGTAATATTTATTGCATAGAATTAATATTTAAAGGTTCAGTGTGTAGTATTTATGATGACCCATTGACAGAAATGCAATATAATATACATAACTATGTTTTCAGTGGTGTATAAAGACCTTACATAATGAACCGTTATGTTTTTATTACCTTAGAATGAGCCATTTCTATCCCCATACACCACGGGTCCCCTTGCAGTGAAGTCGCTATTTTGTGCCGCCATGTTTTTACAGTAGCCCTAAACGGACAAACTGCTCTACAGAGCGCTAGCTACTCTCTGCTCTCTCCGACGACGACATTTTTGTCCTGTGTCAGCCACCGTAGCTTCTCCATGTGCTTCGAAAGGGAGGGGTGAGCGGTTGAAATTCACAACCTCACCGCACTGCACCTTTAAGGATTTCAATAAAAAATAAATAGTGAGAATTGAATGTGGCCTTTTTTAGGGATTTTTTTTTTTAGGAATCTATTTTCATAATAATTAATCTCATATTCCCCAAAAATACTTCCTACTGCAATAGGAAAAAAATGGTTTATTTATATTATTATTATTTTGATTTATAATTATGTCCTATTGTTTTGATACATCGTGGTATAATTTATTGCATGGAACTAATATTTAATGATGATTTCAATAAATACATAAATAGTGAGACTTGAATGTGATGATGAGAATTTACAGGGAAAATGTGCTAAAAATTTAAAAATACAAATAATCGTACTAGTCCTAAAAAATAGACTTTATTTGCGTTATACAAATGATAATTTATTTTGTGGGGGTCCAGACATTTCCTCTCGAAATCCAGCCAGTAATTGAAAGGCATATTTCTGCACTGAAGGAAGCTGTTTGCTCGATGTGAGAGGAACATTTTTAGTGTCTTTGCCTTCCGTACTCATCAAAGAGCAGCAGGGAGCTCTGAAATTAAGGGAACAAGCAGACACGGAGGCATTTCAGCCGATTTAGATGACTAAGTTGGATTAATAGCGTGTATTTTCATTCGCAATTGGACGTATGGAAGGACTCAAGCACTACTAGAGTGTGTGTGCGCGCTCAAACCCTCTTTAGGCTTATTTCCATCTGCTAAAATGGGAAAAGCTCTGTGACAGCCAGACCAAAGCATCTCTGTCAACCGCTAATGCCTCCGCTTCATCTGCTCCTACTTGAATTAGCCACACAAATAGGCCAGTGTTTGAAATAATGAGTCAATTTAATGACTCTAAATCCAAAAGGTTTTGTCGGAAATTAGCAGCGTTGCCTTATAAATCAGAACAGGCATTAGCGCGGGCCCCTAAGATAAATTCAAATTGCACATCGCTAATAAAACGATGCTGTCCCTGGATCCGTTTATGCACAAGTTTTGCTTTTAAGCATGGGCAATACAAATACGAATGAATTTCACTGCTCTTAAAGCAGTTAGCTATACGCTAATGAATTTGTGCTTGAAAGCTGCCGTTTAGCTCAGTGCTACACTCGACCCGAGCTATAATGCTGTAAACATTCATTTCAGACTTTATTTTTAAATTGCCTCCTAATAATCCTCTCAGTGTGGTCATGCTTGAAAGAGAACTTCATGTGATTTTAGCAGTAAAAGTCCCTATATATATACATATGTATGGGGGACAAGTGAAAAGAGTGTATACGATTACCTGCGCCTGTCCTTCTTTAGGTCAAGTCATATATTTGTGAAAAAATTCAGTTGGCTCAGTTTGCCGTCAGTTGACAGAAGATCATAGTATCCTTTCAACGTTTAAGGGGATTTCCCATGACTGGTGTCAGCGCTGCTCAATGCCATCGATCTATGATGTGAAACATCAGCTTCAGCCTTACCCAGGTGACAATTGAGCATTGTGAAGTGGCACTCGGAGTTAAATTTCAACAATTCATAAATGAATCTGCACTTTTAATCATATTACGAATTGGTTTAATAATGACTAACTCATAAAGACAGTCCCTTGCCGCCACCTGCTGGTGTAACAATGCATCTAACACGACATGCCAGTGCTGAAGAAATAAACGAAGTATCAGCACTTTTTGAAAGCCTTTTGTTCAGTCAAAACTAATGGTTATAAATATAATAGCCCAATGAGTGATGATTATATAGCAAAATAATAATAATAATAATCGTGATATTGAGGCACTCAAAATCACTGCAAGGGAAATTCCTTTTTTTATATATATGATGTATTAGGGCTGTCAAAATTAGCACGTTAACGCATGAGTTGTTTTCTGTCATTCTTCAGTATATGATCACGCTATCATTCATTCAAGTGCTATTAAACCATTCAAGCCATAAGATGCAAAAATAAGAGCTTAAATCTGTGCTGGCGTGCTGTCTGTGAATCTCCTCTCTGTGTGACACACACAGCACCCGTGCGCACAGAAAGCCGCTTCAGACAGCGCCTGGCTGCAGGGGCGTCGGACTGGGGGTAAAACCAGTACTGATTACCAGGGCCCCAAGGGGAGAGAGGGCCCTTGAAAAGTCTGGAATGTTTTATTTTTCCCTGGATATTTTCATTTCCTAATGAATGTCAGATGAAATGTAAAGTTAGTGTATTGGCTGAATAACTTGGTTGATTGACTACATTTTGTATACAAAAAAGTAAAGACTATCTAAGGTCTCACGATCCCACCCCTTGCTAATGCGCCCAATGGTTTAGTCCATCTGCACGCATTTTGTTTATGCTAGTTAGTTGAGCATCTGGTAGAGCGCAAACTTCTGCTGTATAAATGTCTTTCTCAAAGAAAGCCAAATCAGGCCACCAAAAAAAAAAAGGAAAGACAGGAGAAAGAAAGAAAACAAAATGAGGGGAAACAATTGGTAACTGACTTCTTTTCAAAGAAAGGTGAGCACAAACTAGAACACGAAATCTATAGTGCTAAACTGCTTGAATATCTCTGCGATTGTTAGTGCTAAAAATGAACTGGGACAACCCATTGAAAGTGCAGAACATAGACTTTCAGATGATAATTGGTTTTACATGTAATCTGAGGTAAAGGCTAAATAAACTGTACACTAACAATGCTGTTTGCATACAACACATAATTATAACAGCCTAATTTAAATGAATGTTTAATTTTAAATGAATAGTCTATATAATATCTAAAATTAGCAATAATAGGCTAATCAGTGCCATAGGTGGCTTGGTAGCTCATCGTTAGCTACATATCATGTCAACATTATATTTATTTCAGATATGGCATTAATATTAGGCTACCTTCAGTGGCATTTACTGGGGGGACAACTCCAATGTCATATCTAAGCTATCAGGGGGCCCATCAGGACTGCCTATGCATAGGGCCCAGGATCTTGTGCTACGCCCCTGCCTGGCTACGTTGAGTTCTTTCACTCTTGAGTGGACAAACACACTAAAGTATGCCAAAATGTCCGCTTTGTCAAGTATCCTCGTAAGCACAGTCTTAAGTGCATTAAAAAGTGTTAAATAAGCACTTGTGCTTCAGGTCTTAAAGTGACAGCAGCCTAATAAACTTGCTGCTGTCTGTCATTAATGTTAATCAAAGATCGAAAGAGAGAAAATCACTCACTGCTCTTGACTGAACTTTTGTAGCTTTAATAATGATTAATCTATATTTCATTTATAATTTATGCAGTGAAGACTGTGAAGTGTTTGATAACTTTATTCAATTTCTGTATATTTCCAACCTCAAATATTTAAAATATACTGTCTTTAAGTTGTTTCTACATTAATTTGGAGATTAATTTTTTTTTTTTTATTGATTGGCAGCTGTAATATATATATTTATGTATTCATGCTGTCAATCGATTAAAAAATAACTAAAATTAATCGCACCTAACAACAACGTTTTTAATATATTTTTATATTGTAATCATTTCACATTTATTCTCTAAATTAATGTAGAAACAACTTAAAGACAGTATATTTTAAATATGTGTTGTAATGGCCACTTGAAACTGGATTTATTTTATTTTTTCCTAATTTTAAACTTTAATGATAGGCATTCAACATTACAGTATAATTGAAAGGTATCAATTTTAAACATTTATTAGGCTTTAAAAAATATAGCAACTTTTAATTTAGGTGAACTTAAAACAACCTTCACATAAACCCATTATAATAAATGTCCCTGCCCTTCAATATATCAGGGCTCACTTTTGTCTATTGGCCCAGTTCAGTTATTGTTTTCGTTGTTTTTGACCCATGAAATTTAGATTAATCCTTCTTAAAGCTACAAAAGTGATTCAGTCAAGAGCAGAAAGTTTCTCTGTCTTTTGTTCTTTGATTAACGTTAATGACAGACAGCAGCAGGTTTATTAGGCTGCTGTCACTTTAAGAGCAAATGCACATGATGCGAATCTCAACACTCATCCCATTTTCTCACAACTCATTTAATTTAACTCATTTAAGACTGTGCTTGCAAGGATACTCGACAAAATGGCAATTTTTGGTATATATACATATTATAAATTGTCAAAGATGAGCAGGTGCTAGCTTAATTGTTCATTGTGTCTGTTACAGAGTCTCAGGTACCAGGAGTCCCGAGTTCTCTTCATGTCCGTCCGCTTGTAAACCGAATCGTGGTGACTTGGACTCCTCCAGAAAACCAGGACATTTTAGTCCGAGGTTACAAGATCGGATATGGAATCGGCAGCCCTCATGCCCACACGGTCACTCTGGATTACAAGCAGCGTTTCTACAGCATCGACAACCTCGGTTGGCGTCTCTAATGCTGCAAATAATCAGCCAGATGTTGATATTAGGTGTGTTTTCAGACGTTTTTATGTACGTTTTCCTCTGCAGATCCCAGTTCCCATTACGTCATCACTCTCAAGGCGTTCAACAACATGGGCGAAGGCATTCCCATCTACAACAGCGCCACGACAAGACCTCAGTCCGGTAAGACGCGCACACACACGTTAAATTGTGGCAGCCTCTCCATGTCCATTCAGGCAAGATGACAACACTAAATATGCTTAATGTTTAGTGAGACATCAGAACTGCATATCACATCTCTGTTATCTAGCATCAGACATGTAAAATTAATCGCATTGTGTAAATCTGTTACACTGCAGGCTCTCAGTCACATTGTTTTGTAGTGGAGACAAACTACGATGTGGAGTGTGTGTGTGTGTGTTAAATGTAAGGTGACAGGTACCGCACACGCATCTGCCCCCCTCAGTTCTGGGATACGTGGCGTGTCACGTTAGCGCACATCGAAACGTACCGGTGTGATGTGTCGCACGCTTCCATCCCCGCATCTTTGACTTTACGTCAGATGTCTCAGACAGCCGAACGCCGCTGTTAAAGGTTTCCAGACCCCCTGCCGTCCCGTCAGGTTGAGATTCGCATCAGCTCTGACTCTCACAACTTCTCTGACAGACTCGAGCTTCCAGATCTAGTGTGCGAAGTGACCCAGAAAACAATCATTTGCTGCCGTTTTCTGCCGAGAATGCTTTTTTTGTTGTTGTTGACAATTAAATAAGTGGATATTCGCACAGAAGAAATCAATAGTAATTCCAGGTGTATCTTAATTAAACAAATGTTCCAGAGCGCCATCGATCAGCAGCTTGCTCAATCATTTGGGTTTGTGCCTCTTAAAGGGAAAGTTCACACAAAAATTTAAATTCTGTCCTTAATTGCTCGTGTCGTTCCAAACCCGTAAGACTTTTGTTCATCTTCGGAACACAAATGAAGATATTTTTTATGAAATATGAGCGATTTCTGTCCCTCCATTGACAGATACGCAACTACCACTTTGATGCTTCAAAATGTCAAGAGTTAAACGAAATCCTGAGCGGTTTAGTCCAAATTTTCTGAAGATCCTCGATCGCTTTATATGATGAGTTAATTTAGGCTTTTATTCCATTTTTATTCAAAATGAGCAAAAAACACACTATAGCAGGATAAACGTTATAACACATTATAACAAAATAAAGAAGCAAAATAAAAGCTCTGTAATTTAAAGCAAAGAAATTAATTGTACTGTTCTGTAAAATACTATTATTAAATATTAGTATGAATATTATTTATTTTACAGTGCACTAATATTATTGCATGTCTTTATTGGTTTGTTTAATTTTTATAATTTAAATAATAAAGTAAAAATATTATTATTATTATTGAGAAAAAAAGCAGGAATTATATCAGTAATGTGTAACCAGAAGTTCATCCGCTAAGAAAAGTAGGGTAACACTTTATTTTACACTGTCATTGTTACATATGTTACATGTAGTTACTATAGCAATAATGATAAATTATGCATAATTATGTGCAACTAACCCTCAACCAAACCCTAATCCTAGCCCTATAGCAAGTACATGTAGTTACTCAGTACTTGTATAATTAAAGTGTAACAAAGACACCTTAAAATAGTGTAACACAAAAAACAAATGACACACTTTTCATTGACTTCTATTGTAAGTGCATTGCTGTGCACATGAATATTGTTAGTTTTTACAATCTGAGGGATGTTGAAATTATTTTCTGTAATAATTGTTACAGATACTGTCCTTAAATTATATTGAACTTGGATTATTAAGTATTTTTCTGTATTTCCGTAAATGCAGCATAATTCATAACTCAGTTGAGCTTGTAATAGAAATTATATTATTTGAAGTTTTTGCAATGTTTTATACTGTTAAATATGGGTGTTTTAATTCTAATAATGTCTTTCTTTCTCTCTTTCATTCATTTTCCTCTTGCTTGTCCTCCACTGAACCATCAATCCATTTATTCCTGTCTAATCCTTCCATATTTTTTAAACCCATGTGATTTTTTTTTTTCTTCATTATGATTTGTGTTGACTCATCTGTGTGTGTGTGTGACGCTGCTGTCAGACCCCATAGACCCTGATATTGATTTTTATGAACTCTTCAATAACCCATACACCCCAGCACCCGACCCCACTCCCATGCTGCCCCCGGTGGGCGTTCAGGCCACTGTCCTCAGCCACGACACCGTCAAAGTCAGCTGGGCCGACAACTCGCTCGCAAAGAACCAGAAGATCACCGATTCCAGATATTACACCATCCGCTGGAAGACCAACATCCCTGCCAACACCAAATATAAGGTACGGACCATCTTTATGGGTGTTATTTGGTAATTCTGATTAGTTTGGTGTTCGAAGCGGCTTCATTTCACTTGAACTGATGTTCTGAACAGGGTTATTATAGGTAAATTTAGCATGAAATGGAAGTTGCGAACCTTTTTTGTCTGAGTAAAACTGCTTCTCAAACAAGAACAAATGTAGGGCGGGGCTTGGTTTTGTCCGTGGGGAATTGATTGGCTGGTTGTGGTATGCTATTGGTGGATCTCATGTGAGTGACAGGTTTGCCCCGCCCTCGTCATCAGAGAAGTTATTCTGATTTAAAGATTACGAGGCGCATGAATTAAAAAGAAAATATTAATGTGCACAGATAAATCATTTATAATAAATACTGCAATATTCTATTTAAAAAAAGGAATTGTCAATTTTGATTTGATGGTGACTTTAAAACTAAAACCATAAAAAAAAAAAACGTTTTCATTATTTGAAATAAAATAAACGTTAACTGAAATAAAATTTTAAAAAAGGCAATATTTCCCATTTTCATTTAATTTAAATTGATGTGAACTAAATCAGGGGTTTTCAAACTTTATGATGCCAAGGACCCCCAAATATGATGACCTCCTTTCTAAAATACATCTATATATTTTTATGTATGAAAAAAACATTTAAACTGTTAAATAGTTAGCGTAACATTATAAATACAACATGGCTATACTTAATGTTGGATGTATAAACTTGAAGAATAACATTTTCAATTAAAAATTATTTGTATAAGCAACTTTCACAATAAATGTATGTAAGCAGCTCACGTACTGCGTTAAGAATACTGCCTCCAGTGAGCGAGATAGAGGGGACTATAGGGAGAGAAACTCACTAGAAAGATACAAAGCAAACATATGCAATTCTGGAAAGTACGGCAAGAAAGGAGAGAAACATTTAGAAATGAAACAGTTCGAATGTTTAGTAGACTTTTTTTGCTTTGTCTTTTTCATATCTGAAATTTTCTGGGGACCCCTTAGAACCTTCTGGAGGACCCCTGGGGGTCCCCGGACCCCAGTTTGAAAACCTCTGGGGGTCCCCGGACCCCAGTTTGAAAACCCCTTAACTAAGTAATAAAAATTATGAAAATAAAAACTAATTCAAAATATTAAAAGCTATAATAGCATCTCAATGATATTAAAATAACTGGATCTGATTTCTGTTTCAGTTCACTGTAGTGTGTGTTTTTCTTTTCCATGCGCTGAGCGCCCTCTAGTGAGCACTCTCTCAGACTGCATACCTGTTGGGAATTGAACCCTAGTGCACTGCTTACTGTACACTACAGAGTATATACTATATTTTTAAATAGTCATATGTGAGTGCAGTGATAAACTTAGGTCTTCATAAATGTGTTTGTCTGTTGCTTGTTTTGTCAGACGGCAAACACCACGTCTCTGTTCCATACGGTGACGGCTCTGAAACCCAATACGCTTTACGAGTTCTCTGTGATGGTGACCAAGAGCCGCAGGAGCAGCACATGGAGCATGACGGCCCACGGGACCACCTTTGAGACCAGTAAGAGCCCACAAGATTTTAACCATTCATGAATGTTTGCTTCTGGGTTTATATGCGTTTCTGAAGATGAAATACTACAGGAATAAATGACAGTTAAACATTCTTTTTTCTGTAACATTTTCTCTTTCACACCGATATACACAACATCAACAAACTGAGCATTTTGGTTATATTTTGAATTTTGTTTTATATTGTGTGTGTGTATACACCGATCAGGCATAACATTATGACCACCTTCCTAATATTGTGTTGGTCCTCCTTTTGCTGCCAAAACAGCCCTGACCCGTCGAGACATGGACTCCACTAGACCCTTGAAGGTGTGCTGTGGTATCAAGATGTTAGCAGCAGATCCTTTAAGTCCTGTAAGTTGCGAGGTGGGGCCCCATGGATCGGACTTGTTTGTTCAGCACATCCCACAGATGCTCGATTGGATTGAGATCTGGGGAATTTGGAGGCCAAGTCAACACCTCAAACTCGTTGTTGTGCTCCTCAAACCATTCCTGAACCATTTTTGCTTTGTGGCAGGAGCATTATCCTGCTGAAAGAGCCACAGCCACCAGGGAATACCGTTTCCATGAAAGGGTGTACATGGTCTGCAACAATGCTTAGGTAGGTGGTACGTGTCAAAGTAACATCCACATGAATGACAGGACCCAAGGTTTCCCAGCAGAACATTGCCCAAAGCATCACACTGCCTCCGCCGGCTTGCCTTCCCATCTTCCCATAGTGCATCCTGGTGTCATGTGTTCCCCAGGTAAGCGACACACACACCCGGCCATCCACGTGATGTAAAAGAAAACGTGATTCATCAGACCAGGCCACCTTCTTCCATTGCTCCGTGGTCCAGTTCTGATGCTCACGTGCCACTGTTGGCGCTTTCGGCGGTGGACAGGGGTCAGCATGGGCACCCTGGCTGGTCTGCGGCTATGCAGCTCCATACACAACAAACTGTGATGCACTGTGTATTCTGACACCTTTCTATCAGAACCAGCATTAACTTCTTGAGCAATTTGAGCTACAGTAGCTCGTCTGTTTGATCGGACCACACGGGCCAGCCTTCGCTCCCCACGTGCATCAATGAGCCTTGGCCGCCCATGACCCTGTCGCCGGTTCTCCACTGTTCCTTCCTTGGAGCACTTTTGATAGATACTGACCACTGCAGACCGGGAACACCCCACAAGATTTGGAGATGCTCTGACCAAGTCGTCTAGCCATCACAATTTGGCCCTTGTCAAACTCGCTCAAATCCTTATGCTTGCCCATTTTTCCTGCTTCTAACACATCGACTTTGAGGACAAAATGTTCACTTGCTGTCCACTAACAGGTGCCGTGATGAAGAGATAATCAGTTATTTATTTCACCTGACAGTGGTCATAATGTTATGCCTTTTATGCCAATTATGTTCATGTATGTATGATTATTGCAAGAGCCTTTTGTTATATAATATGTATTTAAAAAATGATTCTCTTTTGTGTGCAGATGTGGGCAAAACTTATTTTTTGTTTATATTAGTTATACAAAAAAGTACATACAAATTTGTAAAACCGATGTTTTAGGATGCATGCAAAACAAGTGCATATTTAATTAATGTCTCATTTGCATTTCAACATGATATTGGGACAAATTGTTGACAAATATACAATATTTGTTACATATACACAATATTGTCTGTTTTGCCAATGAAAATAAAAAGACCAAGCAGAACTGTTTTGAACGATTGGGTGGACCAATGATTCAAGAGAGACTTTGGGTGCGTCTCAATCAGCTCCCTAGTTCAGTAGTCAGGGCACTGATCAGGGAATTCAATCAATGGGCCGTCTCCATGATCAGTGCCCTGACTACTGAACTAGGGAGCTGATTGAGACGCACCCATTTACTTCACTCCTGAATGAATCAGCCGTTTGAACGAATCGAATGAATTATACTCTAAATAAGAAACTAATAACTCCATTAGACATTTACCGCCACCTACTGGCAGTTTTAGTTTCTTAGAGTATAATTTCATTAAAAAAAAAAAATCTTATTTCCATATTAATAAAAACAATATTTCTTTCTGAAGCTACTTTTTGTAACGTGTATTTGATTTTTTTTTTACACAATAATGACTTAAAATGATCTTTTGGGAGTCATTTCTCAGCCAAATTTGATGTGTGATTAATTTGCGATTAATTAGATGAATTAATCACCACATCGTGTAATTAATTAATTAGATTATTAAAAATTTTAATCGCTTGACCACCATAATTATAATAGCTTGGTAAAGTTCTCAGTAATAGCCTTTCACATGCATTATCTCTCTTTAATGCTCTTTGGTGTGTTTTGTAGTTCCCAGCTCTGCTCCAAAAGATGTGACGGTGATCAGTAAAGAGGGAAATCCACGAATCATCAACATCAACTGGCAGCCTCCGACTGAAGCCAACGGCAAAATCACAGGTATGTGAAAAACAGCTCGCAGTGTTCATGACACAATTTATCCTGACGTTCTCATGATTTACATTAAGGAATTACGTTATCAAGGATGATTTTCAGCCAACATTACAGCTCAAATACCTCAGCGACTCTCTCTGTGTCTCAGGGTACATCATCTACTACAGCACCGATGTGAACGCTGAGGTCCATGACTGGGTCGTGGAGCCCGTGGTGGGAAACAGACTGACCCATCAGATTCAGGGTCTGACACTGGACACCGCCTACTACTTTAAGATCCAGGCCAGAAACTCCAAAGGCATGGGACCCATGTCAGACGCGGTGCAGTTCCGCACCCCTAAAGGTGAAACCTCAACCTCCCTGAAGGCTCATCTATTAAAACTCAACTTATGCTCATTTATTCATTCTGTTTGTCTGTATTTCCAGCTGAACCATCTGACAAAATGTCAAGTGATCAAGGTAATTAAACATGTTTCTATTGCAAATGGAAATTAGGTCGCACAACACAAATTGTATTAGTTCACAAGTCTAGTACAGCAAACATGCATCATTAATTTTGCCTGTCAATTTATGCATATAATTCATTTTCAGGAGTTTAAATGTAATTTCAGTGCAAGATCGTGTACAACCCTGATACTTAACTGTCTACAACATTTATGTCAGATGCATTGTGGGAGAGCTGAATGTCGCTGATGTCTTGTTGTCTATAGGGCTGCAAGTCAAACCCGGTCACCCGACCCTGCCGGAGCACGGGATTGGATCCAATATGGGTAAACAGGAAGACACAGTTTAAAGACAGACACCATGATCTCATTGAGACCTGTGGTGTAGTAACACACACTCTCTCTCTCTCTCTCTCTCTCTCTCTGTGTCAGATAAACCAGGCATCACAGGCAGCCAGGAGAATCACATCCTGGTGATCGTGGTCATTGTTTCTGTTGGAGTGTTCACCATCATTGCTGTGGTTGTGGGGGCCGTCTTGTGCACGCGCCGGTCCAACTCTCATCAGAAAAAGTGTGTTCTTCACTTTTCATATAACATCTGTATATGAAAACAATAAGCAATGACACATTTTCTCTTACATTGATATTACCACGATAAAGAGTGTTCTTTGGCTTAACATGACACAGTTATAAATTACTTTTCAATCAGTGCAGCATGATCTGACAGGTCATCTCTCAAATTGAGTGAGTGTCAGCGAGCATGAGTGTCAGCGAGCGTGAGTGTCTGCGAGCGAGTGTGAGTGTCTGCGAGCGAGTGTGAGTGTCTGCGAGCGAGTGTGAGTGTCTGCGAGCGAGTGTCAGTCAGCGAGTGTGTCTGCGAGCGAGTGTGTCAGTCAGCAAGCGTGAGTGTCAGCGTGCGAGTATGTCTGTGAGCGAGTGTGTCGGTGAGCTTGAGTGTGTCTGCGAGCGAGTGTGTCAGTGAGTGTGTGTGTAAAAATTATTTTAAAAAGGTATTTATAAATCATGAACATCTTAAGTTAATTTTGGTGTGTAAACCTATTAAATGCGTTTAGAGGTTCAGTTGTATTTGTTTTTTCAGGAAACGTGCAGCCTGTAAGTCCAACACTGGCTCACACAAGTACAAGAGCTCGTCTAAAGACCTGAAGCCTCCTGATCTCTGGATCCATCACGAGCGTCTCGAGCTCAAGCCCATGGACAAATCACCCGACCCCAACCCGGTCATGACGGAGACGCCCATCCCTCGCACCGCACAGGACCCGGCCGTTGAGGCTACCCATCAGAGACGGGGTGAGATTCAAATGAACATTTCTACTGTCCAGTCAGAATCCAGGACCGAATCTGTTTTGTAAATACATTGGTGTGTGTGTCCAGGTCATGAGGTGGAGGAAAGTGTGTCCACATTGGCCGGTCGGAGGGGAGCGAGACCTAAAATAATGATGCCATTCGACTCTCAGCCTCCCCAGCGTAAGTTCACAGAGCAAAAACGGCACGTCATTGATTGTCCCATGCCACCTCAACCGGTCTTGTGCTTGTCATGCTGTACAGTGTTCATGTGCACTCATTTGTGCCGTTCTTCAGTGTCGTCTTGTCAAAATAATGAACTAGATCCAAATCTAGTGAGATTCCTTCTTATACAGCATTTCTAGGCATTTAGTGTCTAAAAATGACATGACAGTGCTGTGACAAAAGATAAAAAGCAATGTTATGTTGCCTTCAAAAAAATATTTTTGCATATTGCATATTATCCTTCCTGGTTAAAACAATCCCAGAATGCATTACATAAAAAGAAATCCATTCACAATGGCGAATTATTCAAGATAAATTATTATAAATGTCTAATTTATTAAATATTTTTTTAACTTTATTAAACTACATTTCATTTTCATGAGATTTTATTATATTGTCAGAATTAATTTTAACAATTGTTTTTCTTTTGTTTTATTGTTTTTATATATATATATATATATATATGTGTGTGTGTGTGTGTGTAGTTATAAAATTATTAAAATATAAATACATGTTATATTTAAGATAAAATATATATTTAATAAGATCATTTTAATTTAATAACAATTTTAATAAAGTATCTGTAAATCAAAATTAATTTTGAATTACTTTTCAAATTATTTATGCACAAACTAACTGAAACAAATCCAAATCTAAATACAAGTTATAAGTTAAATTAGTAGTTTTACTTTTATTTTTTTATGTAATATATTTGTACTACTAATTATTAATTTATTTTCAAAACTATAATTTGTTAAATAAAATTAAAACTACAACTATTTTTTTTATGTGACCAACAAAATTGCTGCCAAGCACTTGAGGTTGCGTTTCATTATGCCGCATTAGTAGGGATGCTGTGTAGGCTGTGGTGTGAAAAGAGGCTCACTAAGTGTGGAGCAGATGTGTTGTAGTGTTGATCTCACTGTGTGTGTGTGTGTGTGTCCTCTCTCAGCTGTGATTAGTGCTCATCCCATTCATTCCCTCGATCATCTTCATCACCATCATCATCACTATCACCTCCCGCCGCGCGGCTACCTTCATCATCAGATCAGCCTGAGAGCGCCCGCCACCCCCAACACATACATAGACAGGTTTCCATCTGCAGGTGAGACGCACGGCTGCTGCTTCAGTGATGCTATCAGACGCTAATAACATGCTACATTTACATATGGTATTAACATGGTTCTTCAGGGTACTTCAAAGGATACCGTAGTACATTAAAGAAACATATTACTCTGGTACTTTGGACATGGTAATGGTTCATTTTGGTGCTTTTGTTGTTAGTGTGAGTAATGTATCTAGTGTCCGAGCCATTCAAACTACTGACACATTCCTGTTTCAAGAGCTTTGAGAATAGTTTAATGATAATTAAAATAATAAAAAGGGTGATTTAGTTTTATGGTTGAAGATCTGAGCTGGTAATTGACTTGGTTGTAGGTTCAAACCCCATGAAACCCATGTTGAGGCATGAACTACCATAGGTATTTATATATACATATACATATATATATATATTTTTTTTTTTAAATAAGATTATACAATATATAAGTAAAAAAAAAAAATCTTAAAAGTATTGTTATACATTGGTGTGATAAAGTTTTTGCCCCCTTGTTAAATCGAAGATGGCTGTAAAAAATAAATCTGCATTAATCCTTTTGATATTTTTTTTTTTTTTAAAAAGCAAAAATCGAACCTTTCATTAAAGTAAAAGAATTGAAAGTGGGAGGGAAAATCACATTATGAAATAAAAATCACACGTCGGGAACAATTATTGGCCCCCTTTTATCAAACACTTTTTTACGACCTCCCTTTGCCAAGATAACAGCTCTGAGTGTTCTCCTATAATGCCTGATGAGTTTAGAGATCAGAGAGCATTCCTCCATACAGAATCTCTCCAGATCCGTCAGATCCCCAGATCCATGTTGGTGCTTCTTCTCTTCAGTTCATCACTCATTCTCTATAGGGTTCAGGTCAGGGACTGGGATGGCCATTGCAGATGCTTGGTTTTGTGCTCGGTGACACATTTTTGTTTTGATTTTGATGTTTGTTTTTGGATCACTGTCCTGTTGGAAGATCCAACCACGGCCCATTATAAGATTTCTAGTAACTGACACGACTGGAACTTCAAATGAGACTGGTTCTATGGTCAGATGAAACTAGCAGTTTTCTGCTAATTTGGCAGCAAACACTCAATATGGGTTTGGTGCACACAGGGATAAAAAAGTACCCCATGTGTAAAATGAAATACTCTGCTGTATCTTTAATGCTGTTCTGCCAGAGGTCCTGGACATCTTGTTCAGACACATGGCATCATGGATTCGATCAAATACCAACAGATAAAAAAATCTAAACCTGACGGCCTGTGCTAAAAATCTTATAATGGGCCGTGGTTGGATCTTCCAACAGGACAGTGATCCAAAAACAAACATCAAAATCAAAACAAAATGTGTCACCGAGCACAAAACCAAGCATCTGCAATGGCCATCCCAGTCCCTGACCTGAACCCTATAGAGAATGAGTGATGAACTGAAGAGAAGAAGCACCAACATGGATCTGGGGATCTGATGGATCTGGAGAGATTCTGTATGGAGGAATGCTCTCTGATCTCCAAACTCATCAGGCATTATAGGAGAACACTCAGAGCTGTTATCTTGGAAAAAGGAGGTCGCAAAAAGTATTTAATAAAAGGGTGCCAATAATTGTTCCCGACGCGTTTTGGAGAAAAACATTTGTGATTTACCCCCCACTTTCAAATCTTTTACTTCAATGAAAGGTTAGATTTTTGCTTTTGATTACTTTATTTAAAAAAAAAAAAGGATTAACAATGCAGATTTATTTTTTACAGCCATCTTTGATCATATTTAACAAGGGGGCAAACACTTTTTCACACCACTGTACAATATTTTAATATAATTTTTTTTTTTTTTTAAAGTTATGTACAGTGTTTTTATTTTTTTTTATTTTTATAATTTTATTCATTGATTTATTTCTTCATTACTGTCTGTCTGTGTAGAATCTGTGAGGAATCAGCCGCCTGCACCTGAACCTCCGGTTGCCCCCAGTCAACCCATCATTACAGCTGAGGTCCAGAAGACAGAGGCAGTGATCAAAGAGGAAGACCCGCCGAGCATAAACCCGCCAACGGCCCACGTCCGGCCGTCCCACCCGCTAAAGAGCTTCGCTGTACCAGCTGTCACCGTTTCCGCTCATAACCCACCCACCTATGAGACCGCCTTACCCAGCACCCCTCTGCTGGCACAGCCAGGTCCGTTTCCTGCTTGATTCATGTTAAACATGTAAAAACTTAAAGGTACACTATGCAACTTTTTCTGTGGATTCACATCATGAATCCATCCTCCAAACTATGTTTTCGTCTTGATGCACTACGGTACGCCTATAACGCTGCATTCACACGGGGCATCTGCGTCAACGCTTGATGGAGGGCGTGTCTAAAGCTTGGTGCTGACGCGACCGTCATAGTGACAACAGCCAATCATACTACTTTTCCGGTGTTGAATGAACGCAATTGGCTAGCGTCTGCACTAAGGTATTTGCATAGGCGATCGGATTGGCTGACGCCTGCGTTGGCGCTTAAAGTTGAAAACTTTTCAACTTCTGCCACGAGCAACGCCAGTGACACGACGCAACGGAACCCACAATTCAGTTCGGCAACGCATGACTTAAATGGCTGAAATTTAAGAATGCTTTGGAATATAGACCTAAGTTTGGTCTTGTTTTAAAGAAGACACTCTGCAGATATATTACAGATTTATTGATGAAGTGAAAGCACTACAAAAATGAAAGTATGACAAAGTTATGGAAGTTTAAATTTACTGTAAATTAAACATACTGTACTAAATATTTTTTACAAAAACAATTTACTCTAAAATTACTATAAAATCAAAGCCATACGTCTACCCAAGTTGTCACAAAAATGTAAGTTTTTAGGGCTGGACCAGAATTTTTGAATATTCGTTAGGTGGGTTGGTATTTGATTTTCAATTTTGGGATTTGAATATTCAGGGTTTTTTGGGGGTTTTTTCCTTGCACACCTGGCATCCCCCTCAAAACGGTTTTCATTCACGTTTGAATATGTTTAAACTAAAATCTGGCGAAATACAATACTCTTTTTTTACAATTATCTTATAGCCTAGCCGTTTTTAATAGGACCGGCAGTTGAATAGAAACCCAACCTCGTTATACATAATATATTTGCTGCTTCTCAGCCTAAGACCCTGCAACTGAGTATTCTCTGTCTGAGTGCACAACTGCATGAGCTTATATGGAAGAAGTGCATGCCTGAGCTTGCATTTTGGGTTAAGCTGCGTTCGTTTTACTTTCGGTTTAGAATTGGCGCCAATTCGGGGCCGAATTGCTTGAATTGTGGGTTCATTAGCCTATTATTCTTAATGAAAAATACAAAACGGTAAAATGGCAAACTCACTTAAATAGGCGCTTTTACATTTTGCTTTGAAACCAAATCTTCCACGATCATCTTGTCATTCAGCTCCTCACGCTTGTGATGAATGAAATCTGCTGCGAGTCTCGTTCGGCTCACGATGCACGTTCAGTTTTTAATTGTAGTTCTCTAACTGAACTAAATGATTTTTACTACTATAAAATATCAAAACGATGGTGGAGGCAGTGCAGTGGTGAGCAAGTGATGTAACCGGTTATGCCTGAGCACCGGTAACACCAACTATCGCAGCAAGCCTAATATTACCTGTTGTTATCAATCTAAATGAATCTACTGCGAAATATAGGAGCTTGTTACTGGGACGTAACAGACCTGTGTGTTTTGCATCACTAGTGCAGTGTCTGTTCTCGAAGCATATAAGCCCTGCCCGTGTGAGGCGCGCTGCTTCTCAAGATTCCTGCCTTTATTAGAGAGAAGATTTTTTTTATGCATTCTCCTGTAACAAATTACTAAATTTCTGTCTAAACATCACTTCTATCACAAAACAGTCACCAAATATGGAACCTTGAGACTCAGACCTTTCCGATGATGTGTTTTGTCAAGATTAGAAAAGGTTTTAAAGTAAATTTTGTAATATGAAACCTGACACCGCCCACTAAGGGAGGAGCCTGCTATAAGAATTTAAAGTGCCGTTTTCATGGTAACGCAATGTCCGATTTCAAAATGGTTTTCACAGGATGAATTTTGAGTTTGTAATCTTTCGAATGATACCTAATTTATGATGATTACTAAAATATATGATATGAAAAAAGGGTTTTAGGAAAAGCTAGTGTGGTTGGTTGTTTTACGTGTGGGAGAGTTCATAGCATGTGCTGTTATTTGTGTTTTAGCGCCCGGCGTGAAAACTGCATCTATCGGGACACTAAATCGAGCTCGAGCTCCAATGGCAGTAACAGTCCCGAGCGCACCCGACCAATCAGAAACCAGCAAGATGCTGGACATGGTGAGTGCTGGAGACACTTTTGAGTTTTAGTGAATGCTTCATCATGAAACCTGTCTCAAACAGCTCTCGTTCACATTTCACCCCAAAATCAAAAGAAAGAAATATTATTTTGCATGAAGAAAATGAAGCCTATTTTTAGAACCTGTAAACAATTCTACATTGTGATTTTTTTATTTTTTTATTTTTTCCATGACAAATAAACGGTTCATTAGTTTAATATTTAATAGACAATTAGTACCCAAATTCTCATTTTGTGCAGTAAAAAAAATCTCAATTCTCAAATCAAAATGGACCCAATACAGAGCCCTGTGGGACACCGCTGGTTAAAACAGAGCATCATTTAATTCTCATTTAATTTATATTAATAATAATAAAAAAATCTTGTTTTCTATTTTTAATTTTGGAGTGAAGTGTGATCTTGACACCCTGTTATTACGAAGGTTTGAATCTGTGTTTAATTTGATTTATTTTTCTCTTTTTTTTTTTACCCATTTCTCTTTTTACTCACTGGCCGACTTAATTTGAATGTTTTTCTCTTTCTGTGCCTAACTTTGAATAACTCCACAATGAAATGCACTGTTTTTCCTTTCCTCTTTAATTTGCGCTATGCGTCTGAAATGCATGCGTTTTGTTTGTTCTGTCGTAGGTTGCACTGTAGCGTCTCGCTTTATTCTCTCGCTTCTCCAAACCTGTTTCCCTCCCTCGTGCTCCTCTCGCTTGTCCTCTTTCTGTTGGTTTGTCGTTCTTTCTCCCTCCATTGTCTTGCATCCCTCAGTCCTAACTCTAACATGGGTCGTCTGGCATGGCCCTCTCTCTCTCAGACATATGAGACGGATGAGCTATCAGAGGAAATGGCCCATCTGGAGGGTTTGATGAAGGACCTGAACGCCATCACCACAGGCTGAACCGCTTCAGTCACACGCGGCCGAACCTCAGGAATAACCAGGACTTTTGAACGAACACTGATCTCAGAACATGGATCGCCGTTTCATCTTCTCCATCCTGCATGGATCTTGCCAGAGAAATCTATAAAAACTGAATGCCATTTTCACAACTCGGATGAGCCGTTCTGCACAGAAAACATGTTTTTAATGTTTTTTTGGGGGGGATTGTATTTACGTATTCCATATTTTTAGCTTGTATATGTATGTTTTCATGGTGTATACGGTCATTTTAGGACTTTTTTTTAAGGTCGAAACCTCACATGCTTAAACATTGGGCTTCATTCATGAAACGCAAGCTGAATAATTTTGTGTAAATTATGCGTAAATCTATTCCAATGTAAATTGTCGCATTCAAATCAGTGCAACAATTTACATAATGAATTTATGAATGATGTGTGTGTGGATCATGAATCATTTACATTCTTGTACCATTTTAGTTGTTGCATTTGAATTGAACGCGGCGATTTACAGTTATTGAACAATTTGCGAATAATTTACGAAGTTATTTTTGTTTGCTCATGAACTCTGCTGTGTCATGGCTTTATTTCATGGTCTTACATCATGTTTAAATGCTTCATCTAATGCGGAGAGAAGATCTCAGTGTCTCCTGCTCTGGGACGCTGGTAGCATTAAACGTCTGAATATGCATCAGAAATTTCCTCATGGACATACCTGTCATTTTATGCTCCGGATGAGCATCTTAACTCAATCTGAATCCAGTGATGTTTATGTTTGGTGCTTCAGAAACTCCTCAAACGCCAGACTGTTGGTGAACCGTTCCTCATGTACGCTCCTCTTCCTCAGGACCCTGACGCCTGCTTTGGGGGCCCTAGAGATTCATCATGAAGGAGTTTAATGCCAAGTGACTCTCAGATTTTTGTACTTTGAGAGGTATATATATATATATAGATATAGATATACAACGAACTGCAAATGTTTGCTTACATGAATACTTTGTACACTCTCAAAAAGGACAATTTTTATATATTCATGTTTGGGTTGGTTTTTATATGAAGACGACACATTGCTTTGTAAACATTTTCCATGTAAGTTATGAAATATTCTGCGTTGTGTTTTCGCCGTGCTGTTTCAGCCGACCCCTTCTCCCAAAGAATGAGCGGAAGAAAATGATCAGCGACGAACTCTGCCTTGCTCGTGTACAGTTTCTCACGTCATGAATGTCAATATGTGGCTGTTACAAGGTCTGCTTATGAATAAAGTTGTTGTTTGTGTTTACAATAACGGGGGAAGATTAAAAAAAAAAAAAAAAACAGGAGAAAAGAAGACACTGAACCATGTTGTATGGCCGGTGTACCGTCAACTGTCATTTGCACTTTTTATATTTTGGATTTGAAATGAATCGCTGATGCCATGTGAAATATGAACCTATTTTATGTAACAATGATGTCACAAGTAAACAGCTGGTTTCAAAGACATTTACCTGTTGTTTATTTTGTTACGTTATTAAATAAGACCATATTTGCATTTGTTTTTTTGCTGGAAAACGTATTGCTTATGTTTGTGGTTTGATAAGGTCAATGTAGAAATGCTCTGAAAAATCATTGATGGATAAAAGGCAAGTTGTGGGCAAATCAAAATGGACCCAATACAGAGCCCTGTGATTTTAATCATGCACATTAGTTACACATGAATCAAGTTACTCAAATTTGTTCAAGTAACTTAATGGAATTAAGTGATTCAGTTACTCTTTTCCCGCCAGCGTTTGTTTTTTTTGTTTGTTTTTTTTTTAAGTTCACAGCCAGCACCAGTGTTTGTGACCATTTTTACAAAATTTTCATGGCCCCCAGAATATTTTGTTGTATGAATATCTGAACATGCAATAGATCAAAAGAAATAACACCCTTTGCTTTTAAACAAAAGGCAGCTTCATGCATTATTTTATCAACACTTGAATGTGGTAAGTTTGAAAAAAATGTGATTTTGCTCAAAATGTTGCTTATTTTTATAAAGACTGTTGGACTCAGATGATAAAACACAGATGGAGTAGAGGGAGTCCATCAACACCCCCAAAGCTTCACAGTCCTGAAGCTCGACATTTCATTCAGTAACTTTAGGCAGTTTTGATTTATATGCTGTTTAATATTGATGATCGTGTTACTTTACATATGCATAATTACATATGATCTCGCTTGTTTCTGCTTCTTCTTCTCCTGTGTTTTGATCAGGAGATTCTGTACTCTTTCAGAAGATGCATAATAGCGCCCCCTACCGTATAACAGTGAAAACACGGAAAGCCAGAAATTTCTGTCAATGTCGGGGAAAGAGTTAAAGGAGTAGTTCACTTCCTGATAATTTACTCACTCCCATCTCATCCAAGATGTTGACTGGTCTTTCTTCAGTCGAAAAGAAATTAAGGTTTTTGAAGAAAACATTCCAGGATTTTTCTCCATATAGTGGACTTCAGTGGGGACCAACGGGTTGAAGGTCCAACTTGCAGTTTCAATGCAGCTTCAAAGAGCTCGACATAATCCCAGATGAGGAATAAGGGTCTTCTCTAGCAAAACAATCTAACAATCGTTTTCAAAAAAATAAAAATTACATTTATATGCTTTTTAACCACAAATGCTCTTCTTGCTCTGATCTCTACACATTATCATTATTAGTGTTGTTAGTAATTGTACCGCAATACAGAGTCGGTATTGAAATTTTAAAACTGAATCGTAAACACCTCTGTTTGGCCATTGTGCTCATGCGTTCATCGGACATGTCTGTGATTGGCTACAATGATCAACGCACGAGAGCGTTTGAAAGCACAAGCAAGCGTCGATCAGCAGATCAGTCTGCTGATGAACGCCTGCTTTAAACGCTCCCGTGTGTATCTGTGTTAGCACTCTGTGAAAAGCGTCATTGATGTAGATTTACAACATGTTTTTGAAGCACTGATCATTTTTAGCCAATCACAGACATATATCCGATGAGCACGTGAGCACAATGGCCAAACAGAGGCGTTTACGATTCCGCTCAACAGCGCTCAAACAGTCAAATTTTTTAAAGGGTCATGAACTGGCTCTTTTATACTGTTATCTGAGGTCAACTTATGACATTCCCGTGTTTTTACATTCAAAAACATCATAATGAATAAGTAATAGGCTATTTTCTACCCTGGTTTTGGGGCTCTCTCCTGGAACTTTGGAGACTTGGAAGTAAACGGCCACTGCTATGATTGGATAACAGTTTTGCATATTATAATGAGCTTCAGCTCTCACATTAGTACATGTGGGAATTGTTTTGGAAACGTGTGGAAAAACGGCAACCGTGAAGATTCGCTCACAGGGCTCGCAAAATGTCTTAATGACAATGATTTATCTCTCATCCACCCGCAATTAATTGAAATGTTATTTTTTATTACTTGGCCCACCCGATCAGTGGATATAACCGCTAACCGTGCATCACTAACACACACAAGCATCTGCAAAACTTCACTGCAGACAAATCAGCATGACCAACGTGAGCTGGATCTTCATTAAAAATAAAGTTCAACCATGCATTGCTAATATTGGAATCCGAATTAAGCTTATGCGGCATGTTTATTGCTTGGAAGTTCGATCCGGTTTAGCTTCATGTAGGCCTATTATTTATCTATAACATCAGGCGCGAGTCGGTGGGCGGGGCTACAGAATCAGGCGTACTTATGTTTAGGCGGTGTTTCACCACACTCTGACGTCACAGCTTGGCACATTCTGAGATCGAGCGTTTGCTGAGCCTGGTGTCAATAAAAGCTTTTCTTTGACTAACAAGGAAGTTTTCAGCTCTGAAACTTGCAGGATATTCTTATATTACCATGAACTTTTATACATCAAAAGCTCCAGGGAAAGTTGATTTCTCAATTCATGACCCCTTTAAATTTCAGTACCGATTTGGTATCGCGGTCAGTACTTTTGACACTATTACGTAATCAAGTTGGAAAGGTCACACGTGACATAGGCGAAAGTACCAATCAAGTGTTTACAAAGATAACGTGAAAAGACTAAGTCAAACGCCCTTCCCAAAAAAAGGTAACATGTCGGACGATTTTGAAGTTGGACGAGAAAATGAGAAGGCATTTTTGGCCCTAGCGCGGTACATCCGCCTACATCACGCGTGACCTTTCCAACGTGATTATGTAAAGCATGGCGCGTCGCAGACCAAGACAAACATTTGTGGTTAAAAAGTATATAAATTTGGTTTTTTTTTTTTTAAATGACTGATAGTTTTGCTAGATTAGACCCTTAATCCTTGGCTGGGATCGTGTGGAGCCCTTTGAAGCTGTATTGAAACTTGGACCTTCAACCCGTTGTACCCCACTGAAGTCCACTATATGGAGAAAAATCCTGGAATGTTTTCCTCAAAAAACCTTAATTTCTTTTTGAGTGAAGAAAGAAAGACATTAACATCTTGGATGACGTGAGGGTGAGTAAATTCAGGAAATTCTGAAGTACGCCTTTAAGGAGTCTCGAAGTGATTCATGGTTCCCTCACATGATTTATTCTATTTCAATCATTTTATAAGATTGTGGTTGAAAGCTAACAAACTATTAGATAGGAATGTCAGATAAACTTTTTCCCCGCCATTGACTGAATTTTTCAGCAATCCGTGTTTTCACGGTTATACGGTTAGGGGTCGCTATTACGCATCTTCTGGAAGAGTACAGAATATCCGGATCAAAGCAGGCGAAGAAGCAGCAGAAACAAGCGATAAAAGCAAAAGCATTGCTTATGCACATTGTAGTATTTGACAAAAATGTTATTTTACATTGATAAAAAAAAAATAAGAATGCATGAAGCTAGAATCTAGAAAACCTTTTATAAAAAAAAATAATAAAAATAAAAAAAACAGGTTCTATTCATTCTTTTAATATATTCCATGTTCTGATCTGGGGGCCAAGAAAATATTGTGTAAATTATCAAAAATGCATGGCGGTTAGGGTTGGGTACCGAACTCTGTACTTTTAAGGACACCGACCGAATTACGTCGGTACTACCGAGTACCGATCCACATGAAATCAAATGGGTACCAAATTTCGGTACCTGAGGACGCATCTGGTGATATAGACTAGTGTCTGTGAATAGCAAACAGCAAAAAGACTATTTAAATACGAATCCTGCGCGTCTGTGTGAATGAATGACGCTGACCCGAAGTTTATTTACCTCACACACACACACACAGAATTGTGTGTGACGGTCTGAACGCATGTCCGTCATCTCCAGAGCCACTGAGAGTCACTTTATGAGCATTTTACCGTTTCATTTAAGAAAAACTACCATCATGTCATAAACGCACACAAACTCAAAGGTATTCACGGCAACCCGTCAAAATAAAAGTCCGGTTTAACTTGACAAATATATTACTGTTGTACAGTAGAATTTAATCAAAACTTTATTTTTTAAAGGAACACGCCAACTTTTTGGGACTTTAGCTTATTCACCGTATGCCTAGAGTTAGATAAGCACA
Source organism: Rhinogobio ventralis (assembly GCA_039654625.1). NCBI lineage: Eukaryota > Metazoa > Chordata > Actinopteri > Cypriniformes > Gobionidae > Rhinogobio > Rhinogobio ventralis. The sequence goes on from CM077216.1 coordinate 5,235,490, forward strand.
TACATACCATTTTTATCTCAGTGCGTGCCATAACTCTGTCTGACGCACCCACCGCTAGCCTAGCTTAGCACAAAGACTGGAGGTAAACGGCTCCAGCTAGCCTACTGCTCAATAAGTGACAAAATAACGGCAACATTTTCTTATTTACATGTTGTGATGTGTATAGTTACATCGTGTACTAAGACCGACGGAAAATTAAAAGTTGCTATTTTCTAGACCGATATGGCTAGGAACTATATACTCTCATTCCTGCGTAATAATCCAGGAACTTTGCGCCGCTGCACCTATGGTACAGCAGCAATGATATTACACAGCGCCTGAAAATAGTCCCCAGCACGCTGTCTGTGCAAGCAGGTTGTCACGTTGGTTATGTTGACGGAAGTTAGCCTATTTTCAGGCGCTTTGTAATATCATTGCGCCGCTGCACCCATGGTACGCCAGCAAAGTTCCTGGATTATTACGCAGGAATGAGAGTATAGTCCCTAGCCATATCGGTCTAGAAAATTACAACTTTTCATTTTCCGTCGGTCTTAGTACACGATGTAACTATACACATCACAACATGTAAATAAGAAAATGTTGCCGTTATTTTGTCACTTATTGAGCAGTAGGCTAGCTGGAGCCGTTTACCTCCAGTCTTTGTGCTAAGCTTGGCTAGCGGTGGGTGCGTCAGACAGAGTTATGACACGCACAGAGATAAAAATGGTATGTATAAACTTATCTAACTCTGGGGGATACGGTGAATAAGCTAAAGTCCCAAAAAGTCGGCGTGTTCCTTTAAGTAACATATCACACAGGGTTCCCACTCTTTCATGAACACCAGATTCAAGGACTTTCAAGGACTTTTTAAAGCACTTTTTTAAAGCACCTTTTATTTTATATCAAGCCCAATAAATACGATAAAGGTGGGTTTGTTACTGCCAATCTGGACAGTATCAAAGACCTATTGTACCTGTATTTATCACTGCAGTAACGCTAAGGCATATACTGACAACTAAAATAAAATTTTAGGGGCATGTGACTTTTAAAATCCAACGAGGAAAGAGGCTGCTAGAGTGTACAAGAGAGGGAGCGAGCTTTAACGAGAGATTCAGTTTGCAGCTCTCTTATTCCTGCTTTTAACAATCTTTTTTACGAATCATTACTTAATTAAAACAATAATATAATATTACATACATTAATTGTCCAATTAAACGAAAAGATATGGATAAGTTAATTGCTAGGCATTAATAATATGCAAAATTATTATTAATCACCTGTACATGGTACCTTTTTAAAAATCAATTTTAAAGCTTTTAAGACCTGCACAGGATGAGATCAGTGTTTATTGAAACATCCTAAACCATAAAAGGACTGTAAAACAGTTCAAATAAGTTGACAAAAACGAGTTTTATAAAAAATATTTATAAAAACCTTCATATTTCAGCCTTTAAGCCATTTTTAAGAAAAGGCGAGAATTAAAATTAATTAAAATGATAAGTAATTATACGTATTAATTTAAAATATGATTATACTTAATATTTTAGATGCCTTATTATTCTACATTTTTTAAAAGCACATTAGCTCCACCAGTTAACATTTACAACTCTGTGTGTAAGCTAAAAATATGGGTTAATATGCATTAGTCTGAACAAACCAACTGATGCACTGGAAATGTCACTCTTTGACAGTAGATGGCGCTTATGGAACAGCAGAAATATATTGGTTTCCCCTGTAACCTCTGTAAACAAAGGCGATAAAAAAACACTACTTTAAGCGTTATTCGTTGGAACTTTGATAAACCAATTTTTATGTAGCTCAACACTGAGCCAAGTGTCACTGAATTTGCACTTCCCTGGCACCAAGCAAGTTAAAAAGCCCCACGCAAATGGCTTCCTCCCCAATCAGTAGCGCTGTTTTGTTCTGGCTTTGGCAGCGCATAAAGGCCAATTTTTGTAATAGCACCATGTTACTCTAACAAAATATATGTCATGCTTAATTCAAGCACTTTCACGGACCTATGTTTGTACTTTCCAGTCCTTGAATCCATGCGTCTGAAGTACTTTCAAGAAGCGTGGGAACCCTGATCACAATTTCTTCCATGTTTTAATTTTAACGGTATAAAGCTCATTTGTGCAGCTTTGTTTGACAAAAAAAGTTTAATTAAATTAACAGAAATTAATGTTTTATGTCTTCATTTGATTACCAGAAAATACACAACACATAATTTGTGGGAAATCTTTTCATAGAAATTGAATTAAAAAGAAAAAATAATAATATGGTTGTTTTGATGAATTCAATTAATTAAGTAGCTAGTAGCCTACTATTTACTGGTAAATATTACAGTGAACAAACATCACAGACAATGGCAGACCAAGGCAGCTCTGGCATAACATCAATAACACTTCTATAAATGACTTGCAGTTTCTTTACAGTTATTGATGTATCCCTAAAGTAACGAAAAAAGATACCGTTGGATACCGGTACCGGTTAAAATGTGAACGGTACCCAACCCTAATGGCGGTGGCTGGCAAATGTTTTAAAAAACGCTGGCGGGGAAAGAGTTAATATCTAAGCATTTTCTTGGTAGTGTTTGTTCATAACATTAAACACTAGTAAGCCTCCCCCTTTTCTAGTTTTGCTTAAAAACACATTAATTTCAACATTTAAACGATATATTTTAAGTCCGATGCAACTAGAGTTTCAGTAGTCAACAGCAAACCCGTTTTCGAGTGCTAGGTTCACATTCTCTAGACTCAATTATGTAATTTAGTAGATTGCATGTTTTAGAGTATCACGTTTAGAAGAAAAAAACACTATTTTGTTGTGTAGAATCACAAATATGATTAAATCGGAGAATCTGTGTTTCCCCTTTCAGCACGTGCACAACCTACTAAAGGACATCTGCAATTTGTTAAAGGGATAGTTCACCCAAAAATTTAAATTCTGTCATTAGTTACTCACCCTCATGTCGTTCCAACCCCGTAAGTCCTTCGTTCATCTTCGGAACACAAAGATATTTTTGATGAACTCCGAGAGCTCTCTGACCCCTCCATAGGCAGCAATTTAATTACCACTTTCAAGGTCCAGAAAGGTAGTAAAGACATCGTTAAAATAGTGACTCCAGTGGTTCAACCTTAATGTTATCAAGCGACGAGAATACTTTTCGTGCGCAAAAAACAAACAAAAATCGCGGATTTATTCAACAATCTTTTCTTGTCTGTTGCCGTCTCATAAGCCGTTGCTGTTGACGTTGTAAATACAGTGCAGCGTCAGAACGCCGGCTCACCATTGGCCGATGCTGTTCACGTGAGTACCACGCCGCATGCGTGTGATGCTGACGCAGGAGCTAGCCTGATGTAGTAGGAATCGTTGCACTATGGTAACAACGTAAACATCCAGTCAGTGTCTCTCAGATTTCATCATAAATATCTTAATTTGTTTTCCGAAGATGAACGAAGGTCTTACGGGTTTGGAACGGCATGAGGCTGAGTAATTAATGACCGAATTTCCGTTATAAAACGGTTAATTCCAGTCTTTGATTCCGATTGGTCAACACAGCTCTGACCGCTTCACCCAACGGTTCTTCTGTGCATCACTGCACAACACCCTTAGCAACGTAAACATATGTTTGTTCTCATTGAAGCTTGTATTATTGTGAGAGAGATTGAGTGACCGAGTATATTACCTGCATTCAGATTTAGCATATTCCTTCAAGTCAGTCCACTGATCTGTATAAATGCTCTTTATATAGATCAGTCCTATGTTCATAATTAAAAAAATCCGCTGCAATATCTTATCAGTTATTAACAGTTCAGGGGTTTTTTCTCGTGCCCAGTGACACTGGCAGCGCACATTTGTCAGTTGTGTCTTTTCCCCATGAGTCCTTTCAATGTAAAAGTCTTCGCTCTTTAAGACAGTCTTTGCCGCCATCTAATGGCGTAATAATGTAACTTCTGTTGCTGTCACTGATCTATATATAGAACATTTACACTCACCTAAAGGATTATTAGGAACACCATACTAATACTGTGTTTGACCCCCTTTCGCCTTCAGAACTGCCTTAATTCTACGTGGCATTGATTTAACAAGGTGCTGAAAGCATTCTTTAGAAATGTTGGCCCATATTGATAGGATAGCATCTTGCAGTTGATGGAGATTTGTGGGATGCACATCCAGGGCACGAAGCTCCCGTTCCACCACATCCCAAAGATGCTCTATTGGGTTGAGATCTGGTGACTGTGGGGGCCATTTTAGTACAGTGAACTCATTGTCATGTTCAAGAAACCAATTTGAAATGATTGGAGCTTTGTGACATGGTGCATTATCCTGCTGGAAGTAGCCATCAGAGGATGGGTACATGGTGGTCATAAAGGGATGGACATGGTCAGAAACAATGCTCAGGTAGGGCGTGGCATTTAAACGATGCCCAATTGGCACTAAGGGGCCTAAAGTGTGCCAAGAAAACATCCCCCACACCATTACACCACCACCACCAGCCTGCACAGTGGTAACAAGGCATGATGGATCCATGTTCTCATTCTGTTTACGCCAAATTCTGACTCTACCATCTGAATGTCTCAACAAAAATCGAGACTCATCAGACCAGGCAACATTTTTCCAGTCTTCAACTGTCCAATTTTGGTGAGCTCGTGCAAATTGTAGCCTCTTTTTCCTATTTGTAGTGGAGATGAGTGGTACCCGGTGGGGTCTTCTGCTGTTGTAGCCCATCCGCCTCAAGGTTGTGCGTGTTGTGGCTTCACAAATGCTTTGCTGCATACCTCGGTTGTAACGAGTGGTTATTTCAGTCAAAGTTGCTCTTCTATCAGCTTGAATCAGTCGGCCCATTCTCCTCTGACCTCTAGCATCAACAAGGCATTTTCGCCCACAGGACTGCCGCATACTGGATGTTTTTCCCTTTTCACACCATTCTTTGTAAACTCTAGAAATGGTTGTGCGTGAAAATCCCAGTAACTGAGCAGATTGTGAAATACTCAGACCGGCCCGTCTGGCACCAACAACCATGCCACGCTCAAAATTGCTTAAATCACCTTTCTTTCCCATTCTGACATTCAGTTTGGAGTTCAGGAGATTGTCTTGACCAGGACCACACCCCTGAATGCATTGAAGCAACTGCCATGTGATTGGTTGATTAGATAATTGCATTAATGAGAAATTTAACAGGTGTTCCTAATAATCCTTTAGGTGAGTGTATATAGATTAGTGGGTGCTGTTCGCGGTCAGGGACTATTTTTTCCGGCGGAAGGAAGGCTTTTAGTGATTTTACTTCATGAATTGCATTAATTGATGCATATATTTTGGCTTTAATATTTGTATTGTGTTGTTAGCTGATATAAATTCACTGTAAAAGTTAAACCATGGCTTCTTGGGGATTATTGCTTTGTTTTTGGTCTTTAACAATAGACTGATTTTTAATTTTTGCTTTGATACCATAAACAAATGACTTGGACAAAGTTTGTTAATCAGAAATTTTTAATTTGCTCAAAAAACTTTGTACTTACACTGTTCAAATGATCTCATCTGACAAAATCATATTAACCCTTTCTGGTAAGTGGCATTTTGCATTAACATGCATTTCAGGACCATTTTACACGTTTGTTTCAAAAGCTAGGATTTTCCAATGCTAAAAAAAATCAACCATGTAAAATTGAACTTTGAGTACTAGTAAAACTATTTTGATTTGACTGTTTACAATCAGTATCCTAAAAAGCCCACATACATGAACAATGGAAAACAATGGTTACCAGACATTTATGCAGCGTGAAACAAACCTACATCACCTTTAGTCTTACGATTAAGACAATAATAGTAACGTTCTCTGTGTCCGTCAAGATTCCAAGGAAATTATTCTAATTATCCTCGCTTCCGTGGAATTCTGGGTGCATGTCATTATTTTTTGGCACTAATAAGTAATGCACAATGAAAATCGAAAGTATAGGAATGATGCTTTTTAAGTCTTTAATTGAACTATTAGAAGAGCAGAATTGCATAAACCCTCATGACATAAACCTGGGCTTCATCATTGCTTTGAGAAGGGTTTGAGATCCTGTCATGATCATTTTATTTTAATTTAAGGACACTGATCACTCCTGTACCACTATGGATGACGGGGAAACATTAAATTACTTTATATACAGCATAACCGAGGTCAAAAAGGATACAGGATTTCCTGCATACATACAAATATACAAACTCACTGATGAACATTTAAACTTCATACCTTCAGCTTCAAAAAAACAAAACATAAAAGTAGTGCCTCTGCAGTCTAAAGACCAAACCAGGACCAAATCAAGATCCAGAACCAAAGCAGGTGAATAAGTGCAACGTTTGGGACCGTAGCTGGGCTTTGGGTTCCGCGTGGACCGCCAGGCCAATGAGCAGGAGGAAATGTGGGATCTTGGAGGTGCTTCCTGGTTCTAGTTCCTCTGCAGAGAGCTCTGGGCGGCCGTGGTGGCTGCACTGGCGGCTGCGCTCTGGAAGGTGCGGTTCGTCAGGACGCCCTGGGAGAATTCCTGCTGGGCCTTCTGGAAACTGGCGCCAGTGCGGCGGTAGTTAGAATGAACCTGAAAAAACACCAACGACCCATGAATCCAAACAAAAGAGCCACAGATTTTCACTCAAAAATTCTAGGCTACATACCATTTTCAGTAAAATGATAGACAACGCGGCACTGGTCGTGAAGAAGGCCGCCACCACCATCATAATGGCGCCGACCGCTGTATTATAGCCCATCGCTTCTATGGCAGAAATCCAGCCACTGTAATCGAAAGGAACAGAGAGTAAACAATGTATGATTGATCCTTCAAAATGAGGCTTTGCTACTGCAAATATGTCCATACAAATTCCAGACTGTCCATCTTTACAATATACACTACACAAAAAGTAAATAAAATATAAAATTTAAATGTATAAAATTGTTTGATATTCAATTATATTCTATAAAATTAATGCATATATGAAACAAATAAATAATATAAAAATTATATTCTATAAAATATGTATATAAACATTTTATTAAATCTATATACATATGTACATATATATATATATTAATCAAATTATAAAGAAAAAGAAACTATTCTAAAACAAATGTTATATTTCTCATTTTTACAATATATGCTGTTTTATTTAGAATTAATTTAATTCTTTAAAAAAGTAAATACAATATAAAATTAAAATATATGAAATGTTATATTCTATAAAATGAATGCATATATCAAACAAATAAATAATATAAAAATTATATATATTCATACTGTATATATATATATATACACACAGTATGAATATATATAATTTTTATATTTATTTGTTTGATATATGCATAAAATATAATATATGTATATATACATTTTATTAAATTATGTACATATATATTAATTCAATTCTAAATAAATAATTTAAAAAAGAAAATTCTAAAATAAATGTATATTTTCATATATATATATATACACACATACATGCATAACTATATATATAAATTATAATTGTATATATTTTGTATCTCTAATTGTATTCTATAAAAAAATAAAAATTATATATATATATATATATATATATATATATATATATATATATATATATATATATATATATATATATATATATATATATATACATATATATATATATATATATATATATATATATATATATATATATATACACACACACACATATACACAGAAAACAATTAGAAAACAATTCTAAAACTATATTCTACAATAGCCATGTCTATTTTTCACATCACATGCACATGGAATACTGATTTGAGCAGAATTTATTTATGAATATTTATGAAAACTAAAGTAAATGGAATCTAGTTATAATTTCTGGTTTATAAATGAAACTAGCACAGATATGCAGGATTTACATGCCCCTGTACAATCAATTGTACAGTTTAGCCTCAATATACACAAATATGTAAATCTCAGAATGCTGCAACTAACCAATCAGAATCAAGAGAGTCGCATATTAATATTATTCTCATTAATTTTATTAATGAAAGAGTACTGAGAAATCAAGCACTTTTATTTCAGGGCAAAGGCTGAGAAGAGCTGCTTTAAGAGGAAAAGATAAAGCAAGAAGTTTCGAGTGCAGGAGGACATACTTCAGATAGGAAGCAAGAGTTTTAAAGGAAGTCCAGCAGCAGAAAACCGTTAGTGCAGGAAGAGACACTGGCCAAAGAGAGGAAGAGAGAGCTGAGTGTCAGAAAGGCATCTGTCACAGAGGAGAGAAGACAAACGGTGCAGCTCACAGGCGGTTAGTCAGCCTCATTTCTGTGCTCAAATATTCCTTCAATACTCGCAACAGTGATAGAGATCCTTACAAAAACTACTAGTGAATGAATTTAATCTAGAATGAAGCTGTAAAGAAATGCACTCATGCCTACCTGTTGCCCCATTTGGGAATGCCCACGCTCTGAATCACAGACACCACGATTTGAGCGAAGAAAATGAAGAAGAAAAAGAAGAAATTGAAGGAGCTGTCAGACCTGAAAGAGAAATAAATATATGAATCATCTAAGTGACAGAAATGTGCATCTGTTCTCAGAGGACATCATCATCAGGGGCCGGATTCACCAAAATCCTCACCAAAGATAAAAGAAGTTTGTAAGAATGTTCCTAAGTGCAGTTCTCAAAGCCTGTCTCTTTGCGCTGCCTGCAGATTACCGTAGTTATCATAATAAGCGTGCCGAGTATTTTCGTGGTGACTGGCTTGCTGTGTTTTTAATGCACTTGTGTCTCGTTAAAATCGGTCAGCAGTCTTTCTTTCAGATTCGTGTGCTCTCTCTAGAGTGAATGCGTCCTGCGTCTGTGTGTGCTGCATCGCTAGTGGTCTCTGTTTTCATGATCGATCGCTGTCAGAGTACTCATCCACATTCCTGGTACTAGTAATATGTATTATATGTAGCTAATGTTGTAATCAGGGCTTGACTTTAACTTTTATGCTCACCAGCCGCTGTGGCTAGTGGTTTTCCAAAGTTTTTCAGCATTTTCACTGGCCACAATTTTGACCTTGATAAAAACTGCCATATAGATATTTTTAATATTATCTAATAATTTGTCAGCAGTTTTATTAGGCTGCTGTCACTTTAAGACCTGACGCACGGATCCATTACACTGTTACACATGCGTTTTCTTTCTCAACTGTTTACATTCACTTAAGACATAACCGACTGTGTTTACGTGAATTACGGTGTTTCAACATTATTTTGTGTGTATTTGACTGTTTAAACGCAATAAGCAGCAACTCAAGATGGCTTTGTGTGCTGCACTTTGGGTTTGAGCACAAAATTTGCGGGAATGAGTAAAATTATGCTCAATACGTGCAATCCCACGGCAAAGCCCTGTAACAGCAACAATATTCATCCGGAGCAAATTAAGCGAGTGAGTGAGGGGAGGCGGGTTTGTGTCACTCGCTGTCTGAGAGATGAGAGAGAGAGAGACGCTTGTGTGTCTATTCTGAGGAAAATGAGTATTGGAAGCATTTCAGATATTTCAGTATTGATATGTATCGAAAAATTTATATTTTTGACAGCACCACATAGCACTTAGTTTATTATTTCAGATGCCTTTTTAAAAGACTACAATTGAAAAATGTATATATTATATATAAAGTTCAAGTTGCCAAAGTGGCTAGTAGGAGTGACTGCGTTACACGCCACTGCTGAAATACACGCGTGTTTGTTAATGTCAAACCCTGGTTATAATATTTAATGCTTGAAACAACCCAATAATTTAATTAAACATCTTATTTTTGGGTGTTTAAAGCAGGTTGAAGGTTATCCTAAATTTAAAAAGTTATTTACCATGATTTTTAAGAACATTCTTTTCAGGAATATTAAAACAATCTTAAAGGGGTCATGAACTGAGAAATTTTCCTTGAGCTTTTAGCATATAAGAGGTCATCATACTATAAGAATATCCTGTGAGTTTCAGAACTGAAAACTTCCCAAAATCAGCTTTTATTGACACCAAGCCCAGAGAGCGACTCAATGTGTCTATCAAGACCGCCTACTTCATCATTACATCTTTGGCCCCGCCCACTGGTGTGTTAGTGAGATGACGAGGAGAGAAGAGCGATACAGGATCACTGCACTAAAAATAACATCACCTTCCACAGGATCCTAATGCTAGGAATGTGCTTATTTATTTTCAGCAATGTGAATGTCTCAGGTGAGCATTATTTATTTGTATTCGGTTCATTTCACTGTGGATTCTTTGAAATCAGTCGCAATTTCGGCGCAGGCTTTTACGATATGGACTCGACAGTAATGCCACAACATGTTAATTCTAATGCCTGATCTGAGACCAGTGATTTCTGATATGATTCATGTACAGTCAGGTGTTCTTTGTGTGTCAGTAAACCAAACCAGTGACTAAACGCTCAACTTCACATTGTTTCTCTTAGTAGGATGAAAATAATCTGTTATTTAAACTATGATTAAATTATATATAGAAAGCAATCAAAAAAGGTTCCCTTTACAATCGCTGGAGCTGTCAATCAAACAGCGCGAGTTTATCAGTGACTGAGTTCTGGACTCAACCAATGAATCTCTTATTTACATTGTGTTTGCACTGTTAGTTTCAATGACGAGATCACTGCATTCATGCGCTCAACATGTCTGTGATCAGCTACAATGCTCATCACTTCAACCTTTCATGCCCCGATCTGAATATAATGCCATAGATCTAAATATAATGCTATAATCAACACTTTTAATGATTAGTTAACCTTGCACCACAGGAAACATTATAAAACAATAAAACAATGCAGTTCATGACCTTTGGGAGTACAAAATATTATTATCTTTATTCTTAAGTTAGAAAATAAGAAGTAAATAGCAGTTAAGAATAATTTTATTCTTAAGAATGTTTTGTGAATCTGGCCCCAGGTTGTCGTCAGTCATTTGATCACATTAGCATACACTAAAGGAGAGAGAGACTCACCTGAAGGCTTTATAGACAGGCCTGTACCAGCAGAGGAAGGAGCACGGAGTGAACATGATGAACCAGAGGATGGAGAAGCCAAAGTCTATGCCTGCTGCTGCGTGAGTGGTGAAATACGCCAGACAGGCCAGGACGTTCAGAAACAGCGTCACACACTGCCCTGCACACACACACACACACACACACACACATCAAACAACTTCCTTAACTCTTTCCCCGCCAGTGTTTAAAAAAAAAAAAAGTTGCCAGCCACCGCAATGCTTTTATCACTTGTTTCTGCTTCTTCTCCTGTGTTTTGATCAGAAGATTCTGTACTCTTTCAGAAGATGTGTTATAGCGCCCCCTACCGTATAACAATGAAAACGCGGAAAGCGGGAAAATTTGGTCAATGGCGGGGAAAGAGTTCATCTGATGTATTTCTTTGTTTATTGGAAATATACAATAATGTATATTTTTATATCAGTTTTGTTATTAACTAAAACTTAGTAGTAAAATAGTAAAAGAAATAAAAATTAAAGTATAATTAATATTAATATTAAGCTTAAACATGAAAAAATGTTTTTATTAAAAATGGCAACTACCTGAAAAAAATAATGAATACTAAAATTATTAAACCTGAAATAAAATAAATTAAATATAAATATTAAAAAAACTAATAAACATGACAACGGCACATAACTGAAATGAAAATGAAAACTGAAAATATAAAAATAAAGGTTAATTCAAAATATGAATGTTACTATAACAGTGTATAAATAAATAACACTGTTTTATATTCAACAAAAAAATAAAATGAGAGTTGATTGGATGGTGAAACTTTTTAATGAAAAAATTATGAATAATAAACTTTTTTGTACTTGGAACAACATACTCTGATGAATCATTCAAAATAAGAGCATTTATATGTAATAGAATAAATGGAAAAAGGGTTGCACTTTATTGTACAGTACGTGCAAGGCATCTACACGGGTTACGTTAAGGTTTAGGGGTAGGTTCATAAGTTCATAGTATGTTCATGCGAAACAGAACTGTAAAATAAAGTGCTACCGGAAAAAGCTTGCTGTTGACGATGTTAAACTCACACATCCACAGGTAATACAACATCTTGCAGAGTCTCTGATGCTCCAGCGGGATCTCCTCAGAGAAGTCCTGGTAGAAGCAAGGCTTGATGGGAAATATTTTGGGGAGAGGAGGCCAGTTGTTCTGTTTGCCTGAGGAGAAACAGATGCCCATATCCCACAATACTCAGCAGGAACTTGTCAAACAGTCACAACAAATAAAGGCGCTATAGACCCGTCTGTTGATTTATCCAACTGTATGAGTTCAGATGTGTATGCAAACACAGTCAGAAGGAAACACTAGCACACAGCGCACTACATATACTGCATACTATTATCTTTAAAAGCAGGGTTATTTTTGTTAACTTGTACAAATTAGCGCTGTCAAATCGATTAATAGTGTTTAATCACATCAAACATAAAAGTTTCTGTTTATATAATGTGTGCGTATATATATATATATATATATATATGATAAATCAATTTGACAGCGCTAGTACACATAAAACTTAAACCATAAAACATTTTCATTACTTAAAATATAAAACTAGTAACACTTTACAAAAGGTCCCATTAGTTAACATTAATTTATTACAAACAGTGAGTAATAAAATAATAATAATAATAATAATAATAATAATATGTTAATTAGTACTTATTCATTGTTTGTTCATAGTTCACAGTGCATTAATTCATGTTAAATACAATTTTTTATTTTGAAAAATATATTATTAAATGATGAATTCAACATTAACTAAGATTAGTAAATGCTGTCGGAGTATTGTTCATTATTAGTTCATGTTAACTAATGAAACCTTAATGTAAAGTGTTACCATAAAAACTCAATATTTATTTTATTTCAGCCAAGGCATCACTTCTCATTTTTGTTTAGTTTAAAATGAAGTACTACAATAACTAAAACTAAATAAACAATATGAATAAAAATTGCAAAAACCCAACAAAATTAACAACAAAAATTAACTTTAACTAGGATTAAAATGAAACTGGAATATCAAATATCAAAATATGTACAAAAACTGTAATAGTTTATCAAATAACACTGATATGAGCATAACATGCAGTGATAAATGTTTTAGACATGCAACATGAGGAGAAACGTGACATGTTGAATTCAGCAAGTGGCATCCAGTCATCTTGCAATTTAGTGTAGTTTTGTATAAAAATGTCTTAACTTGTGGCAGTCTGATTAAATTATGTGTCAAGAGCATGAAAATTGTGGCTGTAATTACTAGTAGTTTATTCATCACACTGAATTTGAAGATGCATTGCATTGTGGGATACTGCATCCCATGCAAATGTAATGGCCAATGATCCCAGTGTACATACTGCAGGATCAGAGTAGTGTGTGTTACCTGTGGGCACTCCTTGGCTCTGTAGCTCTTGTTCTCGCCGGTCCAGCTCAGCTGCTTTCCTCTCCAGCTCCTCCTGCTGTTTGAGCAGATTGGCCTGCGCAGCTGCAGCTGTGGCCTGCGCAGACAGACAGGGACGCTTACAACCTTTGAAGTCACGCAGAGATTCGGCATGTGTGTGTGTGAGACGCTGACCTTTGGACCGGGATCCACTGACGGCTGCAGGACAGCAGGTTGAGACGGGACGCTGGAGGCTGGGATGGTGCTTCCCTGACACAAAAACAGCTCATTATTGGGATTTTATTAATGGATAATAAACGGCATAACATCAGTGTTTTGTATCATATTGCTGTTGCATGTCATGCATGTTTAACCGTGGTAAAATCAGTGGAAGCTTATTGCTTTATTACATTAGAGGTCAGAGCACAATTACGCAACTCTGCTACAGATACTCGTCTTACACAACCACTTAAGTAACGTTCATTTGACTCACCGTCACAGAGTTACCATCAGGAAACGGACTGAAACTTTCAATGCCATCGATTGCAGAGTTGGTCACCTGAGTGACAGACGGATCCTGAAAGAGATGGACACACTATTATTATTAAAGCTGCAGTCGTAACTTTTTGCGCTCTAGCGGTTAATAAACAGAACTGCATGCGTCTTGCGGAAGAACATTGCAGCCGGAGCTACTTCTCTGATTATGTATATGGCGAGTCACGCAGGGACTGTGCTCCTCCACAGCGGTTCCTACCAGACCGGTCTGAAATAGTCCCAATATAAACACTTATTATACGTGTACCATAATGATTCAGGGTAAGACAAAAACACGGTTTGGAAAATGGATTCATGTTGTACATTCTCATTATATTATTTTTTGTAAATCTTGAACACAAAAAGAGTTACGGACAGCAGCTTTAAATAATAATTATAATTCATTATTATAACACACACTATACCAAATCATCATATCAGAATGATTTCTGAAGGATCATGTGACACTGAAGACTGATGTAATGATGCTGAACATACAGCTTTGATCACAGGAATAAATTACATTTCAACTTTTATTCACATAGCAAACACTTATATAAACACTTATCATAATGATATAAATGCAGCTTTGGTGAGCAGATTCCAATTCCACTAATTCTTAATTAGGCTACTCCAAACTTTTGACCAATTATGTGTGTGTGGATGGATGGACAGACAGATAGACGGATAGATGGATGGATTACTTTGATGGATGGATGGATGGATGGATGGATGGATGGATGGATGGATGGACAGATAGATGGATGGATGGATAGACGGATGAATGGGTAGACGGACGGATGGATGGATGGACGGATGGATGGAAGGATAGATGGATGGATAGACAGATGGATGGATGGATGGATGGACAGATGGACAGATGGATGGATGGATGGACGGATGGATGGACGGATGGATGGATGGATGGATGGATGGAAGGATAGATGGATGGATGGATGGATGGACAGATGGATGGATGGACAGATGGATGGATGGATGGACAGATGGATGGATAGATGGATGGACAAATGGATGGACAGATGGATGGATGGATGGACGGATGACAGATGGATAGACGGATGAATGGGTAGACAGATGGATGGATGGACGTACGGATGGATGGATAGACGCACGGATGGATGGATAGACGTACGTACGGATGGATGGATGGACGGATGGATGGGTAGACGAATGGATGGAAGGATAGATGGATGGATAGGCAGATGGATGGACAGATGGATGGACAGATGGATGGATGGATAGATGAATGGATGGACAGATGGGTAGACGGATGGATGGAAGGATAGATGGATGGAAGGATAGATGGATGGATGGACGGATGGATGGATGGATGGATGGATGGATGGATGGATGGACGGACTGATGGGTAGACAGATGGATGGATGGATAAATGGATGGATAGACAGATGGATGGATGGATGGATGGATGGATGGATTGATGAATGGATAGACGGATGGATGGAAGGATAGATGGAAGGATAGATGGATGGATGGACAGATGGATGGATGGATGGACAGATGGATGGATGGATGGACGGATGGACAGATGGATAGACGGATGAATGGGTAGACAGATGGATGGATGGACGTACGGATGGATGGATAGACGCACGGATGGATGGATAGACGTACGTACGGATGGATGGGTAGACGAATGGATGGAAGGATAGATGGATGGATAGGCAGATGGATGGACAGATGGATGGACAGATGGATGGATGGATGGATGGATGGATAGATGAATGGATGGACAGATGGACGGATGGATGGGTAGACGGATGGATGGAAGGATAGATGGATGGAAGGATAGATGGATGGATGGATGGATGGATGGATGGATAGATGAATGGATGGATGGATGGATGGACGGACAGATGGATGGACAGGTAGAAGGATGGATGGAAGGATAGATGGATGGATAGACAGATAGATGGATGGATATTAATGATTATTTCATGGATCCAGACCAATTGAAAACATGATATGAGTGTGTCAGAAGTTTTATGTAGTCACGCATCAGTTCCGATTAGGGGTGCACGATTATTCCCTTGAAATTGTAATTGCGATTATTAATTCACAATTTACATTGAATGATGTTTTGAATAGCTTTATACCATTGTCTGAAGCAACTGCATGCCATATTTTTATATAAAAATAAAAAATAAGCTGAAAACACTCTTCCTAAAAAAACATTGCTTTTCTGTTGCATTAAGCCTCAAATGTCAACTATACATTGTTTTGGTTTCTTCTTTAAATAAAACAAAATATGCATGGTAAAATAATAGAGGCTTTCGCACGGGGTTATAGGAACTAGTCACCAGGGTGATTCCCTGAGAATTTTGCATTTCTATATGTGAGTGTTTTCCCATGTTCTGGTCCAGGAAGATGAGAACAACATCAGTCTAAAGTGCATAGATTCATGTAGAAGACTCTTCTCTGTTCACTGATTATTAATGTGAATGTCCAGTACTCATTAATCACATCAGCCATTACATCATCCCGTCAGAGCAGGAAGCAACTTAAATATTTACCCAGTGTGGGACACATAAAAGACAATAGATATGGAGAACTTCCTTTGTCCTCAGGAGGATCTTAAAACGGTCGTAACAGGAGAAATCAAATTCAATGTCCTATAAAATCTACTTTCAGAACATAAAACTTCCACCCCATCAAAGTTCTTTTATTGAATCTAAGCTGCAAACATTCCTCAGACAGAAAGTTGCAAAAAAAATGACAATAGCACTTTAAAATATGCAATAATGGCGTTTGGCCACGTTTCTTCCGTCTGTCCTGACAGACACACCTGCTCTCATTCCCACACCCCTCGACCCGAATCAACACAACAGACACACAATGAGAAACTCCCTTCAGACGAGCACCTGACACAACAAGAGTGTGTTTCACAGAGACACAGCACAACTAGGGTTGGGCACCGATTAGACACGATTATTCCCTTGAAATTGTAA
This sequence comes from Rhinogobio ventralis, assembly GCA_039654625.1. Lineage (NCBI taxonomy): Eukaryota > Metazoa > Chordata > Actinopteri > Cypriniformes > Gobionidae > Rhinogobio > Rhinogobio ventralis. The sequence goes on from CM077216.1 coordinate 5,252,391, forward strand.
TTGCGATTATTAATTCACACTTTACATTGAATGATGTTTTGAATAGCTTTATACCATTGTTTGAAGCAACTGCATGCCGTATTTTTATATAAAAATAAAAAAAAGGCTGAAAACACTCTTCCTAAAAAAACATTGCTTTTCTGTAGCATTAAGCCTCAAATGTCAACTATACATTGGTTTGGTTTTTTCTTTAAATAAAAAAAAATATGCATGGTAAAATAATAGAGGCTTTCGCACGGGGTTATAGGAACTAGTCACCAGGGTGATTCCCTGAGAACTAAATGTTCCCCTAGGAACATTTTCCTGCTTGCGTTCGCACCAACAGTAGGAACTGTTGTGACTTTTATTTTGACGGCGCTGAGAACGCCAGAGTCTGAGCACACAGTGCTCATATTCTCCGTCTTCATTAGCTTACGATCTGTTTAACAGTCCTGTTGTTATACAAAGAAAGTAGACAGTATATGAAAAAGTATTAGCGTTTGCCGTGTGGTTGATGTCAAAGGTCACTAGCTGAGCAGAAATACATAATCATGTTTCGCTTGCTCCCCTCAAAGTTGCGTTGGATTTCATCTTTAGCATAAACTTTGAGAGGTCCATCTATCACTTTCTTCCATGTTTGTAGAGTAAGTTCGTGTAGTTAATATATAGGCTGTGTACACGGCTTTTTAAAAATGGCGGGTGTTGGTGTTTCGCATGCGTACTGTGTACACTTATGTCACTGTAAGTTTCAATAGTTCCTATTGTGCTGGGTTAGACCCTACTCTGAAGTAGTTGTGATTCGCCTCTCATAACGCAACATGCTCTGAACACACTTCTTAAGCACGCAGAATAATGGTAGATGAATTTTTTTTTTTTTTCTGTGTAAATTGCGGCATCCGTAATCATAATCGCAATTACAAATTCGATTAATTGTGTAGCCCTAGTTCTGATTCTTCGTTTCGATTCTAATATGGTAAAAAGTCAAACATTTACATATCAAACATATTTATTATGTCTTTTTTTTGCAAAACATTCTGTTGCAGCTGAATATCATAAACAAAAATCAGCAGCCAAAAGACCTACCAACTAATAAACTAGACTAATATTAATTTGAAACATTATTAAAGACAAGTAAACAGTCAGTAATAAGAACAAATAAGCAAATTAGCAATAGCACAAATAAATACAACTGAACAAAGTTCAGAAATTAATATCTAAATGTAAAATAGCACTGCATTGTTTTCTTTTTATAAATGAAATATAGATTAATCCTTATTACAAAAGTTATTCAGTCAAGAGCAGTGAGTGATTTCCTCTTGTCTTCTGTTGTTTGATTAACATTAATGACACCGATGGCAGCAGGTTTATTAGACCGAATGCACGGATCCAATACACTGTTACACATGCGTTTTCTTTCTCAAACTCTGTTTATGAGGATATTTTGACATTTTTGTGTGTATTTCTCTGGTCTAACGCAAGAAGACGTGAAAGAGAACTCGATTCATTATTCACGTGCAGAATTGAGTTCCCTTTCGTGTCTTCTTTGGCTTGAATGGTTTAAAACCACATTAAAATGCACCCACAGAAATCTTGGAATCAAAATTTGTTATTTTATAACAAGTATCCGATTCCTGACCTTAAGTATTCTGAAATCGATTTTCGATTACCAAACCTAAACAGAACCAATAATCAGCAAAACTGAATTTCATTAAAGGAGGGGTCTAATGCTATTTCACGCATTCTGAATTATTCACACTGTTAAAGAGTTGATTCTCTTGCTAAACATGGCCAAAATTAAAAAAAACGAGTTGTACGTATGACAGAGTACATTTTCTGTGCCAAATACACTCCTTCAGGATTCAAACAAGTTTCGGAAAGTTTTTTTTCGAGTATGGCCCTGTATGACATCATAAAGGGTGGAATTGCTTGTATGGGCACTTCTCCCGGGTGAGCACGCACGCACACGCACACCAACCAGAGGTCAAGAGCGTCATCAGCGAGCTTCGTTCAGGTTACGGAAGCCGTCGGCAGCCCCTTTCGTTTAGACCATGAAATCAACAATGTCACTAAAGAAGTGTGTTTCTGGTTGTGATGGCAAGATACCCTTGTTCAGCTTCCCAAATAACCCAGCGTTAAGGAAACAGTGGATGCAATTTGTTTTCCCGGAGCAGCAACGGAGTTCTGCAAGTGTGTGTGTTTGTTCCCGGTCATGAGTTCAAACCGCAGGCAGTGAGTGAAACTGCATCAAATGTGTGTGTTGTTGGCAATCGGCGCATAAGTGCATATAATGTGAACAACACCAACGTATAGTGAATCAAAAGTGATACAGGCATAATGCCATGACGTATTGTGTGTGTGTGTGTGTGTGTGTGTGTGCGTGCGCATGTTTATGTGATTTATGAGGACACAAATTTGTATAATGACATGGGTATTACACTGGTATTACAACGTAAACGTGGGGACATTTCCTGTGTCCTCATAATAAAAATAGCTTTAAAAACATACTAAACAATGTTTTATTAAAAATGTAAAAATGCAGAATGTTTTCTGTGATGGGTAGGTTTAGGGGTAGTGTGTGTGTGTGTGTGATGGGTAGGTTTAGGGGTAGTGTGTGTGTGTGTGTGTGTGTGTGTGTGAGATGGGTAGGTTTAGGGGTAGTGTGTGTGTGTGTGTGTGTGAGATGGGTAGGTTTAGGGGTAGTGTGTGTGTGTGTGTGTGATGGGTAGGTTTAGGGGTAGTGTGTGTGTGTGTGTGTGTGTGAGATGGGTAGGTTTAGGGGTAGTGTGTGTGTGTGTGTGTGTGTGATGGGTAGGTTTAGGGGTAGGGGTAGTGTAGGGGGATAGAATGTACAGTTTGTACAGTATAAAAACCATTATGTCTATGGAACGTCCTCATAATGATAGGTGCACATGCACCAACATGCGTGCATGTGTGTGTGTGTGTGTGTGTGTGTGTGTATGTGTGTGCTCTCTTTAGCTCCACCCACTGCACACCTGCACGAGTTCGGCTGTTTTCAGAATCAGTACAGCGTATCTGTCTTTTATAAATATGATAAAACTAAAAACTCTTCTGCGATATGAAGATGCATTTTTTGTCTTTGCATACTAAACTAGGATAGGAGAAGTATTTTACACATTATCACCTAAAAGTCGGCATGAAATGGAAGTTGCGATAGTCTTTTCTTCCCTGTTGTGACGTATATTCGAGTGAAATGCTTCACAAACAAGAACAAATGTAAGGCGGGGCTTGATTTTATCCGTGAGGAATTGATTGGCTGGTTGTGGTATGCTGTTGGTGGATCTCATGTGAGTGACAGGTTGCCCCGCCCTCGTCATCAGAGATGTCGCTGCAATGATGTGCACGGATAAACCATTTATAATAAATACTGCAATATTTTATAAAAAAATAAGAATTATCAGATTTCTCTACAGCCATTCTCTTCAGGCCATAACAACCAACAGGTAATATGACACACCTTATGAAACATGATATACAATGTGAAAATTGACACTTTCATGGATCAAAAAACCATCAAACTCAGCAGAACGTCACTGCTCAAATCAGTGCATGCGTGTATCACTAAACATCTGAATTATGATTCTACTCCAGCAGACACGCGATCTGTATTTCCCGTCGAGGGGGACCACAGGAATGTTTGCTTTGTGCATAACTCAATATTCTGCTGCACTAAAAAAACAGATGGAAACTATATCAGACTCCAGACAATGAAAATACAACAAAGATGCCAGACGACAAACAACAGACTGGAAGAATATCACTGTAAAACTAAAGCAACCAGCAGGTCACACTTAAACTACACCTAAAATGTCAAATTAATTGAGAGATTACGTCATATTTTTACTTTTATAATTATGCATTTGTCACACAGCAAGACTATTGAAAAACAAATCACAAATGTTAATAAATGCACCTAAAATATACACTGCATTCATATTCAATACATTCATATTTACAAAAAATGTTTTAATGTTTATTAAAACTGCATGTTATTTGCCAAATATCCTGTTGAAATCCTGTTTTACATATTGTAGAATATTATTGTTATAGTGCATGTCATTTTTTTATTTAAAAATTGTGCATTTGTCACACAGCAGGGCTATTGGAGTGAATTGCAAAAAATATAAACTTTACATTTATATTTACAAAAAAAAATAATGTTTATTAAAACTGCATGTTATTTGTCAAATATCCTGTTGAAATCCGAGTATGTTAAGCATATAATATAATAATGAATATAATGCATCATTATTATTATTTAATGTAGCATATTATTGTTATAGTGCATGTAATTTGTTTATTCCCACAGCAGGACTATTAGAGTGAACTGCAACAAAACATTTTTAAAAATGTTAATAAATGCACCTAAAATATACACTTCGCATTTAACATTCATATTTACAATTTTTTTTTAATGTTGATTAAAACTGCATGTTATTTGTCAATTATCCTGTTATTCTAACCTGTTAAGCATATAATATAATAATGTATATAATGCATTATTATTATTATTTAATGTAGTGTATATAATTATTGTTATAGTGCATGTAATTATTTAAAATTTGTGCATGTCGTCACAGCAGGAAAGAAAAAATCAGTGTGTAAATGCAATATATATATATATATTCACATTACACAAAGAAACTAGAATCATAGAAAAATCTTAAAATAATATCAAATACCCCCATGTGATATCCTGATCTTTTTGCACTGTATACTACCTCATTATCAGTCATGATTGTTGTTTTCACTCAATAATGATAGTGCATGATTTCAGTTGATAATGCACATGATGTTGTGCAGAAAGCATATGACAGCCATGTATGTCTTGGTCAGATGTCTTCAGAAATCTGAGTTTTGTCTGACGCACTACAACTCGAGTGTGTGTCGCATTCGTGATCCTGAAGAAGTGAACAGTCGTGCACAGGTGATCCGAGTCTCACTGTCACGGTATGACTCACGGGAGTTACATTCGGGCGGTTATAATGTTATTGTAGCGCTTTCCGCTGTTGTGACATTAACAGGAGTGGCGCTCTGGCCTTCAGCGTGTCAGCAAACCTGCGCGGATACACACCCTCCACCGGAGACAACTAACAAACCTGCGACCGCACCAGCGACCATGACACGTCAACGGCCGAACCGAACTCATCCGACCCAAAACTCCCATCACCATCATCATCACAAACCCTGCTGAACTCCCTTAAACATCAGCCGAAACCCCTCAGAAGCGCTTCTCCCGTGGACCGCGCGGTTCTCACCTGGAATGGATTGACGTCGACTGTCTCTTCGAACGGGTTTGAGTCAAATCCCGACATTGTAAGGGACTTTATCCGCCTTTAGAGTCCAAACTGAGCGGCACCGGAGCTGCGAACGCTGCTGTTTCCTCTCTGCACTTCCGTAGTGAGTGCGTGACGCGCATGCGCTGCAGATCGGACTGCGACGTCATCAGAAGACGTTGGCGGTTGATGTCTTTATGATGATTATTATTATTAGTCTATATTTGTTCAAAACATTTTTTTACTATATGTTGGGCATGACTATTGTTATGTTCATTGTTTGTAATGTGACTGGCATTTAATTAAAAATAAATAAATAAATAAATAAATACGCACAAACAAAATGTTCTGACTGTCAACCTAAATTTCACTTGAGGAACTCGATAAAACAATAAAAATAGCACTTAATTAAATTGTATCGAGATTTTCTCTATTTAATTAGAAAGACCCTAACTGTATTTCTTAAATTTGTGGTCATTTCTTCGGTTTTGCATTTATTTATTTATTTATTTATTTATTTAAAGTGAAACCATGCCACTATATTAAGTTTGAACAATTGTTGTGTTGTACATTTTTCAATGGGATAGAAAAGAACAATAATTTATCATAGAATTATTTATATTATTGGGGAGGTTCTATAAACAATAAAAATAGCTCATTATACATTATTCTTAATTCTGTTCATTTTCATTATACTGAATGAACTTTTCTTTAATAATTATACTATACGAAATATGTATATTTTTAACCTCCTTTTTTGTTACCTTAACTTAATCTCCAGGAATATGCTTGAGATTAACGAGATTCGCTTTAAATCGCCTAGATTACATTTTAAAATAAACGTATTTTACAAAATGAATTGTATTATTTACATTTACAGGCTCGTGATTGGCTGGCGAGCTGTGACGTCACCTGCGTGACTGTTGACGTCGCAGACATGGCGGAAGTGAAAGGTCAGTTCAATCTTACTTCACATTTCATTCGTTATTTTACAAAGCGTTTAATGGCAAGCAGCGGGTTAAAACTGTGTGGTTGTTGTTATCGTTGGTGTGTGTGTTGTTTGGCTGGATTAGTTGTTGGTGCGGTTGTTCTGCGGATTTGAGTGTGTAAGCGTTTCTCATCACTGAGATTCACGTCCGTCCGTCCATTCATGTATCCTCATGCCATCCGATGAATGTGTTTGAACGCGTGTTTGTGTCACGCCAGCTCGATCAGATGTCATTGTGTCTGGTTCCGCAGTGTTTCCTCTGTGCTGTGTGGTGCAGCACTACGCCTGGGGTAAAGTGGGTCTGGACAGTGAGGTGGCCCGGCTCGTGCTCGGTGGAGACTCTCAGGCTCTCATCGAGGAGGCCAAACCCTACGCAGAGGTACGGTGTGGATCAGACCCGAAAAACCCACTGACCCAAGAACCCCCACCGAGACTCCCAGCCAACACAAGAAACAGACAGATAGATATATGCTTGCAAACTGTTAGAAATGTCATGGAAAAATATTTTTTATATCCGTCCCTAACCCATGGTTAACTGGTTGAAAACCCTGTATATCTCACCCAGTAATAATAATGATTTATTATACAAGTTAATTATTATTATTACCTGTGCTGTAATAAAAATAAATAAATAAACACTCACTTCTCACAGCCAAAGAGAACCACATAGACCTTCAAACTGTGTAATAATAATCATTGTTATTAATATACACCTAAATAATTATACAAATGACACTCACTTTCGAGAGCCCATCAGCCAAAAGATGCAGAGACTTTCAAACGTATTTATTAATATTGTTGTTATTATTATTCATTTACCCCGTTCAATAATAATAACACATTTTTGAGAGCCCATCAGCCAAAAGAGACTTTTAAGTTTGAGTGCGATGGAACCACACATTCTTATTATTATTATTATTATTATTATATGTAATTGATTATTTAGGTATGTTGGTAAAACTTTATTTAACAGTGTCCTTGTTACACGTTACATGTGGTTAATATAGTAATAACTATACATTTTGCATAATTACATGCAACTAACCCTAAAACACACCCTAACCCTATAGTAAGTACATGTAGTTACTTAATATTACTCATTACTTAAATATATAATTACACTAAATAAAGTGTAACCGGTATGTCTTAATACTTTTTTCCCGACCGATCTACGAGTCATTTGTTATTTTACTTCAGTTTTGCATTCTTTCTCTTATTTAAAGTGAGACCATGTCAATATGTTAACTTAATTTTTCTATATTTGAAAAAGCCTGTATTATACACTTCTTAATATGATTTTGGAAGCATTCTTCACCCTGTGTATGTGTTTATTGTGCGGCGGTCGTACACATTGTAACAGACTTTGTGCGTGTGTCTCTGAAAACAGCAGCTCCCTTAAAGGTCAGCTTGACATTCACTTTGTGGCAGTCTATTAATAAAGCCACGGCATGTGTTCAGATGGTTTATTGTTGTATTAGTAACCGTCTTAAAGGGCCCGTTATTTGACAATTGTTTTTAATTTTTGGTTCTGATTGCAATTAATCACTTCAGTTAATAATAAGAAACCAAATGAATCTCTGATCATGATCTCTGTTTTCGGTTGTCGTCCCAGCTTTGGATGGGTGCTCACCCCAAAGGCGACGCTCTCATCAAAGACAACAGGATATCCCAGAGGACACTGGGACAGTGGATTGCAGATTTCCCAGGATGTCTGGGGTCAAAAGTCAAGGACACATTCCACGGGCAGCTCCCTTTCCTTTTCAAAGTGCTGTCCGTCAACACGGCTCTGTCCATCCAGGCGCATCCCAACAGGGTGAGAGTGGAGGCAGTTTCCCTTATAAAAATACAGAATGATTGTCATATTTAATCTCCTTCTCTCTTGACAGGAGTTGGCTGCCAGACTCCATGCGCAGTTTCCTGAACATTACCCGGATAACAACCACAAACCAGAGATGGCCATCGCACTCACTCAGTTCGAAGGGCTTTGCGGCTTTCGGCCAATGGATGAAATCTTGGGCTTCCTCAAGAGTAAGTGTTTAATGAGCTAAACAAGACAGCACTGTTTTTCAGATAATAAAATATGTGACAATCTAACGCAAAATTGAACCCCATTTACGTTGACATTATTATGTTTTTCTCATTGAGTATCCCGACACCTAGAAATACGTCATATTGTGGAGGTATTGTTAAATCACCATTAATACGGAATCATTGTTTACTTGTCTATATTTTACAATATTTTGTTTTGTACTTCGCTGTACTCGCATACAAATACATTTTTGGAAATTATACTAGAAAAATAATTTTACTAAGCAAGAACAAAAATTGTTACAATTTTTAATAAAAAATAAATAATGATAGATGGATAGACATTTATATTTAAAAATCTATAAATCTAATCAAATATATTATACGTGATTTTGTTTTGTACTTTGCTATACTCGCATAAAAAATAGTTTAATAATAACATTAAATAATAACATAATAATAATGATAATAAAATATATATTCATATTTAAAAATGTATAAATCTAATCAAATATAAAATATTTGTTTTGCACTAGAAAAATAATGTTTGTATGTTTAGAAAACAAATATTATTTTAATTATTAATAAAAAAGATAAATAATAATGATAATAAAATATATATTTATAGTTAAAAATATAATTCAAATCAAATATATTATCAGAGTTCTTAAATATTAAAAAAATAATAGAAATATTTAAATATAAAATACATTTAAGATACATCAAAACAATATTAGTTCAAACCATGCAAAATATTAGCAATGAACAATTTTGATTGACTTTTCACAATTTAAGTGCCTTGGCTGCTCTTATAAATACTGATTTAATAAAGAGGGTCTGTACTTCTGATCTGAGACCAGCTGGACGTGCAACTGTTCCTCTGGTGTGTGGTTTTCAGATGTCCCAGAGTTCCGAGCGCTGATCGGTAACGAAGCCTCTGAGGAGCTCCAGAGCTCTGTGGGAGACTCGGACCGAACGTCTCTCGCTCTGAAGAAATGCTTCACCAGAATGATGAACTGTGAGAAGAAGCTGTTTGTCGATCAGCTCAACATGTTGGTCAAACGAATCTCAGAGGAAGGTGAGAGGACACCAGCACATTACTAACATGCTATTCAAGACCGGCTCTACTGCATCTATTCGATCTATTGTGATGAAACTCGTCTGACCTGTTCTTCTGTCCCAGAGGCTGCAGGCAAAGACACCTCCGGAAGTAACGGAGAGCTGCTGCTCCGGCTGCATTCCCAGTATCCGGGGGACATCGGATGCTTTTCCATTTACTTCCTGAACCGTATGTTGCTGCAGCCGGGGGAGGCCATGTTTCTGGGAGCAAACGAGCCTCATGCCTATCTGTCTGGAGGTCAGATGTCACCACATTACTAATCAAACATGTTTCTTGGACATGTACTATGGTATATCTTTGTAAAGTCTGAAAAAAAAATTAAATAGACTAAAAGAATATTGTAGTTTCTGCTTAATATTCACAAATAATGCTTTGAGCATGTTGTGTAGTAATTTCTGTGAAACATATTCATTCAATATTAATTTATTCCGTGTAGGTTGTGTCATTGTACTTTTTGTGAAATATATCAATTAATATTCACTTAATAATCCATAATATTCATTTAATATTTACTTAATAGTCCATATTTATTTCATATTAATTTATTCAGTGTAAGTTGTGTATTTGTACTTTTTGTGAAATATATTCAATATTCACTTAATAATCCATCATATTTATTTAATATTCATGTATTCCATGTAGGTTGTGTCATTGTACTTTTTGTGAGATATATATGAATTAATAATCACTTAATAATCTATAATGTTTATTTAATATTAATTTATTCAGTGTAAGTTGTGTATTTGTACTCTTTTTGAAATATATTAATTAATATTCACTTAATAATCCATAATATTCATTTAATATACATTTATTCCACATAGGTTGTGTAGTTGAACATTTTGTGAAATATATTAATTAATATTCACTTAATAATCCATAATATTCATTTAATATTAATTTATTCCATATAAGTTGTATTGTTGAACTTTTTGTGAAATATATTAATTAATATTCACTTAATAATTCATAATATTTATTAAATATTTACTTAATAATCCATATTTATTTAATATTAATTTATTCAGTGTAAGTTGTGTATTTGTACTGTTTTTGAAATATATTAATTAATATTCACTTAATAATCCATAATATTCATTTAATATACATTTATTCCACATAGGTTGTGTAGTTGAACATTTTGTGAAATATATTAATTAATATTCACTTAATAATCCATAATATTCATTTAATATTAATTTATTCCATATAAGTTGTATTGTTGAACTTTTTGTGAAATATATTAATTAATATTCACTTAATAATTCATAATATTTATTAAATATTTACTTAATAATCCATATTTATTTAATATTAATTTATTCAGTGTAAGTTGTGTATTTGTACTGTTTTTGAAATATATTAATTAATATTCACTTAATAATCCATAATATTCATTTAATATACATTTATTCCACATAGGTTGTGTAGTTGAACATTTTGTGAAATATATTCATTAATATTCACTTAATAATCCACAATATTTATTTAATATTAATTTATTCCATATTTTGAGTTGTTCTGTTTGTGAAATATATTCATTAATATTCACTTAATAATCCATAATATTAATTTAATATTATTTTATTCCGTCTAGGTTGTGTCATTGTACTTTTTTTTACTTTTTATTCACTTAATAATCTATAATATTCAATAATATTCATTTATTCCATTTAGGATGTTATTTAATATTCATTTAATTATCCATAATATTAATTTAATATTCCATGTAGGTTGTGTCCTACTTTTTGTGAAATATATTCATTATTCACTTAATATTTATTAATCTGCATAATATTCAGATTAAAGTTCTCTGAATCCTGCAGACTGTGTGGAGTGTATGGCGTGTTCTGATAACACCGTACGTGCCGGACTGACTCCCAAATACATTGACGTGGACACTCTGTGTGAGATGTTGAGTTACAGCCCGGCTCCGGTCAGTGCCAAAATCTTCCCCTGTGTGCGGGACAACAGCGACTCCTGCGTCTACCTCTACGACCCTCCTGTGCCAGACTTCAGCGTCATGAGAATACAGGTCGGAGCTGTCTTTTCCTCAAAATATTTACGGAAACTTGACATTTATCCCGATCCCATAGTGAGCAGTTGTCATGTATAGCTATGAAACAGCTTCACAAACCACACATTGTCGTTATTTCTGTTACAATAATCCAAATGATCACAGAAGTACTGGGATAAAAGTTAAAAGTTGGGTGATGTCTATGGTAGCGATTAAAATAGAGTAAATCACCTTTTGAAAGTAACTTGATGTTTCAAATAGAGATTAATAACATTATTAGACCAGTAGGTGTTTAATGAATCATTCATTCAAGAGATTCATTCAAAAACGCTGATTCATCCAGTAATGAAACAAGTGAAGTCTTTATGAGTGAGTCATTGAATCATTCATTCAAAAGATTTGTTAAAAAACGCTGATTCATCCAGTAATGAAACAAGTGAAGTCTTTGAGTGAATCACTGATTCATTAATTCAAGAGATTTGTTCAAAAACGCTGATTCATCCAGTAATGAAACAAGTGAAGTCTTTACGAGTGAGTCATTGAATCATTCATTCAAGAGATTCTTTCAAAAACGCTGATTCATCCAGTAATGAAACAAGTGAGGTCTTTATGAGTGAGTCATTGAATCATTCATTCAAGAGATTCATTCAAAAACGCTGATTCATCCAGTAATGAAACAAGTGAAGTCTTTACGAGTGAGTCATTGAATCATTCATTCAAGAGATTCTTTCAAAAACGCTGATTCATCCAGTAATGAAACAAGTGAGGTCTTTATGAGTGAGTCATTGAATCATTCATTCAAGAGATTCATTCATAAACGCTGATTCATCCAGTAATGAAACAAGTGAAGTCTTTATGAGTGAGTCATTGAATCATTCATTCAAGAGATTTGTTCAAAAACGCTGATTCATCCAGTAATGAAACAAGTGAGGTCTTTATGAGTGAGTCATTGAATCATTCATTCAAGAGATTTGTTCAAAAACGCTGATTCATCCAGTAATGAAACAAGTGAGGTCTTTATGAGTGAGTCATTGAATCATTCATTCAAGAGATTTGTTCAAAAATGCTGATTCATCCAGTAATGAAACAAGTGAGGTCTTTATGAGTGAGTCATTGAATCATTCATTCAAGAGATTTATTCAAAAACACTGATTCATCCAGTAATGAAACAAGTGAAGTCTTTGAGTGAGTCATTGAATCATTCATTCAAGAGATTTATTCAAAAACACTGATTCATCCAGTAATGAAACAAGTGAAGTCTTTATGAGTGAGTCATTGAATCATTCATTCAAGAGATTTGTTCAAAAATGCTGATTCATCCAGTAATGAAACAAGTGAGGTCTTTATGAGTGAGTCATTGAATCATTCATTCAAGAGATTTGTTCAAAAATGCTGATTCATCCAGTAATGAAACAAGTGAAGTCTTTATGAGTGAGTCATTGAATCATTCATTCAAGAGATTTATTCAAAAATGCTGATTCATTCAGTAATGAAACAAGTGAAGTCTTTATGAGTGAGTCATTGAATCATTCATTCAAGAGATTTATTCAAAAACACTGATTCATCCAGTAATGAAACAAGTGAGGTCTTTATGAGTGAGTCATTGAATCATTCATTCAAGAGATTTATTCAAAAACACTGATTCATCCAGTAATGAAACAAGTGAAGTCTTTATGAGTGAGTCATTGAATCATTCATTCAAGAGATTTGTTCAAAAACGCTGATTCATCCAGTAATGAAACAAGTGAGGTCTTTATGAGTGAGTCATTGAATCATTCATTCAAGAGATTCATTCATAAACGCTGATTCATCCAGTAATGAAACAAGTGAGGTCTTTATGAGTGAGTCATTGAATCATTCATTCAAGAGATTTATTCAAAAACACTGATTCATCCAGTAATGAAACAAGTGAAGTCTTTGAGTGAGTCATTGAATCATTCATTCAAGAGATTTATTCAAAAACGCTGATTCATCCAGTAATGAAACAAGTGAGGTCTTTATGAGTGAGTCATTGAATCATTCATTCAAGAGATTTATTCAAAAACACTGATTCATCCAGTAATGAAACAAGTGAAGTCTTTATGAGTGAGTCATTGAATCATTCATTCAAGAGATTTGTTCAAAAATGCTGATTCATCCAGTAATGAAACAAGTGAAGTCTCTATGAGTGAGTCATTGAATCATTCATTCAAGAGATTTGTTCAAAAACGCTGATTCATCCAGTAATGAAACAATAAAAATATTTGAGTCATTTACATAAAAAAAAAAAAAAAAAATGAAATCGACTGCAGCAATTAACATTTTGTCAGAACCTTTTTTACATTATTACATTACATAATTTTATTTAGTTGTCTAATCAGAATTGTGAGAGGATTGTGATCTTTATTTGTGATTTCAATTTATCCAGAATTGTGCAGCTGTAATATTAATATTATAGTAATATTATACTAATTTCCTGCTGTTGTTCTTCAGATCCCCGCCTCAGTGAGGCAGTACACTGTGAGCGCGCTAGAATCTGCCGGCATCCTGCTGGTTATCGACGGAGAGGCCGTCGCCACGTCTGCTGCCGCCCTCTCTGACATCACTCTGAAACGAGGCTCCGTGCTCTTCATTTCAGCCAGTGAGAGCGTCTCGTTACAGGTGACATCATCAACGGGCATGACCATGTTCAGAGCCTGCTGCTTACTGTAGGAGACGTCCGCTTCACAAACACCCAGCGTCCATCTGTTCTGTCCTAATCTAAACCAACCGCTGAAACAAGTTCATAGAAACCATGTTCCCATGTTTTTGGCTTCATCACAAACTTGCATGATGAATAACCCCTCTTTAGTCGGAAATTATGATCATTATGATGACATTTAGTGTTAAAATTGCTATGCTTAACCAAAAAAAAAACTAAATATAAATAATGAAACGGTTTGAATTAGGATTAAGGTTCTGCGTGCATGTTCTTTTAAAATATGTATAAGTATATGAATTCCTTTAAGTCAACATGAAACGCTGTTCACAACCGTTTTAATTTAGTAATGTGGCATTTACCAGGGAAACAGGATATTCAATCAGAAAAAAACAGGAAGGGATTTGATTGGATGGTGAAAAGTGGGCGTTCCAGAATAAACTCCGACCAGAATGAGTTTAAACCACCAGCATTAAATAAACTATTGGTAGGGTTGCAGAAAAAACAATAGCTAACTGTGTATTGGTTAATAACTTTGGTGATGTCTGCAAAAATTACGAACAACTTGTTACATTTTGATTAAAGATTATTAAAGGTGCAGTGTGTAGTATTTATGATGACCCATTGACAGAAATGCAACATAATATACATAACTATGTTTTCAGTGGAGTATAAAGACCTTACATAATGAACCGTTATGTTTTTATTATCTTAGAATAAGCCATTTCTATCTCCATACACTTCGGGTCCCCTTACAGTGAAGTCCCCATTTTGTGCCGTCATGTTTCTACAGTAGCCCTAAACGGACAAACTTCTCCACAGAGCACTAGTCACTCTTTGTTCTCTCCGACGACGACATTTTTGTCCTGTGTCGGCCACCGTAGCTTCTCCATGTGCTTCGAAAGGGAGGGGTGAGCGTTTGCAATTCACTACCTCACCGCTAGATGCCGCTAAAATTCACACACTGCACCTTTAAGACAAAACTTTGTTTTCTTTAGAATATCTTGCACTGATGAATCATTCATAATAACACCAGAACATATCTTAAATGGGCTATATGTAAGAATTGTCATGCATTAATCGCTGTTTTATTGCCAATGTGTAAACCGCTTGTAATGAAACATAAAAGACAAGGCCTTCCCCGACTTCCTAGGTTGTCTATGAACGCCTGTAGACTGATTTTTATGTGAATGACTCGGGACGTTTTTGCCGGGAAATTCAAAAGGATGTGATGGTTACGCACGCTCGCTCCTCTCTTCCGTTCAACAACACATGAAATACATGCTTATGTTCAGCATAATGCTGAAAGAGCCATTCTATACTGTAATTTCAATGTGTCATGCAAAGAAAGGGATTCATTCAAATTATACACATAGCCAGATCTGTATAGTCTCAGATATATCAATCAAACTATCATAACAGTGTAATTTTATTTACCTCATCTGTCGACATGATGGCAAACATACACACATCGCTATGATCAGCTGTCGTGTTTTGTTGGGTTTAATCTGTCACTGAGAGGAAAGCGCACGCCATATTTACATATCTAACCGTCGCTCTCAGCAGCGTGAACGCGCGGCGTCTGGATGTCCGTTAACAATATATCACTGCAAAGGTATCTCCAACTTCCTTTTACTTATAAAGTGAAGAACGAAGTATATTGAGTATATCGCGGCTTTGAATCACATTCAGGCTCTTGTACGTTACGTGTGTGCACGAGCAATAAGTTGCTGGCTGCAGTTCACTCAACGGCCACATGTGTCGCTAAAAACAAGGGTTTCTGAATTCTACATATAGCCCCTATAAGAGGGTAAATAGGGTCAGTTGTGATTTCATGTTGACATATATAAGTTAAATGCATGATCACGGATGCATGATCACTCGCTATTGGCTGCAAGAAATAAACATAATGAAACAAAGAGATTTTTTGGCATAATGACGTCAAAAAAACCCCAGATGGAGGACAGTAACAAATTTACTCTTACGTAAAAATCTGGTAACATAGACCAATTTTAACGTTTTTTAGACTTTTTTTCATGGTATTACTGCTAAAGAACAACGAGTCCTTGTTGCAGACATACCTCTTCCATGAAGAAAACAGTTTTAGGGTTTTATTAAGTATGTTCTTTGCTAAACGAGCGACAGACACAAGTTTTGGGATTTGATTACCAGTGCAACTGATTTTAGAAACAACCCTGCAACCTGAAAAAGGGTTTTCATACATGTGAAACTTTGTTACCGATTTTTATTCTCCTTTATTGGTGACTGTATGGCTTGATTTGTGGTTCTGTTTTGTTGCTGTAGTTATTTGCACTTGAGAGCACAAAGGATGCTGGGAATTACTGGCACCCTGATGTTTGTTTACTGTATTTTTAGTACCCTCTTCAGATTTGTACATGTAAAACCCGAAGCCTGACCTCAACCTTGGCCTCCGGGATTATTTCTGTATTTTCGGATCTGTATTATTCTGAAGTGTTATGGGATCATCAAAGCATGCATTCGACAGCTAAAGCGAGAGTTTGAATGAATGAATGAATGTATGGCACTTTCTGAGCTGTAATGGAGCATGTGACTGATAAGAGGAACTCTGTATGTAATTGTAATCCCTAATAAATAACGATTCTGTAATCTTTCACCTGCTCATTTCTGACCGTTTTTTATGGCTCAAACTTATGTAACAGGTTTTACAGACAAAGGCTGCATTCCCCATAGATCATTCAGCCTGGGCGTTAATTATAGGGTTGTTGACAGTGTCTTTTATTGGATCATCTTGTTTACTTTTACAGTCATACTGCGTCATGTTCCTGTTCTTACTGTTTACTTTTGGATGAAATTCAAATAGGATATGACATTAACATTTTATAAAACAATGCATTTTGGAGTACATATCATGACATTGTGCAGTAAGGGTTAGTTAGTTGATAATAATCATAAATGTTTCTTGAGCAGCAAATCATCATATTAGAATGATTTCTGAAGGATCATGTGACACTGAAGACTGGAGTAATGATGCTGAAAATTCAGCTTTGATCACAGGAATACATTATATTTTAACATATATTCACATTTTAAATTGTAATAATATTTCACAATATTACTATTTTTAATCAAATAAATACAGCCTTGGTGAGCAGAAGAAACTCTTTCAAAAACATTTAAAAATCTTACTGTCCTTAAACTTTTGCAAATTTTTCTTGAATATATACATGCATGAGTGTGTATTTATATATTTATATATATATATATATATATATATATATACACACATATAATTATAAACTGTACACACACATATATTATGTAAACACAAACTTTTATTTTGGATGTGAGTAATTGCAGTTAATCGTTTGACAGCATTTACACATATATAATATACATATATAATATATACACCGATCTGGCATAACATTTGGACCACTGACAGGTGAAGTAAATAACACTGATTATCTCTTCATCACGGCACCTGTTAGTGGGTGTGATATATTAGGCAGCAAGTGAACATTTTGTCCTCAAAGTTGATGTGTTAGAAGCAGGAAAAATGGGCAAGCGTAAGGATTTAAGTGAGTTTGACAAGGGCCAAATTATGATGGCTAGACGACTGGGTCAGAGCATCTCCAAAACTGCAGCTCTTGTGGGGTGTTCCCGGTCTGCAGTGGTCAGTATCTATCAAACGTGCTCCAAGGAAGGAACAGTGATGAACCGGCGACAGGGTCATGGGCGGCCAAGGCTCATTGATGCACGTGGGGAGCGAAGGCTGGCCCGTGAGGTCTGATCAAATGGACGAGCTACTGTAGCTCAAATTGCTCAAGAAGTTAATGCTGGTTCTGATAGAAAGGTGTCAGAATACACAGTGCATCACAGTTTGTTGTGTATGGAGCTGCATAGCCGCAGACCAGTCAGGGTGCCCATGCTGACCCCTGTCCACCGCCGAAAGCACCAACAGTGGCACGTGAACATCAGAACTGGACCACGGAGCAATGGAAGAAGGTGGCCTGGTCTGATGAATCACGTTTTCTTTTACATCACGTGGATGGGACGGGTGTGTGTGCGTCGCTTACCTGGGGAACACATGGCACCAGGATGCACTATGGGAAGATGGGAAGAAGGCAAGCCGGCGGAGGCAGTGTGATGCTTTGGGCAATGTTCTGCTGGGAAACCTTGGGTCCTGCCATCCATGTGGATGTTACTTTGACACGTACCACCTACCTAAGCATTGTTGCAGACCATGTACACCCTTCCATGGAAACGGTATTCCCTGGTGGCTGTGGCTCTTTCAGCAGGATAATGCTCCTGCCACAAAGCAAAAATGGTTCAGGAATGATTATATATGATAACAAAACCTCAAGATGTATAACAAAGCTTTTAGAAATGCCTAAACTTATTTAAATTGTCTAAAGCTTTTAAAATTATGCAAATATTTATTTACCATTGTAACTGAATCATTAAATTCTCTATATTTTACATGATTTTGTTTTATAAACTGTTGTATAAAGTATTATTAGAAAACTTAAGTGTAGAAGAGATCTAGTCCTGATATGCAAATGAATGAATGATCTCTATGTGCCTCTTCCCAAAATCAGAGGAAAATAAATAATAATAAACAAATATAAATATTTAAAGGTGCAGTGTGTAATATTTATGAGGGTCTATTGAAAGAAATGCAATATAATATGCATACCTATGTTTTTTATTGGTGTATTAAGACCTTACATAATGAACCGTTATGTTTTTATTACCTTAGAATGAGCCATTTCTATCTCCATACACCGCAGGTCCCTTTACAGTGAAGTCGCCATTTTGTGCCGCCATGTTTCTACAGTAGCCCTAAACAGACAAACTTCTCTACAGAGCGCTAGCTACTCTCTGCTCTCTCCGGCGACGACATCTTTGTCCTGTGTCAGCCACCGTAGCTTCTCCATGTGCTTTGAAAGGGAGGGGTGAGCGTTGGGCGGGTGCAATTCACAACCTCACCACTAGATGCCGCTAAAAATTACACACTGCACCTTTAAATATAAAATACATAATACAAATATGTATTAAATATATTTATTTATTTTAAAAAACAGTACAATTTTGATACAAAATATTAATGTACAAATTGAGACCAGCTGGACATTTAAGATGCTAATCATTAATCAGACATGCAAACGTTCCTCTGCTCTTTCTTCTCTTGTGATATTCAGTGCTTTACTGAAGCACTCACATAAATGATCGTCCAAATGGCCTAATGATTGACAGACGCAGCAGCCAATGAGTCCAGAGTGAAAATGTGCTGCTGAATCTGATTGGCCGTGGGCTTGAGGGCCCAGTACAGTCTCTGCAGGGCTTGCACGTCCTCTAGAGCATTGTGGGCCGCATATGTAACTCCCAGGAGGGTCTTAACCAGGTTCTCCTGCTTGAAGCTGTGGAGGCCACTGTCTTTGAGAAGCTGTCGGGCCAACGGAAGGGTGTCCACGAATCCGCCCACCTCTTTCTGGAAGTCTGTCCTAAGGCTGAACTCATCCAGAGCTCTGGCCAAAACGCGACAGTCAAACCTGCGGATGTTGTGACCCACCAGGAGCGGCCGACCCAACATCTGGAGAAAGGTAATGAAGGAAACTAGGGCTTCTCGGAGAGAGCTGGTGAGAACCGGCCTGTGGTGGAGAAACAGGCGGCGGCGTCTCACACTGAAACCTGTAACCCTGGATGCACTGGGCTGCATCGGCCGACGAGGAACCATAAAGAGGTTGAAAGTGTGACCCCCACTCACTGCAGCCAGCTGGACGATATCACAAGAGTTGTCTGGAGATTGAGAATATATCAAAAAGGTAATATATCAACCGGTCAAAATTTTGAAAACATTACTGTTTTTTATATTCTTGAAAGTCTCTTCTGCTCATCAAGCCTGCATTTATTTGATCAAAAGTACAGTAAAAAAAACATAATATTGTGAAATATAATTTTTTTTTTAAAAAAAATGGTTTTCTATTTTATTATACTTTAAAATTGTCACATGATGCTTGAGAGATCTAATCTCAGGATTCATTGATGAATAAAAAGTTTAAAAGAACAGCATTTATTCAAAATAGAAATCTTTTCTAACGACATATCTCTTTAATATCTCTTTAAAAATCACTTATCAATTTAACACATCATTGCTGAATAAAAGTATTGATTTCTTTCAAAAAAAGGAAGGAAAAAATATATATATCGTTACAAAAGATTTATATTTTTAATAAATGCTGTTCTTTTTTTACTTTTTACTCATCAAAGAATCCTGAAAAAAGTATCAGGTTATAAAAATAATATGAAGCAGCACAACTGTTTCCAACATTGATAAATCATCATATGAGAATGATTTCTGAAGGATCATGTGACACTGATGCTGAAAATTCAGCTTTGATCACAGGAATAAATTACATTTTAAAGTATATTAAAATAGAAAACCATTATTTTAAATTGTAATAATTTCTCAATTTTACTGTTTTTTTTCTGTATTTTTGATCAAATAAAGGCAGCCTTGATGAGCATACAATATACATATACACACAATGTTTTATATACTAGGATTTGAGAATATGATGCCTAAAAATGCTCTAACCAAGCCATAGATAATTATGTTGTCAAAACACTGAGCAGAGACAAGCATGCAAGCTTGATTCATCCAATCGTTTACACATTTCTCATGGTTAATAAGGAATTCGTTTATAAAATCACATACCCAGACCAGTTGTCTCTAAATCAAAGAACACAGTACACGGCGGATGCTGTGAGTTAGAATCCATTACTCATTTTAAACTCTTCAGATGTTGTGCTTCCGTTTACTATGGTGAAGGTTTGGCTCATGAATATTAATCACGGTACGACGTGACGTTTGTCAGTAGTCCGAACTGATTGGCTTAAAGGCAGACGTCAGTGGGCGGGCGCTAATCGACAGGCGAGTGAGCGAACGCTTTTGAGGGCGTGTGCTATGCATAAGAATGTTCAGTGATTGGATGCTCCTAGGAAGAACGTCACCACGATTTCATTAATATGTTATAAATAATAATGTATTTTTCTTTTTTTTTTCGTTGTCGTTTTAGTGTATATATTGTGTTTTTACAATTTCTGAAATCACAAGTGTGCATTTTATAAAAATAATTTTGATCTATTTTTTAATCAGCACTTTTATTTTGAAAAGTGGCCTTCGGGATTTATTTTAAGGGCTAGAATAACGCGCGCGCGTGTGTATGTTTATGTCATCATCAACCCTATAATTGACGCTCGTCTGATTATAAACACACACACTCGGGCAGAAGCTGTCTCTGTGTCTCTTGTCTGTTTTAAGAGCACACTGAGGAATCGCACGTGGGTTTCCCTACCTCTCCGTGTTTTGGGTGAAGGATCATTGTCTAGGAGTAAGTACATCAATTCATATTCAATAAACAGCGCTGTTGTATTCACAGATTACATATTTACACAGTATTACATCTTGTTATCTATGCTTAGCACATAGATGTATATGTATGTATATAAAATATTGAATTCCATATATATATGTGTGTGTGTGTGTGTGTGTGTATATATGTGTGTATATATATATATATATATATATATATATGTGAGTGTGTGTTTTGGAAACATTACTATTTTTAATGTTTTTGAAAGAACTCTCTTATGCTCAAGCATGTATTTGATGAAAAATACATAAAAAACAGTAATATTGTTAAATATTATTACACATTTAAAATAATGGTTTTCTATTTTAATATACTTTAAAATGTAATTTATTCCTGTGATCAAAGCTGAATTTTCAGCATCAGTGTCACATGATCCTTCAGAAATCATTCTCATATGATGATTTATTATCAATGTTGGAAACAGTTGTGCTGCTTCATATTGTGATATTTTTTTTCAAGATTCATTGATGAATAAAAAGTAAAAACTACAATATACACTACCGTTCAGAAGTTTGGGATCAGTAATTATTTTTCTTTTTTTTTTTAAAGAAATTAATACTTTTATGATAGTGATAGTAAAGATTTATATTGTTAGAAAAGATTTCTATTTTGAATAAATGCTGTTCTTTTTAACTTTTTATTCGTCAATGAATCCTGAAAAAGTATCACAGGTTTCAAAATTATATTAAGCAGCACAACTGTTTGATAAATCATCATATGAGGATGATTTCTGAAGGATCATGTGACACTGAAGACTGGAGTAATGATGCTGGAAATTCAGCTTTGATCACAGGAATACATTACAGTTTAAAGTATATTAAAATAGAAAACCATTATTTTAAATTGTAATAATTTCTCAATTTTACTGGGTTTTTTTTCTGTATTTTTGATCAAATAAATGCAGCCTTAGTCAGCACAAACATATATATATATATACACACACTCACCTAAAGGATTATTAGGAACACCATACTAATACTGTGTTTGACCCCCTTTCACCTTCAGAACTGCCTTAATTCTACGTGGCATTGATTCAACAAGGTGCTGAAAGCATTCTTTAGAAATGTTGGTCCATATTGATAGGATAGCATCTTGCAGTTGATGGAGATTTGTGGGATGCACATCCAGGGCACGAAGCTCCCGTTCCACCACATCCCAAAGATGCTCTATTGGGTTGAGATCTGGTGACTGTGGGGGCCATTTTAGTACAGTGAACTCATTGTCATGTTCAAAAAACCAATTTGAAATGATTCAAGCTTTGTGACATGGTGCATTATCCTGCTGGAAGTAGCCATCAGAGGATGGGTACATGGTGGTCATAAAGGGATGGACATGGTCAGAAACAATGCTCAGGTAGGCCGTGGCATTTAAACCATGCCCAATTGGCACTAAGGGGCCTAAAGTGTGCCAAGATAACATCCCCCACACCATTACACCACCACCACCAGCCTGCACAGTGGTAACAAGGCATGATGGATCCATGTTCTCATTCTGTTTACGCCAAATTCTGACTCTGCCATCTGAATGTCTCAACAGAAATCGAGACTCATCAGACCAGGCAACATTTTTCCAGTCTTCAACTGTCCAAATTTGGTGAGCTCGTGCAAATTGTAGCCTCTTTTTCCTATTTGTAGTGGACATGAGTGGTACCCGGTGGGGTCTTCTGCTGTTGTAGCCCATCCGCCTCAAGGTTGTGCGTGTTGTGGCTTCACAAATGCTTTGCTGCATACCTCGGTTGTAACGAGTGGTTATTTCTGTCAAAGTTGCTCTTCTATCAGCTTGAATCAGTCGGCCCATTCTCCTCTGACCTCTAGCATCAACAAGGCATTTTCGCCCACAGGACTGCCGCATACTGGATGTTTTTCCATTTTCACACCATTCTTTGTAAACTCTAGAAATGGTTGTGCGTGAAAATCCCAGTAACTGAGCAGATTGTGAAATACTCAGACCGGCCCGTCTGGCACCAACAAACATGCCACGCTCAAAATTGCTTAAATCACCTTTCTTTCCCATTCTGACATTCAGTTTGGAGTTCAGGAGATTGTCTTGACCAGGACCACACCCCTAAATGCATTGAAGCAACTGCCATGTGATTGGTTGATTAGATAATTGCATTAATGAGAAATTGAACAGGTGTTCCTAATAATCCTTTAGGTGAGTGTGTGTATATATATATATATATATATATATGATGCATTATGTATCACTAATAAACATTTTTATGTTTCAGAATCATGACTTCTCAGGTGAGGCAGAACTTCCATCAGGAGTGTGAGGCGGCCATCAACAGACAGATTTACCTGGAGCTGTACGCCTCGTATGTCTACCTGTCCATGGTGAGAGAGCACACATTATTATATGAGTGATCATCACTTGTGACATTAATATGATGAATAGTCTTCAGTGGTGTCATATGGGCTCATGGTGGACTGTTCTTCTCTCCAGGGGTATTATTTTGACAGGGATGACAAGTCTCTGCCCAATTTTGCTAAGTTTTTCCAAGAGCAGTCTAAGGAGGAGCGAGAACATGCGGAGAAGCTGATGGGTCTGCAGAACCAAAGAGGAGGACGGATCTACCTGCAGGACATCAAGGTACAGGACAGATGACGGGAGTTTGATGTCCATCGGCTGGAGTAAATGAGTATTTGTTATGCGTGTGTGTGTGCAGAAGCCGGATCGGGATGAGTGGGGCAGCGGTCTGGAAGCACTGGAATGTGCTCTGGCTCTGGAAAAGAGCGTGAATCTGTCGTTACTGGAACTTCACAAGGTGGCGACTCAACACAATGATCCACATGTGAGTACACACCAAAAACATAGAGTACAGGGTTTGGTTATGGAATATTAAAATGAGTGATTGACAGGGTTATCTTCAACTAAACTAAAACCATTACAAAACATTGTTACTTTAAACTTAAAATATGTAAAAAAAAAAAAATTTAAAAATATGAAGTAACATTTATTTCAAATAATAAAAATGGTTTTAAATGGTTTTAATTTTAAAGATAACACCGTTAATCACAAATTTTAAAATATTTTTAAAAAAAAACTTATTTTTTTACATTTATTTAGTTTAAGTACTAAAATAACTAAAACTGAAACAAAAATTTATAAAAACAAGAACAAATAAAAATGACAAAAACACAACAAAAGTACTAATACTTGAACTAAAATAAATATGAAAACAGAAAATATAAATAAATACTATGATTGTATATTAATGATACTAAAATAAGTTATTTATTAATCACCCATTTAAAAATGACTTAATAACAGGCGTAAAAAAATATTAACTTTATTTCATTTTCATGCAGTTCAATTTTAAGAACTAAGAATAACTGAAATATATAGACATTAAAAAACAAGAACAAAAAATGACAAACACAACAAAAGTATTAATACTTAAACTAAGATATGAAAATGGACAACATAAAAAAACTACAATATGAATAAAACTATAATTGTATATTAATGATACTAAAATAGCTGTTTTTTATTAATCACACATTTTAAAATGTTAAATTATTAACTTATTTTATTTAATTTCCATGTAGTTTAATTTTAAGTACTAAAATAACTAAAACTGTATTTTATAACAAAAAATATATAAATAAAAACTATAATTGTATATTAATGATACTAAAATACCAGGTATTTATTAATCACATGCCTACTAGAAAAGTCATGGAAACTGTAGTTAATATAAATTATAAACCATTTCATTAGTCATACATTTCTGAAAAAACTCCTGCAAAAGTCACGGACAATCTTTAGTCAAAAAGTTAGAGGGCCTTGATGATTCTACTATGGTAATGTGTCCAAAAAACATTGCAATATGGTACTTTATTGTAAGAGATGTGAGCTTTGTTGGTCAGTTTTTCTTATGGGAGTTACCCAGAATGCCTTTAGTGTTCCTCTTAAATCAGCCGGCTGGAAATAAACATAATTTATCCATTCAATCAATCATCTCCTTTTGGGAGGGCTTGAGCTCAGAGTAGTAGCTCAGGATCAGATCTGTGCGATCTCAAAAACTGACCCTAGGTCAGATCGTGCCTGTAAAGAGTTTAACTGTATGTAGGTTTAACCATGAATTAAGATCACCAGCTGTAATTACAGCAACTGATTGTTAGTGGGAAAGCAACTAAAAATAAACAATGGCGTCTTTGTGAACGTGTGTGATGTGCTCTGCGCCGTTCTCTCACACCAGGTGTGTGATTTCCTGGAGACGCATTACCTGGACGAGCAGGTGAAGTCCATCAAGCAGCTGGCGGACTGGGTGAGCAGCCTGAGGCGCATGGGAGCCCCTCAGAACGGCATGGCCGAGTATCTGTTCGACAAGCACACTCTGGGAAAGGAAAGCTCTTAGACGGTCTCTCTCCTGTTCATGATGTAATCAGTCAGCCAATCATAGTCATGCCATATGAGCGTCACAGACGTGTTGGAAACTCTGCTGTAGTTTACTAGAGATTCTGCCCGAGCTCTTCATAAGCCATAGCTATAGCCAGGGTGTGAATTGCACATTATAAATGTATATTTACTCACTTCAGGGCTGTTGAATGCTTGAATCTGATTGGTTGATGAACGTTCTAAGGTGTGTCAGGTGATTCACATACGCTTATCTCTCTCTCTGATAACTGCATTAATAACTGCATTAGTCTGCTATCAGTGGCTCAAACCTCCGTTACTAGCTCTAAAATTACGTTTTGGAATTAGCAACAAGGTGTGAGATGAGATGCGTAAGAAAATATCCTGTACACAAGAGCGTTTTAAAGGGATAGTTCACCCAAAAATGAAAATTATCCCATGATTTACTCTCCCTCAAGCAATCCTAGGTGTGTAATCCTAGGCTTTCTTCTTTCAGACGAATACAATCGGAGTTATATTAAAAAATATACTGGCTAATCCAAGCTTTATAATAGCAGTGAATGGCCGCCCAAAAAAGTGCATCCATTCATCATAAAAGTGCTCCACACGGATCCGGGGGGTTAATAAAGGCCTTCTGAAGCTAAGCCATGCGTTTGTGTAAGAAAAATATCGTTATTTAACACGTTATAAAGTAAAATATCTAGCTTCTGGCAGACCACCTTCCGTATTCAATGTATTCTGAACAATGTTTTGAGGTGTGGTAACCGTAGTATAAGCAGAATAATTGACGACGGACCATATTAGAAAAATAATGCACACCCGAGTTGAACTTTGTGTAGTGGCCGCATTACCACCTTAGGTGTGCATTATTTTCTTTGAATAATTCAATGGCCCGATGTCAATTATTCCTTACATTTGATATAAAGTGCGAGTAAACCTCACTCCCCTGGCCTCAAGAGGCGCACTAGCGACTGATGTTAGCGGCTGCAGTCTTTAGCGTCCTTGTTAACGTGCCCGCCTCCCATGCCGGAGACCCCAGTTCGAATCCCGCTTGGAGCGGGACAAGTAGGATCAGTTACATAATGAACACAACACATCCCCTGCAGCTGATTGACATAAACTGCCTGCTGGTATTTCAGTGTTGTTGTTAAGTTGAGGATATTTTTAGCAAACAGTTTGCTTTGTACATTGTTTAACAGCACTGAACTGTGTATATGCATTTTTAACACATGATGTTCTACGTCCATGCAATAAATGCACGTCCCTGAACGAGCACGCTTTTATAGCGCATTTAATTCAACAGCTCAGGTTAAGTTAATGGTATGACCCATTTCAGGGGAGGCCAAAATTACAATTCAAAATCAGTCAGAGGTAGAAACATACCTTCATATTTACGGGTAGACTACTTTCTTCGACCAACATCTTGTTGCGATGTCTGTCAGCGGGGATCAAGCGTTCTTTAGGGGGGTCAGACCCGTAATTCGCACCCTGGCTATAGCCCAAACACCAGATACATGCCACATTTAGTACTTTTAATTATATGCAATATTCTATATGTAATCATTCAAATGAGTTGATCTCAATAAAAATGCCTAAAACGAGTGAAGTTGTTTGTGTCTTTCTTTTAGACGGTCTCTTTATATTTAAAGTGTTATCATCATTTGTATTAATAACAGGGCTGCCACCTTATATAATTAAATAGTTGTTATTATAAAAACTGTCTTAAATGCATTTGTATGCAAATCAGTTAACTTTAACCTTTAATAACCGGGTTCCCTGTATAGTGTCACATACAGGCTTATATGTAAATGACCAGGTAAAACTCAAAACAGGTGTTTATTAACAGTTTTGATCATGATATTTATTTGATAGATTTTTACTATGCATATATCCAAATGAATCACCAGCTTATGAATCATTATTCCTCCACAGGAATAAAGTTGGCAGCCCTGATTATTATTATTATTATTATTATAAATGTGCCTAAATGTACTGTATGTATAAGATATTTACTGGCAGGAAGTAGCTATGAGGAAAAAGTGACCACAGTGGTTCAAAAAAAGAACAGAAGAAATCTGAGAACAGTCATGCATAATTAATAAAGTGAAAGTGAGTCAGCAAAAACATAATAATCTAGACTGAAAACGAGAAAATGGAAAGTAGTTATTTTATTTCATTTTAACTGAACTAAAATAGCTAACTCATTTTAAGTTTAATTTGAAGTATTAACTAAAAATGAAATAAAAAAATATTAGACATTTAAAAACGACTAAAACACAACAACAAAACTAATACTTAAATATGAAAACATAAAATATAAATAAAGACTATAATAGTATATTAATCATACTTAAAATAACACAAGTGATTTATTAATTTACATAGGTCTAGAAAAGTCATGGAAATTACTATAGTTTATATAAACTATAAAAACTAACAATACATGCATAATTCACAAGGCTTTTCCTGGCTAAGTGAAAGTGAGCCAGCAAAAAAATATATCATCTAGACCAGAATGCATTGCACAATACACAAAGTTTAGTGGTATGATTAATGAT
The DNA here is from genome assembly GCA_039654625.1 of Rhinogobio ventralis. Classification (NCBI taxonomy): domain Eukaryota; kingdom Metazoa; phylum Chordata; class Actinopteri; order Cypriniformes; family Gobionidae; genus Rhinogobio; species Rhinogobio ventralis. The sequence goes on from CM077216.1 coordinate 5,280,832, forward strand.
GTCTAACATGTTTAACATGCCATCTAAAAATGTTCTGCAGTAAAATCAAGCCAAAAGTGAACAAGGCATTGATTTTACCCCTTTTCACCTCATTTTGAGAGTATAAAAAGCACAGGTTGGTACAAAACACCGTAATTCTGTTGCAATCCCATGATGCATTGTGTTTGGGAGGATTGTTCTGCATTAGTGGCAGTTTGTGCATCAAACAGTTTTCTTTAACATAATTTGGTTTTCAGTATTAGAAAAAGCATGCATTCTGCAACAATGTTTATGCAAATGAGCAGTGGCGACTACCAATGACAGTGACAGTGGAGCTCACATGACCAATTTCTTGTGAGTTACAGGCTGCGTCCAAAATGGCATACTCTGAGTAGGTACTTCTTTTGAATAAGAATTTTAGTATGATTGTAACTGGATGTACTACATTCATCATTTTGTCATTGTCATGTGACCTGCAGCTTCACTTGAGTCCCTTCACTGCCATTCACAAATACTCTCCTGTGGCCTCATGGGATAGTATGCGCACTTCAGAAATAGTAAGTCACATTGGGTACTTTTCGCCTACCGTGAGTTTGGAAATACTACTGTTTTCCGCCTACTATAGTAATGAAGTATTTAGGATGCAGCCAGTAGTCGAATATAGATAGATGAAGAATCAAGTGGTTTTACTGATCTACATGATTTATCTCTGCCCACATACAGCAATATAATAAAAAATGTGTCAGAAATTGTGATGGTATGAATCAGTTGTGCATGTTATGATTCATCATGCACTTTCTCCTTCAGAATGTGAATTTAGCCGCAATATACACTCACCTAAAGGATTATTAGGAACACCTGTTCAATTTCTCATTAATGCAATTATCTAATCAACCAATCACATGGCAGTTGCTTCAATGCATTTAGGGGTGTGGTCCTGGTCAAGACAATCTCCTGAACTCCAAACTGAATGTCAGAATGGGAAAGAAAGGTGATTTAAGCAATTTTGAGCGTGGCATGGTTGTTGGTGCCAGACGGGCCGGTCTGAGTATTTCACAATCTGCTCAGTTACTGGGATTTTCACGCACAACCATTTCTAGAGTTTACAAAGAATGGTGTGAAAAGGGAAAAACATCCAGTATGCGGCAGTCCTGTGGGCGAAAATGCCTTGTTGATGCTAGAGGTCAGAGGAGAATGGGCCGACTGATTCAAGCTGATAGAAGAGCAACTTTGACTGAAATAACCACTCGTTACAACCGAGGTATGCAGCAAAGCATTTGTGAAGCCACAACACGCACAACCTTGAGGCGGATGGGCTACAACAGCAGAAGACCCCACCGGGTACCACTCATCTCCACTACAAATAGGAAAAAGAGGCTACAATTTGCACGGGCTCACCAAAATTGGACAGTTGAAGACTGGAAAAATGTTGCCTGGTCTGATGAGTCTCGATTTCTGTTGAGACATTCAGATGGTAGAGTCAGAATTTGGCGTAAACAGAATGAGAACATGGATCCATCATGCCTTGTTACCACTGTGCAGGCTGGTGGTGGTGGTGTAATGGTGTGGGGGATGTTTTCTTGGCACACTTTAGGCCCCTTAGTGCCAATTGGGCATCGTTTAAATGCCACGGCCTACCTGAGCATTGTTTCTGACCATGTCCATCCCTTTATGACCACCATGTACCCATCCTCTGATGGCTACTTCCAGCAGGATAATGCACCATGTCACAAAGCTCCAATCATTTCAAATTGGTTTCTTGAACATGACAATGAGTTCACTGTACTAAAATGGCCCCCACAGTCACCAGATCTCAACCCAATAGAGCATCTTTGGGATGTGGTGGAACGGGAGCTTCGTGCCCTGGATGTGCATCCCACAAATCTCCATCAACTGCAAGATGCTATCCTATCAATATGGGCCAACATTTCTAAAGAATGCTTTCAGCACCTTGTTGAATCAATGCCACGTAGAATTAAAGCAGTTCTGAAGGCGAAAGGGGGTCAAACACAGTATTAGTATGCTGTTCCTAATAATCCTTTAGGTGAGTGTATGTTGTGTTTTTGATAGTGTTTATGATGATTCTTAAAGGGATAGTTCACTCAAAAATGAAAATTATCCCATGATTTACTTACCATGAAGCCATCCTAGGTGTATATGACTTTCTTCTTTCAGCCAAACACAGAGTTATGTTAAAAAATATCCTGGCTCTTCCCAGCTTTATAATGGGAGTGAATGGGGGTTGAGATTTTGAAGCCCAAAAAAGTGCATCCATCCATTATAAAAGTAATCCACATGGCTTCAGGGGGTTAATAAAGGCCTTTTGAAGAGAACCGATGGGTTTTGTGTAAGAAAAATATCCATATTTATAACTTTATGAACTATATAATCACTGGCTTCCGGTAACGGTCGTACACAAGTCTAGTTCCGGCGGAAGAGTGACCTCTGATCCGACACATGACGTATTGACGGAAGCACAGAGGATAGAGTAAAACAAAACACTGGTCACAAATTAGAAGACTAAAACGAGAATTTTTAAAGAGAAATGTGGGAGGAGCTTGAGTTTGTATTTGTTTGAAGCGCGAGAGGCATCTACTCTCACCTGAGCTTACGCTACTCCTACATCATGTGTCGGGTCAGAGGTCACTCTTCCGCCGGAACTAGACTCATGTACGACCATTACCGGAAGCCAGTGATTATAGTTTAAAAAAGTTATAAATATGGATATTTTTCTTACACAAACGCATGGCTTCTCTTTAGAAGGCCTTTATTAACCCCCTGGAGTCGTATGGATTACTTTTATGATGGATGGATGCACTTTTTTTAGCTTCAAAATCTGAGATACCATTCACTCCCATTATAAAGCTTGGAAGAGCCCAGATATTTTTTAATATAACTCTGATTGTGTTTGGCTGAAAGAAGAAACTCATATACACCTAGGATGGCTTGAGGGCAGGGGCGTAAATTTCATCTAACAGTTGGGGAGGACAATAAACATAACATTTCTCAAGAGCAATTTTTGAAGGGGACACAAATAATACAGCCAAAATTGTACTTGTAAGGATGTGTACACAAAGTAAAGCCTTACTACTATTATTAGTGTAGCATGGAGACCGTGCCATTATCCTTCTCAAAGTTTCTCTCTGGTTCAATGAAAAAGCTGACTAAATTGACAAAAATATTCTTCAAAACCATGTATTTATTGCAATATTTAATGTTTAAATATGAGTAAGGTTCACCACGCAGTCATATTATAATTATTAAATTATCTTGCGTCCTCCACATAGTATTTTATACTATGATATTCAGATATTTAGATATTCAACTGCAGCAAGCCCTCTGATCTGCCACTTATCATATTGAGCAAAACCCAACACAGATCTGACAGTGCAGCCGTGCTCATTTTACTTTCGGTTTAGAATTAGCGCCAATTCGGTGGTGGCAATGCCTGAATTGTGGGTTAATTAGCCTATTATTCTAAATGAAAAACACAACAAGAAAACTTACTTAAATAGGCGCTTTTACATTTCACTTTGAAACCAAATCTTCCGCGATCATCTTGTCAATCAGCTCCTCACTCTCGTGATGAATGAAATCTGACTCCTTTCCTGCTGCGTTTGTGCTGCGACTCTCGTTCGGCTCACACTGTATTGAGCACACACGTTCAGTTTTTAATTGTTGTGCCTGTTCTCTAACTGGACAAAATTATTTTATTACTATAAAAGTGAAAACGACGGTGGGGCGGTGCCGCGGTGGGCACCGACTATCGCAGCAATAAGCCTCTGTATTAAAGAGAAACGAATCACTTATTATATATCCTGACCCCAAACACCCCCCCGCAATTTACGCCCCTGCTTGAGGGTGAGTAAATTATGGGATAGTTTTCATTTCAGGTGAACTATCCCTTTAAAAAGGCTTAAATGTAGCCAAAAACGAGACTGAAAGCAAATTCATGCTGGTCCATCTAACTCAGAGCCGTTCCCCCATTTTCAGCGCAGCACCCAACAGATCCCCCTCAGCCAATGAGATGCCAGAGTCGTTGGGAGAGTTGTGCTGATTGGCTGTCTGCTGAGTCCCCGTGGGGCTTGGGTTGACAGGATTACCTGTGCTTGCGGTGGTGCTTCTGCTGATTGGCCAGGGATTGTTTGCCATTCCGTTGCTGTTTGTTGTCGTCGCCACATTCACGCTCCCTGAGCTGGCGGAGTTGATCGTAGCTTGCGGCCAAGATTGAGGGGTGAAAGAGAACACCCTCTCCGGCGTAGGCGGAGATGGAGACGTGTCTAAAGCGAGTCGCAAAGGCAGGGGACGGCGCGATGGCAACCCTTGAATCATGCGTGATTTGGTTAACGGGCACAGCTCGGGCACAGGGTCCGGAAAGGAGAAAGCTGGTCCCAAATGTTCGCTGTCTTCTCCCATCCAAGGGAAGGCGGAGGAAGGAGGCGCGGGCGTGTCGGGCGGAGCCAGGACTTGTGAGCCCACCATTGGTTGCACTAGGGAGCTGGAGCTGGAGCCGTGCACTCGTCGCAGTCTTGAGCGTGGAATGGGCGGAGGGATGCAGTGGATGGGCGTCTGAGGGCAGCTGTAGAAACCAGGTCTTTCGTATAGAGGCATGGACGAGAAGGCGTCCTCGGCCATGTCGGTGTCCCGTGCATGGCTGGGCATCGGAGCGCTCTCAGGGTTGAGGTAAAGGGGGAAGCGAGAGAAGGGGGCGCGGGGGCGCCGTCGCAGGAGGGAGACCCGGGACGTGGGCGTCGAGCGAGGGAAATTGGTCGACTGGACGCCCAGAAGACGACTCAAGCTGCCCAGGAATGGAGTGGAATGATTGGCCTCCTCGTGTTCCTTAATCTGCTCCAGATTGTGCTGGAATTCCATTTCCTCTTTGGGAACACTGAGAGACAGAGAGACAACTGTGACCTTGTGAACTGGTTTTCACCACACAACTGACCTTCAGGATCTTCTGTTAGACAAAATATGCTTTCAAATCTTAAATATATTGTCTTTTGACTCATCATCACTGATCTATGTAACTTGAAAACTTCCTTGTAAGGAAAAAGGCAACAATGATTGGTTAAAAGTCGCCATGAAATAAAAATTTTATTCAATTTTGTTATCCCACCCCAGCAAGGCTAGTCTCTACACAAAACCATTGTTTTTCATGCACTGGTCAGTTTTAGGCTATTTTGCTTTCATAATAATGTCGTCTTTCAGACCAATGGAAAGAAAACATCCAAAATACACATTTAAGTGTTTATTTTATTATACTACACATCTATACAATACATAACATTTTTAAAGAGAGTTTTTCCTCCTGCACTGAATCAAACATTTTCACTTCAGCAGCTTTACATTCGCCAACTATATTCTGAAGATTTTTAGGGGTTTGTTCATATATCATTCTCCTGATTTAGTAATAATGTATGCTTAAAAACATGTTTTTACTGGATGTTAACAGTATTTTCTGATTTATGGAGTCCATAATATCCAGAATCTCCTCTGTAAAAAGCTTTAACTCTAACAAGTCAACAAAATGAAGCATGAATTTTGTGTTCCAGTGTTTGTATTTATGTTCTGGAAATGTATGCAAATGAGTGTATATTTAATTAGAGAATGGATAATTTGTGTGTTTTTTTTTTTAAATACAACATTTCAGAAAACTTGTAATACAAATTTTTTTTGGGAAGTATGATGATATCTATTAGTTACTTTTTTACCCCAATTACCTGTGGTGTCTTGCCATAAGTAAATAAGTAAACAAATTAATTAATTAACATAGGAAAATTACTTTAATTACAATTACCATTGACAATACAGTATGTTATTATTTTTTTAAAAATTAAATAAAATGTATCTTGTATCAGGCATTTGTCCACATTCATCATTATTTAACATTCCACATTATCTACTTAACAAATTATATATAGAGGTCCATATTATTTACTTTAATCTACTGTATATTCCTGGTCTTATTGTAATTCCAAAGTTTTCTTTTGCTACATATTCTGTTTCACTTAGAAAAAAAGAAGAAAAATAGCTATAAAATCAAAAGAATCTTGAAGTATTTTTTTGAATCATGTTTACACTGAATTTTTTTATGCACCAGAAGCGTGCATGTGTGCGCTGTAGTTTATTGGTGGGTTTAAGGTTTAAGTGTATGTGTGTGAGGATGCTCATTCACCTGATGTCCAAAGCAGATCCCATAAATGAGGGTTTGCGGTGTTCTGCGCTGGCAGCTGTGTACGGTGGCTGAGGTTCAGATTCATCCCAGTACTTATCTCTCTCAATCAGAGGAACCAGATCATACATCTCATCCACTGACAGCAGAGACACCTGGGAGAAAGACGTTCGCAAAAGCACAGGTGCTTACTAAAAGGAGAAATATTAGGACACTTTCCAGGAATTCTGCCATTTTGGCTCATGTGACACTAAACTAAAGAGTTGATGTAATTATTCAACATTTAAAAGTCATTTGTTTACACTTAAAAATGGTTTTAATTTGAAAAATTACTTCATTCCAGTTTTATTCTACAAAAGGATAGTCTCCCCTCATGGCCACCATATATTGTTAATAATCTGAAGTGTGCATATGATGGACGGTAGATGATTTGTGAATGGTAGTGAAGCGACACTAGTATGACATGATAATGACAACATGGTGGATGTAGTATGTCTGGATTACATTCATAATACACACATTCATACAATATAGAATACACTTTTTTAGTGCTCGCAAAGTACTTATTCAAAATAAGTGAGTATGCATTTTTTGGACGCAGCCAGAGGGATTTTAATAACAGACACAAATCCATAAAACAAGACTGAATGACACAAAGGATATGGCAAGCTGTTTTAACATTTAATCCTTAAAACATACTAGTATCTATTTTCATGCTACTAGTTCTTATTTTTTAGATATTAGTATCTATTCCACTAGGTACTAGTACTTATTCATTAGCTACTAGTTCTTATTCTTTAGGTACTAGTACCTTTTTAAAAGATACTAGTACCTATTAGCACCTATTAAATAGATACTAGTATTTTTATTAGATACTGGTACTGATTCATTAGATACTAGTAACTATTAAATAGATACTAATATTTAGGAATAACTACTAGTATACAAAAAAATATGTACTCGTCACAATTGGAATACATACTAGCCACAACTAGATAGTTGATATCTGAATGACAGATCCCCATAGAAGTCAATGTCAAAAATTTTAAACGTGTTAATAGTAACAATAGAATACTTAGTCACTATCGAAATAAGTACCAGTATCTAATAAATAAGAACTAGTATCTAGTGACTAAGTGATTGTATCTTTTAAAAAGGTACTAGTACCTACAAAAATAAATACTAGTATGTTTTAAGGATTAAATGTTAAAATGGCTTGCCATACAAATGAGATCAACAAACTGTCATTAGTGGGGCTGATGATGTACCTGTAAATTACGGTCCACCAGCCAGTTCGTCTCAAAGTCATCATCATCCTCCCCAAAAGGATTAATAAGTTGCTCTGCCACCTGAAAAAAATCACACCAATGCAATTATTTTCTGGGTTTTTGTTACAGATGATGTAGCTACATTACGTCACTGTGATGTAACCATTATTAAAGTTGTGTTTCCCTAAATTTGTATGTATAACCAAGTTTTGTATATGCCATGTCAGCTGAGTGGAACCCCATATAATTATGCTGAGGTTATTTAACGCTAAACAGTTATTATATTCAATATAACCAGTTATTAGTGACTGTAAATGTGGAGTGGAGAGCCAACTTATGTGATCCCTCACTAATAAGATAACACACCTTGAGCCAGCCCACATAGAAAAAAAACTGCAGTAAGGTGAAGACGGGCAGGTAGAAGTCGAGGTCGTGACCCGGGTAACCCTGGGCGGGGTCGAGGAACTGTCGACCAATCAGACAAGCCAAAAAGAAACTGTACACAGCCACGGTTACCACCTAGCAGAGAGAACAGGACACTTACAACCTGCTTAAAATCATGTCAAATAATCTTAGTATTAATAAAACAAAACATATCGATGTTTGAATTAATCAATAAAATATACATCAAACATTTCAACCCTTCGGAGTGCACAAATGTCCATGCTAATCAATATGAGATCATCGCTGCACATTCCAACCAATCAGAGATCACTATTAGCCATTTTCAACCAATCAGAGATCACTTTTAGCCATTCCAACCAATCAGAGGTCACTATTAGCCATTCCAACCAATAAGAGGTCACTATTAGCCATTCCAACCAATCAGAGGTCATTATTAGCCATATCCAACCAATCAGAGGTCACTATTAGCCATTCCAACCAATCAGAGATCACTATTAGCTATTCCAACCAATCAGAGGTCACTATTACCAATCAGAGGGAACTATTAGCCAGAGGTCACTATTAGCCATTCCAACCAATCAAAGTTCACTATTGGCCATTCCAACCAATCAGAGGTCACTATTAGCCATTCCAACCAATCAGAGGTCACTATTAGCCATTCCAACCAATCAGAGATCTCTCTTAGCCATTCCAACCAATCAGAGGTCACTATTAGCCATTCCAACCAATCAGAGGTCACTATTAGCCATTCCAACCAATCAGAGATCTCTCTTAGCCATTCCAACCAATCAGAGGTCACTATTAGCCATTCCAACCAATCAGAGGTCACTATTAGCCATTCCAACCAATCAGAGATCCCTATTAGCCATTTCAACCAGAGATAATTTCCTATTCCAACCAGAGATTAATCAGACAGCAAGTGGGTAGTTGATCATTTAGAAAAGATATTAGGTTTTATATACAGTATGTTTGGAACACATCATTTGACATTAATCAACACTAAATCAATCAATACTGATTGTGAAAACTCATTGTCACAGGAGACACTACAATATCTGACTGAGATCATATAAACTTGGTCAATTCAGTTTAGTTTCATTTCGGATTTTGCTTGGATCTATACGGGGAAATCTGAACAACTAGTCTGGTTAGTTTTGTCTACTATTAGTACTAGTAAATTAAGCTAGTCGTGTGTGAACCATCAAACCTGTGTGTACACGAGAGGCAGGCTGATCCAGTCATAGCCGTACAGCCTCATACACTGAGAGCGCAGTGTGTTCAACTCCTACCAGGAGAAAACCAAAGAAAAAACCTATTGTTCAGGAAGACTTAATGGAGTTGTCAAGTGTTATTAGAGTAACTTTGTCTCAGATGGTACTACTGAAATTCCTTTAAAGAACTGTCCGTGTCCATGTTTCTTTCAAGCAACAACGTCAACGAACAAACGTGAATCATGATCATTTTGGGTAAGTACTCTGGCTCTTTTTTACGAGTCAAAAAGATGAAACAGCCTCGAACTCGCTCGCAGTTTGAACCAAACTTAAAAGGATAGTTCACCCAAAAATTTTAATCCTGTCATCATTTACTCACCCTCAAGTTGTTCCAAACCTGTATGAATTTCTTCCATGGAACACAAAAGAAAATATTTTGAAGAATGTCGGTACAAACACTTGACTTTCATAGTATTTTTCCCCCCATACTATGGAAGTCAATGGGGCCATCAACTGTTTGGTTACCCACATTCTTTAAAATATCTTCTTTTGTCAGAATTAACATTTTTGGGTGAACTATCCCTTTAATTATTCAGTGAATCATTAAGAGCCGTTAGTTCTCAGCTGACTCCCTCACTGAACCGCGACTCTGTGATGTATATTTTAGGTTTATGAGGCTTACATCATCTTGTGTTGTACGTCCATAAATGGTTTTGTCAGAAATCATCTTTTTTAATTTCGCACTAGTGTTTCCTGCACACAACAACAAACGCAACGAGAGTGCGAAAAATTATTCTTATGAAACGGGTCAGTCAAAAAGCTTCATAAAACAGCCTCTCGTAAGTTGACTCTCTGAGTCATTTTTCGATTATGTCCGAAACGAAATGCGATGCACTTCAGGTTCATGAGACTGGCATCAATCTACTTCATGGCTAGTGGCTGTTCATATGACAACATAAAAATATACATATTCACACAATAAATACATGAATAAATTCTTGAATAAATACTAATGGTATTCTATGATAAATGCCACAATGAATGGCATTCAAATATTTTATTTAAAAAAAAAGAAGTAATTGTGTAACTAAATATTTTTATTCTGCAACACAGGCAGAAATATTCTATAAAACAGGGATATTCATGACACAAAGGGTTAATTCCGGATAATTTTCCCCAAACATCTCAATGGCAAAAAGTGTCCCAATGTACATTAATTCACCCAATGCAATCAGAATCACAGGAGTGACCAGTCTAAACACACACACAAGTATCAGACATACGTTGAGGATGGCAGTCATTGCGACGTCGTTGTTGATGCGTCCTTCAGACCGAGCTCTCATGGCCAGACTGACAAACCACATGCAGGGAACCCAGAACTTATTATGAGGGGAAGGCAGTTCCTCTAACTGCCTCAGTTCCTCAGCCGTCATCAGACCTACGGTAAAGGAGAGTTTTCAAACCCATGTGACCTTCTTACTTCCATGCAACACATAAAGAAGAATGTTGCCATTGCTCTTTTGGATACACTGAAAGCATACGGTGACCAGGGGCTGTCAAACTCCAAAAATCATCCTAAAAGTATAATAAAATGAGTTCATACCACTCATGTGCTCATGCAAAAATGACATAAAGCACTTTTACATAGTAGCTTTGTTTCTCCCATCAAAAAGGGTTCTTACGTCATACTGTTTCGAGCCTTGGTTTCAGAACATTTTAAAATCCCAGAATTTCAATCTCGTGAACCCTTGAACGAGTGTCTAGTGGTTAAAACCATATCGATCTTTGTATCATATTTGTGTGAGTGAGTGAGTGAGTGAATGTGTGTGTGTGTGTGTGTGAATGAGTGTGTGTGTGTGTGCGTGAATGTGTGTGTGTAAATGAGTGTGTGTGTGTGAATGAGTGCGTATGTTTGCGTGTGTGTGTGAGTGTGTGAATGAGTAAGTTTGCATGTGTGAGTGTTTGTGTGAGTGTGAATGAGTGAGTGTGTGTGTGTGTGTGAATGAGTGTGTGTGTGTGTGCGTGAATGTGTGTGTGTAAATGAGTGTGTGTGTGTGAATGAGTGCGTATGTTTGCGTGTGTGTGTGTGAGAATGTGTGTGAATGAGTGAGTGTGTGTGTGTGTGAATGAGTGCGTATGTTTGCGTGTGTGTGTGTGAGTGTGTGAATGAGTAAGTTTGCATGTGTGAGTGTTTGTGTGAGTGTGAATGAGTGAGTGTGTGAGTGTGTGTGTGGGTGTGTGTGTGTGAATGAGTGCGTATGTTTGCGTGTGTGTGTGAGTGTGTGTGAATGAGTAAGTTTGCATGTGAGTGTTTGTGTGTGTTTGTGAATGAGTGAGTACGTTTGCGTATGTGTGTGTGAGTGTGAATGAGTGAGTACGTTTGCGTGTGTGTGTGAGTGTATTTGTGTGAGCGTGTGTGTGTGTGAATGAGTGAGTATGTTTGTGTGTGTGAGAGTGAGTGTGTGTGTGTGAATGAGTGAGTAAGTTTGCGTGTGTGTGTGTGTGTTTGTGCGAGTGTGTGAATGAGCGAGTAAGTTTGCATGTGTGTGTGTGTGGTCCCTGTAAACCCTGTTATGAGAACAAAATGTCCAAAAAATGTCCCCTCAAGGACAAGGATTTTGGATATTGCCATCCTTGTGGGGACATTTTATGGTCCCCATGAGGAAAACAGCTTATAAATTATAAAGAGTTTTGTGTGATGGGTAGGGTTAGTGTGTGTGTCTGTGATGGGTAGGTTTAGGGGTAGGGTTAGTGTGTGTGTGTGTGTGTGTGTGTGTGTGTGTGTGATGGGTAGGTTTAGGGGTAGGGTTAGTGTGTGTGTGTGTGTGTGTGATGGGTAGGTTTATGGGTAGGGTTAGTGTGTGTGTGTGTGTGTGTGTGATGGGTAGGTTTAGTGGTAGGGTTAGTGTGTGTGTGTGTGTGTGTGTGATGGGTAGGTTTAGGGGTAGGGTTAGTGTGTGTGTGTGTGTGTGTGTGTGATGGGTAGGTTTAGTGGTAGGGTTAGTGTGTGTGTGTGTGTGTGTGTGATGGGTAGGTTTATGGGTAGGGTTAGTGTGTGTGTGTGTGTGTGTGTGTGTGTGTGATGGGTAGGTTTAGTGGTAGGGTTAGTGTGTGTGTGTGTGTGTGTGTGATGGGTAGGTTTAGGGGTAGGGTTAGTGTGTGTGTGTGTGTGTGTGTGTGATGGGTAGGTTTAGTGGTAGGGTTAGTGTAAGGGGAGAGAATATACAGTTTGTACAGTATAAAAACAATTACGTCTATGGAATGTCCCCATAAAACATGAAAACACAACGTGTGTGTGTTATTAGTTGCCAAGCCTTCATATTTAATTATTTGCAGATTACATTTAATAGATTATACTGTCATGAAATAATTTCCAATTGGTTTGTAAAAGGTAGGTTTGTCCTGAGTTTACACTGTTTTGACCAGCATTAGGGAACGACACGAGGGTGAGTAAATTATGTTTGAATGACCTATTTCTAAAACTGTTGCTAAAGCTCTTGGGAATCTGTCCGTAATTCCTTCCTCTTTCCTCTTTGAGTTTAAATCCCAGACACCGAAGGGTACCGGCACAAAACATGGCTTTAATCGCTGTTCTAGGGCACATAACTTTGCCCAAATCACTTCCTGTGTTACGCGAACGAGTGCAGTTTACCTGCTTGAACCAGGTGGATCATGGTCGGGAACCTCTTGTACACAGCAGTGCTGATGGAGCGGTAGATCAAGATGCCGGACAGGTTGGCGTAACGCATGAGACTCCGGCGGATGAGTCTGGCCCCTTCATCTGTGCCCCGGACGTGTCCGCTAACCAGCGCTGACAGGCGGTCCGTCCACGGGACGCTCTCGAACTGACCCCACCAACGAGACACCACAAGAGTAACATAGAAACCTGCAGGGCAGTTTCATCTGTGAGAACATTCTTACAAAAAGTCAAGAACTGATTTAATCCAAAAAAAGAAACCATTTACCCAGTACGAACGACACCGGGATGAGCTGAGCGTATTGATCACAGTACATGGAGAGCTTCTCAAACATCCTGCGCTGCTCTTCCGTCAGGATACACCTGTCAGTCAAAGAGTGCATACTTTAACACCTGCTGCATTTATTAAATAAATAAAACCTTTTGACACTGGACTGAACGAAAATCTGAATGATATTCTGCACTGATAAACAACACTATCAAAAAATATCTATGGCCTTATCATGGATTTTTGTTTTAGGGATTTTGAAAATTTAATTTAAAACATATTTTAAAATATGAATACACCATGGTATATGGATTTGGTAATCTTTTAGTACCATAGTACATCAAAGTACTGTGGTATTATCATGTTTTCGGGCATGTACCATATTAACTAATGCCATGGTATATGATTAGCCTATAGTAATCATTTAGAACCCTGGTAATATTAAAGTATCATAGTATTACTGTTTTTTTTACCATAGTATTTAAAAAATACCTTTTGGAGTACCATATAAAGTTTACCCTTGCAAAACAGTCAATCATGGTACAATTATGGTATCACATGTTACTTTGAAATATACCATTAGTACTGAAATTAATATACAACGGTATTTACATGGTACTCCAATGCACTTACAAAAAAACTATACTTTTCTAATACTATGGTAAATGTTAAAAAATAAACATGGTGATGGCATTAAATTATTTGCATTAATTTGAAAACATGAATATACTATGGTATATGGATTTGGTAATCATTTAATACCATAGTACATCAAAGTACTGTGGTATTATCATGTTTTTTGGACATGTACCATGGTATATGAATAGACTATTGTAAACATTTAGTACAATAATAATATTAAAGTATCATGGTATTACTGTTTTTTTACCATAGTATTTAAAAAATACCTTTTGGAGTACCATATATATAGTTTACCCTTACAAAAAAGTAAATCATGGTACAATTATGGTATCACATGTTACTTTGAAATATACAATTAGTACTGAAATTAAAATACTACGGTATTTATGGTATTCCAATGCACTTAAATAAATACTATACTTGTCTAATATGGTAAATGTTAAAAAAATAAACATGGTGATGGCATTCAATCATTTGCTTTAACTTGAAAACATGAATATATCCCATGGTATATGCATATGGTAACCATTTAGTACCATAGTATATCAAAGTACCATGGTATTATCATGTATTATTAACTAATGCCATGGTACTGTATATGAATAGCATATAGTAATTTTTAGAACCCTGGTAATATTAAAGTATCATAGTATTATTATTATTTTTTTTACCATGGTATTTTAAAAACATACCTTTTGAAGTACCATATAAAGTTTACCCTTGCAAAAAAGTACAGGGGTAGTATCATGGTACAATTATGGTATTTACATGGTATTCCAATGTATTTACAGAAAAACTATACTTTTCTAATACTATGGTAAATGTTAAAAAAACATGAATATATACCATAGTATCTGGATTTACTACCATAGTATCAAAGTAGCCTATAGTAGTAATTTTACCATAGTATTCTTTTTAAAATACCATTTGAAGTACCATATAAATTTTACCAAAAAGTACATGGTAAAAATATGATATCTGTACAGTTGGTTCTGAAATTAATGTATCATGATATTTACATTGTACTAAAATGTACTTCCATAAATAATATGCTACTAGTATGGTAAATGTTAGAAAAACATGGTAATACCATGGTACCATGTCCCAAAAAAAGTACTTTTCTGTAAATGCATGTCCTTACAAAAACATGTGGTGGTACCATGGTACAGTGATGATGTCAGATGGTAATATTATGGTACTTTGAAATATTTTGGACATGCACCATGGTTGTACCATGATATTCTTGGATGTAACAAAAAACATGATAGTACTTTTTTGTAGGTCATTCAATATCATGGTACATATCAAAGCACCTGTGATACCATTGTTTTACTATAGTACCACCACTATAAAGGCAGTAAAACCGGGGTAAAGAGGTGAACGATCAGTGTTTACCTGTATGTGATGCTAATAGTGCAGTACATCACAGTGAAGATCAGCAGCTCTCGATATAACAGCTTATAGATGCTTCCTTTCCATCGCAGCAGCAGGCGATAAAAGGTGCCCAGGCGTGCATCTGCCACCTGCTGTGAGTACGTCACCGTCATCGCTGCCCCCTCCCGACAGGAAGACCCCTCACAGCCCTTGACCTTTCAATGTGATTACAGATGTGTAGTGCACACACAAACAGAAATCACATGCTTTTGTGATGTTAGTTAGCATGCATCAACACCTAAACTGATTGCAACAAGTCAAATGAATGGGTAAAATGAAGCAAAACTAGGTTAAAAGAGAATCACACACGAAAAATCTGACTGTAAATCCAACACAGCAAATGCAATTGCTTTCTATTCCTTGTCTGTAGGCCTCAAACACTGTACCTATAAGAAATAAGCAACTGTACTCACAGCGTGTGATGTTTTGTGAGTTGACGGTCTTTACCGGAACCGTTAAGAAGGAAGGATCGAGCAGAGGAGTACAGGGACGCCCACACCTCCGGTCACTTGACCTGCTAATCTGTTTTCCACTAACAAAGAGGCATTGTGGAAAACTGGGGGGGTTTGTTAATCTGAGCAAATCTTTCAAAACACACAAATGCACAAACACTCATACATATTCAGCTCAATTAATAGAGTATTTAATTGCAGTTATGCAATGTAAATAGGATGTCAATAATCAACCGTTCCTAAATCATCCATGAGGAGTTTAGGCTGTGATAAACCCTTTCTGATCACAGAGGCCCTCAGCAGGGTGTTTAGTGCTCTATGTAGGGCCCTCTAGTGGAGGAAATGCAGCTCTGCGTGTGGCCCCGTTGTGTTTCATTAACCTGTGCCTGACCACAAGTGCTGGAACTTTGCTCAGGGTTGAAATGACCAACCGTTAGATCCTCAGAACATGCAAACAGCATCTGAGGGTGTTTTTCACGAGAATGGAGATGTTGAGAGGGCATGAAGAGCCACACTAGGTCACTGGGGTAAGGCTGATTTTTCTGTTGCGTTATGTCTGAGGACTGAGACTTTCGATGCATCCGATTATATGGCAATGGCACAATTAAAAATGACACTTACACTTCCCTCTCTCTATGTTAAAAAGCAACTATAAATGTTATTGACTGCAGGATGAAGAGTCTTAATTATTTCTTCCTCATTTAATGTCATAATGGTTATTTATTTAAATACCTAAACATATATATGTATATTATCATGGTAATACCATGGTATTCTTAGAAGTAACTTGAAAATACCATTGTATATCATGGTAATCAGTATATATCAAAACACTGTGGTATCATCATGTTTATATAAAAAAAAGGCAAACTACAGCTACAGGTTTTATTTATTTTTTCACAAATGTATTCATCGACTACAATATAATCAATTATAAATATTTAGTTCTCTCTGGTTTTGCATGTGTTCACAATTTCTGTGTGTGACAGCCTGGGCAAAAAATTATGTCCGCACAATTTGTCATTTTTCATTGCATTATTATCACAAATAAAACAATTGACTCCAAGCACAACTACACAATATGCTAACAAAATCTTTAACAAATTAATATTTTAATAAAGGGTGAAGGTGTCAATTTTCCTAGGCTGAACATAATAATCACAATAATTTTGTCATATAAATATCTTAACCAAGTTTAGTGTTTTGTTCTTCTCTCATATTTAAATTATTAAAAAAAAAAATTTTCCCTCATATTTTGCTGGTTTAATTTAACTTGTAGTGGTTAAAAACATTCCTATGTAGTCTCTTCGAGAGCATGTTAGGTAGATATTTAACTGACTACACTGTTGCAAACATCAGGTTATGGTGCAATGCTTTAGTTACACTTTGATAACCTGAATGGGAACTTTAACAGTGAAAAACTACAATGTCTTAATCTCTGAACTTGAATGTAATCTCTCTGTATTTAACAGGCTGGCTGTGAGAAATGCAACTGAAATGAACACTCTCAGAGCAAGTGTGAGTGTGTTTGAGTGAATATACTTCCCGTGATGGACACTTTTGAAGGAATCCATCGTGTGCAGCTCTCCTCCTCTCCTCCAGCACACTCCAGGTCTGTTCCAGGATACGAGCTGCTGGTGGCAGGGAATTCTGGGATAGCAGTATACTCATCGCATACTTTCTTCGCCAATGGTGATCTTACGGATCAGCATACAACAGAGGAAGAGAGATGCCCGGTTGGGAGGTATGTTCAGACTTCACCTAACCAAAAATACCATTGTAATACTTTCTTAGTTTTGATAGCTTTAACAACAACCGATCTAATGTCATGTAACAACTGTTAAAAAATGGTGACAGAGCTGGTTGGAATGACATGATGATTGGATAGATCATTTGAACGTGCTCCTCCCGAACTTTATTAATGAAACATCATTTAAAGAATAGAACAAACCTGACATACCAAAACTGAACAATATAATATAATGTGACGTGACAGGACAGGACAGGACGTGACGGGACGTGACGGGACGTGACGGGACGTGACGGAACAAACATGACGGGACAGGACAGAATAGAACAAACAGGACATAACATAACAGAATGGAACAAACATGACATACCAAAACTGAACAACATAAACATAACAACATGACATGACATGACATAACATATAACAAACACAGCAAAACAGAATGGAACAAACATGACAAACCAAAACTGAACAATATAACGTAACAGGACAGGACAGGACAGGACAGGACAGGACAGGACGTAACGTAACGTAACGTAACGTAACAACATAACATAACATAACATGACAGAATGGAACAAACATGACATACCAAAACTGAACAACATAACATAACAACATGACATGACATAACATACACAGCATAACAGAATGGAACAAACGTGACAAACCAAAACTGAACAACATAACATAAACATAACATACATAACATAACATAACATAACATAACATGACATGACATGACATGACATGACATGACATGACATGACATAACATATAACATACACAGCATAACAGAATGGAACAAACGTGGCAAACCAAAACTGAACAACATAACATAAACATAACATACATAACATAACATACATAACATGACATGACATGACATGACATGACATGACATAACATATAACATACACAGCATAACAGAATGGAACAAACATGACAAACCAAAACTGAACAACATACCATAAACATAACATACATAACATAACAGAATGGAACAAACATGACAGACCAAAACTGAACAATATAACATGACATAACATAACAGGACAGGACGTAACGTAACGTAACGTAACGTAAAATAAAATAACATGACAGAATGGAACAAACATGACATACCAAAACTGAACAACATAACATAACAACATGACATGACATGACATAACATATAACATACACAGCATAACAGAATGGAACAAACATGACATAACAAAACTGAACAATATAACGTAGCATGACATGACATAACATGACAGGACAGGACAGGACAGGACAGGACAGGACAGGACAGGACAGGACGTAACGTAACGTAACGTAACATAACAACATAAAATAACATGACAAACCAAAACTGAACAATATAACGTAACATGACATAACAGGACAGGACAGGACAGGACGTAACGTAACGTAACATAACAGCATAAAATAACATGACAGAATGGAACAAACATGACATACCAAAACTGAACAACATAACATGACATGACATGACATGACATACACAGCATAACAGAATGGAACAAACGTGACAAACCAAAACTGAACAACATAACATAAACATAACATACATACCATGACATGACATAACATATAACATACACAGCATAACAGAATGGAACAAACATGACATAACAAAACTGAACAATATAACGTAGCATGACATGACATAACATGACATGACATGACATAATGTAACGTAACGTAACATCATAACATAACACAACATAACATAACATTAACATAACATAACATAACATAACATAACATAATGACATGACATGACATAACAGAATGGAACAAACATGACAAACCAAAACTAAACAATATAACGTAACATGACATAACATGACAGGACAGGACAGGACAGGACAGGACAGGACAGGACGTAACGTAACGTAACGTAACGTAACGTAACGTAACGTAACGTAACGTAAAATAAAATAAAATAAAATAAAATAAAATAACATGACAGAATGGAACAAACATGACATACCAAAACTGAACAACATAACATAACAACATGACATGACATGACATAACATATAACATACACAGCATAACAGAATGGAACAAACATAACATAACAAAACTGAACAATATAACATAGCATGACATGACATAACATGACATGACATGACATAATGTAACGTAACGTAACGTAACATCATAACATAACATAACGACATGACATGACATAACAGAATGGAACAAACATGACATATCAAAACTGAACAACATAACATAACAACATGACATGACATGACATGACATGACATAACATATAACATACACAGCATAACAGAATGGAACAAACGTGGCAAACCAAAACTGAACAACATAACATAAACATAACATACATAACATAACATAACATACATAACATGACATGACATGACATAACATAACATATAACATACACAGCATAACAGAATGGAACAAACGTGACAAACCAAAACTGAACAACATAACATAAACATAACATACATAACATAACATAACATGACATGACATGACATAACATATAACATACACAGCATAACAGAACGGAACAAACATGACAAACCAAAACTGACAGGACAGGACAGGACAGGACAGGACAGGACAGGACAGGACAGGACAGGACGTAACGTAACGTAACGTAACATAACAACATAAAATAACATGACAAACCAAAACTGAACAATATAACGTAACATGACATAACAGGACAGGACAGGACAGGACGTAACGTAACGTAACATAACAGCATAAAATAACATGACAGAATGGAACAAACATGACATACCAAAACTGAACAACATAACATGACATGACATGACATGACATACACAGCATAACAGAATGGAACAAACGTGACAAACCAAAACTGAACAACATAACATAAACATAACATACATACCATGACATGACATAACATATAACATACACAGCATAACAGAATGGAACAAACATGACATAACAAAACTGAACAATATAACGTAGCATGACATGACATAACATGACATGACATGACATAATGTAACGTAACGTAACATCATAACATAACACAACATAACATAACATTAACATAACATAACATAACATAACATAACATAATGACATGACATGACATAACAGAATGGAACAAACATGACAAACCAAAACTAAACAATATAACGTAACATGACATAACATGACAGGACAGGACAGGACAGGACAGGACAGGACGTAACGTAACGTAACGTAACGTAACGTAACGTAAAATAAAATAAAATAAAATAAAATAAAATAACATGACAGAATGGAACAAACATGACATACCAAAACTGAACAACATAACATAACAACATGACATGACATGACATAACATATAACATACACAGCATAACAGAATGGAACAAACATAACATAACAAAACTGAACAATATAACATAGCATGACATGACATAACATGACATGACATGACATAATGTAACGTAACGTAACGTAACATCATAACATAACATAACGACATGACATGACATAACAGAATGGAACAAACATGACATATCAAAACTGAACAACATAACATAACAACATGACATGACATGACATGACATGACATAACATATAACATACACAGCATAACAGAATGGAACAAACGTGGCAAACCAAAACTGAACAACATAACATAAACATAACATACATAACATAACATAACATACATAACATGACATGACATGACATAACATAACATATAACATACACAGCATAACAGAATGGAACAAACGTGACAAACCAAAACTGAACAACATAACATAAACATAACATACATAACATAACATAACATGACATGACATGACATAACATATAACATACACAGCATAACAGAACGGAACAAACATGACAAACCAAAACTGAACAATACAACATAACATAACATAACATACACAGCATAACAGAATGGAACAAACATGACAGACCAAAACTGAACAATATAACATGACATAACATAACAGGACAGGACAGGACAGGACAGGACAGGACAGGACAGGACAGGACAGGACAGGACAGGACAGGACGTAACGTAACGTAACGTAACGTAACATAAAATAAAATAAAATAACATGACAGAATGGAACAAACATGACATACCAAAACTGAACAACATAACATAACAACATGACATGACATGACATGACATAACATATAACATACACAGCATAACAGAATGGAACAAACATGACATAACAAAACTGAACAATATAACGTAGCATGACATGACATAACATGACATGACAGAACAGAACAGGACAGGACAGGACAGGACAGGACAGGACAGGACAGGACAGGACGTGACGTGACGTGACGTGACATGACAGAATGAAACAAACATGACATACCAAAACTGAACAACATAACATAACAACATGACATGACATGACATGACATAACATATAACAAACACAGTAAAACAGAATGGAACAAACATGACAAACCAAAACTGAACAACATAACATACATAACATAACATAACATGACATGACATGACATGACATGACATAACATATAACATACACAGCATAACAGAATGGAACAAACATGACAAACCAAAACTGAACAACATAACATAAACATAACATACATAACATGCCATGTCATAACATATAACATAAACAGCATAACAGAATGGAACAAACATGACATACCAAAACTGAACAATATAACGTAACATGACATGACATAACATAACGAAATGACATGACATGACATGACGAAATGACATGACATGACATGACAGAACAGAATTGAACAAACATGACATACCAAAACTGAACAATATAACGTAACATGACATGACATGCCGACATAACAACATGACATAAAATAACATAACAACATAACATGACAGAACAGAACAGAACAGTACAAACAATATAACATAAATAAATAAAAAATAAACACACAAACATAACAACATGCAAAATAGAACAGAGACATCAGAACATAATAGAAGCACTGAACCATTTGTTTGGGGCACGTCACGTGATTCCTGGATGCCTCCTCTGAGTCATGTGACCCGTGATTGACAGCTGGACATTTTTCCTGCTCAATCTCAGAGGAAAGTCTGCCAATCTGTCCTACTCAAAACAAAACATCGCGGATTTGTCGCTCGGATCCGGATTCCGGAGTGTTTTCCTGGATCAGATTTCTGCCATAGAGCTCAGTCGGGTTCGGAAAACCTCAGCGGGATCTACTGGTACATTTGTTACTCTTTATTTCGGGAAGCACTGTTTTGTTACACTGTAACTTTGTAAGATAGTTACATTCTTTGTGTTGACGTCAGCGGGACGCGGTGACCGCGGGTCGCGCGGAGTCCTGTAGCCGGGCGCGGTGAGGGTAAGGGCGGGGAGCGCACACGGGAAATGCCGCGACTACCGTGGAGCGCCGAGTTACATAAACCGTCCTGAAGTTCAGACAGGGCTGATTCTGATCATAACGACACACGAGCGTGTATCAATTAATCCACAAACAGCTCTGTCATACTATTTAAAGAAGGGTGTGGCGTTATATTTTCATGACTGGATTCATTTGCGTACGATCCTTGTTGGAATTTTATGGGATGTTCTTATTGGCTATTAATAAGGACAGTTAGGGATCACAGTGGGGTTGTTTCTCTGAAGAAATCCTGTCATCATTTACTCACCCAGGTGTTGTATGAGTTTCTTTCTTCTGTTGAACGCAAAGGAAGATATTTTGAAGAATGTTGGTAACCAAACAGTTGCTGGTCCCCATTGACTTCCATAGTATGAAAAAAAAAATGAGGACAGGGTTACCCATATTCTTCAAAATATATTCTTTTGTGTTCAACAGAAGAACGAAACTCATACAGGTTTGGACGAGTAAATGATGGCAGGATTCATTGTCAAATCATTGTGACTATAAAAGGATAATAATTATTTATGTTTCCTGCAGATTGGTCGACCTGGAGCCAGAGCCGAGCCCCGGATCAGGGGGTGATGGGGGGCAGGGGAAGAAGATGCCCCCGGAGGAGGCAGGAGCACATAGACAAGAGACGTACAACATGTCCCGTCTGCGGAGTTCCTCTCTGGAGATCAGGGAGAAGGGAACAGAATTCCTCAGAGAGCAGCTGGATGCTGCACAAAAGGTGCTATTCCATTCTATACTATACTTTTAAATATAGCTAAGATCCATTCTTCAATGTGAAAGGTTCTTGATGTTTCATTGTAGGCTCTTTCGATCATTCTTTCGGTTGTCCAGCACACGGTTTCAAGTTACAAATGTTGTGTTTCAGAGTAGAAAAAACTGCTGATGTCTTTGTCAAACCATAATTGCAAGTTGGAAACTTTTTTTTTTTGTAAGCTACAACGTCGCTCATTTGACTGTTGTGACGTCATGACAGTCAAACAAAATAGCAGCAGTGTCAACACCTAAAGGCAGGGTAGGAGATTTGTTCCAGAAACATTTTTTGGTTGAAAGTCTCTTGACGTCCTGATAGCAATCACTAAGTTAATTGGTCTGTATGTATTTATATGTATATATTAGGCGACCAAAATCTTATATCACGATATGAGTGATTTTATTTCACGATAACGATATATATATATATATCACAATATAGTTATTTTTTCTTTAAATAAGGTTTTTATGATATCTACATTTTTAATACCACTTTTTTAATACATAATTCTTATCACCATTTTCAGTATTATTTAAAAAACTAATAGTAGTCTGAAAAAAACTCTCAAGCTTACTGAAGACAAATAGACAGTGATAAAGAAAGAGCAAAGAAAACAAATCACAATAGAACAAAGACACAAATGAAATAGACCTGAAAAACTAGAAATACTACATAAAATGTATAACATAATCAAATGTATAAAAAACAATGCATAGTCTTTACTGTGTAAATTAAATATACATTTATTCTTATTGAAGTTACAAAAGTAATTCAGTCAAGAGCAGTGAGAGATATTATCTCTTTTGTTGTTGTTTGTTTGATTAGCATTAATAATGACAGCAGGTAAATTTGGACGCCGTCACTTTAAAACCGACTGCACGGATACATTTTACTCGTGTGTCTTCTCTCAACAGTTTAGTTCACTTAAGACATAAATGACTCCGTTTGCTTGCAATTACATGTCTTTGATACACAGGTATGTGTATTTAACTGTTCAAGCCCAACTAGCCAGCAAAAAGCAGTTTTGCTGTTTTCAGCTGCGGTTTCAGTTTTCACGTGCTTTATAAGCTTTCATGTCACACGTCTCTCAGAGAGCGTGCGCATATACTGAAATGAGTTGTATTTTACTGCTAATTGTGCTTCACTGGTTTAAAATCACCACTGTTTAAACCTCAGTACTTAAAAAACGCATGCAAACGATAAGCTTTTGTGACCCTGCAGCACGTGATAAAGACGATAGTCCAAAATCTCTACCGGTTGACAAATTTCTACCGGTTAATCGTGTCTACCGGTACATCGCCCACCCCATGTATGTATATTATCTGTGGAAGGCGTAGGACCGTAAAATGTTCGGTCTGAATTAGATGGAAACCCGTGATGTTACACTCGGAGCGCTTCATGACTCGAATTTATGTGTTTCTATGTCAACACTATCAACGCAGAAATGAATCTGCAGCAGTCAGGTGGTTCAGGTCAGTGCTCTGTAAGTTATGTTCATTATTGTTATGTAATGTGCTTTGAGACATGAGGTAGTTTAACGCCGTCTCTCGTGACGTTTTTTGTTTGCTCTCTGCTGTGCATGTTCATGTGTTTTGGAGGAGGTGTGGCTTTGGAGACGCTCTGAAGGGAGGGCGGGACCTTATGCTTTCAAAGCTAGCTTGCTATTGCTAGCCTCTCCTTTAAATGATGGAGATGCGTCTAGTCATACACTCTTAAAAATAAAGGTTCCAGAAAGTGGGTTTTCACAGTGTTGCCATGGTAGAACCACCATTTTAGTGAACATTCTTAAAAGAACATTAAAAAAAATCTAAAGAACCTTTTGTGCATTTGAAAGGTTCATTTGTGCATTTGAAATGGAAGATGGTGGTCTAGTGGATTAAACCACTGAACTAATATGAAGAAGGTTGCTGGTCGATCCCACCTAGTCACCACCAGTGTGTCCTTGAGCAAGGCACTTTACTCCATGTTGCTCCAGGGGGATTGTCCCTGTAATAATTGCACTGTTAGTCGCTTTGGATAAAAGCGTCTGCCAAATGCGTAAATGTAAATGTAAATGGATGTTGGAGGTTCTTCATGGAACCGATAAAGAACCTTCATTTTTAGGAGTGTATTACAGTTTTTTTATTAAACGTATTTATTGTTTTATTATTATATCCAATGATGCTGGAACTCGTTAGTTATTTAATATTTCCCAAGACAATATAGACATTAATATACATGAATGTGAACTGCTTGGAAATGTGAACCATGAACATGTTTTCCTATTTAATTCGAATCTGTTTTATTGACCGTTGTCTGTGTTTCCAGGAGCTGAAGTTGAAAGACGAGGAGTGCGTCAGACTGTCTCATGTCAGGAATCAGCTCGAGCTGGAATTGGAGGAACTGACTGCCAGTCTGTTTGAGGTTGGCGGGACTAATGTGACATCATTGCTGACAGTAGATTTACACTGAGCATAGACAATTTAATATATTTAATTACATTAAATTATAGTAATTTTTATTTTATAACACAACCATGGCTTGCTCATCAGCCGCTGTGGCTGGTGGTTTTCACTAGCCACTAGCCACTTAGCATTTTCACTGGCCACAATTTTGACATCGATACCATGGGGAAAAACTGCCATACAGATATTTTTAATATGATCTCATAATTTGTCAGCAGGTTTATTAGGCTGCTGTCACTTTAAGACCTGACGCACATGCGTTTTCTTTCTCAACTGTTACATTCAGTTAAGACATAACCGACTGTGTTTACGTGAATACTCACCAAGACCGGCATTTTGACATTATTTTGTGTGTATTTGACTTTTTAAGCACAATAAGCAGCGAAAACAAACTCAATTTAGTGCTGAGAGCCGGCTTTATGTGCGCACACTTTGGGTGTGTCGTGTGTCTATTTTGAGGAAAATGAGTATTGGAAGCGTTTCAGATATTTCAGTGTCGATATGTATTGAATATTGCACTTAGTTTATTATTTTTGATGCCTTTTTAAAAGACTACAATTGAAAAATGTCAAAAGTGGCTAATAGGAGTGACTGCATGTGTTGCAGTCCACTAGTGTTTCATGTCACAAACCTGTGTACGTTCATCTCTGGTTTCTAGGAGGCCCATAAGATGGTGCGAGAGGCCAACGTGAAGCAAGCGGGAGCTGAGAAGCAGCTGAAGGAGGCGCAGGGCAAGGTGATGTCTGTCTCACGCTTTCTGTCTCATGCTTTCTGTCTCACTATCTGCTCACTCTGAAAGTCTGTCCTCTCAGATTGACGTCCTGCAGGCGGAGGTCACTGCTCTGAAAACCCTGGTGTTGACCTCTACGCCCTCCTCCCCGAACCGCCAGCTCCACCCTCAGCTGCTGTCTCCGGGCTCCAGCCGGGCCCGGGGCCACACGCGCAACAAGAGCGCCAGCGGTGCCCTACAGCTGCAGACGGAGCCGATGCCGACTGATGTAGCGACAAACCGGGAGGACAAAGAGGTACAAACACAACAAGATCACTGGCTTTTAGAGACTATACCTGCATGATGAAGGTCTTATCACTGTACCTTCACTGATTTCCTGCTGTTCTTCCTCTCTTTTCCTCCTCGGCCTGCATTTCTCTGATCTGTACAGTTCCTCTCTGATACTGTGTGTCTGATTCCTGGTCAGCTGGTCAGTGTGACCTGTGTGTGAACCCTGCTGGCAGGTCTCTATGGCAACAGGGTACAAAGGGTTCCAAATTAGAACTTAAGTTATTTTTCTTGCTTGCTTTCTTTCCCTGGTGAATCCAGCCTAAAGTGGTTTGCTGGTCTTTGCTGGTTTAAGATGGTTTAGCTGGTCCTGAGCAGCTGTCAAGTGCCCAAAACTCCCATGGTTAACGCTTTAAGTTAAGTATTAAAAATCCTTTTCGTTAATTGAAAAAAAAATATATATATATAATAATAATAATTATATATATAAATATATATATATATATATATATATATATATATATATATATATATATATATATATATACACATATATATTATATATTTATAAAACATTGTAAATATTACATAAAAACATAAATATTAGATAAACAAAATGAATAGAAATGTTGCCATGGCAAATATCTGAAATAAAATAAGTTGAAGTATAAAAAAGACTAAAATAGTTATAAAAAATTATAGAAAAATAAATAGAAATATTTATGAAAACTAAAAAAAAAATGACAAAGCACATAACACAATTACTAGAACTAAAATGAAAACTCAAAATGCAAAACTCCCAATGTTAACTTAAACTATTAAAAAATATTTTATTAATTGAAATAAAGCTGAAATAAAAGAAATGTAAATATTAGATATACAAAATTCATTGTAAATATTAGATAATTGTAAATATTAGGTAAAAAAACAAAATGTAAATATTAGATAAAAAAAATATACATATATATATATATATATTATTAGATAAAAAAAACTTAAATTAAATAAATTAAAGCTAAATAGAAATATTTATGAAAACTAAAAAAAAATGACAATCTCGTAACACAATTACTAAAACCTAAACTAAAATAAAATGATATCTAATCTAATTCAACATATTAATAAATACTTTTGTAGTATATAATAAATAATACAGTCACTTTACAATAAGGTTCCATTCGTTAACATATCATTTATTAATCATAGTTAACATTAATTTCAACATTTACTAATACATTATTAAAATCAAAAGTTTTATCTGTTCATATTATTTAATGGACCTGAGCTAACAATGAACAGTTGTATTTTTATTAAAGATAATAATGTAACAAATGTATTGCTCATGTTTAGTTAATATTAGTTAATGCATTTACTTGCGTGAACTAATGGGACCTTATTGTAAAGTCACCAACTATACTAAAATATACTAGACCAGCAAACCAGCTTTTTTCAGCAGAGAAACAAAACAAAATAGCAATCAACACATTTAAGAAAAAGAGCATGAATTAATTGAGTGGTTAAAAGCATAAACTGACATCTCTCTGCTTCTGTGATCTAGATGGACTCGGTGTTGTTTGCCGAGTTCCTCTCGTGGAAGGAGACGCCCGGGCTGGATCGCACCTCGGCCTTCATCAGCAGGGTGTACAGGGAAGATATCGGGCCCTGCCTTTCATTCACATGCTCTGAGGTATGCGAGTGTACCTCAGCTCTTTTATCTTTCTCTGTTTTCCGTTCTCTCAGACGTTCTCTCATGGTTTTTCTCCAGTTGTCTAAGTCTGTCCAGAGCGCGGTGGAGAACAACTCTCTCACCATCGAGCCTGTTGGGATGTCGTCGCTGCCCACGGTCAAAACCATCGAATGTGGAGGACCCAAGTAAGTCATGGATGGACGCACGGTGACTCTGTATAAACGAAACAGATCTGTCACCTTGTTTTCACACTTTTGGCCAATTCAATAATCTCGTGTCGGAATCAATTTCCTTCCCTTTTTTACTCAAATTTACACCTATAGTACCTGATTTACTTTTTCAAATAATGTGCATTACTTTTTGTTATTTATATAATGACAAATACAAATGAGTTTTGAAAAAGTGTGATGAAAATGTATGTGAACGCAAACAATTTTGGCATTCATCCTTCCCTCGCAACCTGTAACAAATCCTTCCCACGCGGGTCAAAATGACCCGAAGCCCTAAAATTATACTTTTTTTTTTGGTCCAGAAAGCTTATATCATTTAATTTTTATAATATTCTTTCTATTTTTTAATGCAATATTTTGGAGATTTTTAAAAAAATTTTTTAATTTGATTTACTTTTAAATTTCTAGATAAATAATATAATTTAAGCACATTCTTCACATTCTTCACAACTTAAATTCAAAATAACTCCAATACATGCATAACCCAGCTCAAAATGTCTCACATTGGGTGTCTCTGCCGACCGATTGTGGAAATTAAATAATATAACATGATACTTCATGACTCTTGCCACTAGATGGCTCTATATGGAGTGAATGAGCTGTTCCGCTGGGTCCTAAAGTCAGTTTCTCTTCAGAATGCATTCAGATACACGTGTAGATATTATAAAATATTTTTTTTTGGTGAAGTTTGAGCATTTGTTAGGTTTTTTCCTATGTGTACTGAAGCATTCCTCGCATTCCATTCATTCCTATGGGGATCAAATTGACCCACGGGGGAAGGATTTGTTACTTTTTTTATTACAACCACAAAAACTCCTTGAATCTAGTCTTTTTGTGTGTGTGTGTATTTGTGGTTCAAGTTTGACAAAACACTCAATGATTAAAAATCCATTCCTAAGGGGGTCAAAATGACCCTAGGGAAGGATGAGGTTAAAAGCGACCTATTATGGTGAGTCTTGATGTTGCTTTCGGCTCTACTAGAACAGGTTTTCATGCTTAAATGTTCAAACACATTATTTTCCCCATATTCTCTATTGTTGCAGCTCGTCTCTTCCCAGTCTGTCAGTAACGTTCTGTTTAGTTCCTGTCTCTTTGAATCCCCTCCTTCTGTAAAGCACAATGTGCTTTGATTGGTCGGCTGGACCAGTGTGTTGTGATTGGTCATCCGATTCGAGTGTGTTTGGGAAATGTCCCGCCCCTTACCATAACCACGAGTTTCAACACACTACTAACTAACTCATCCAGGCCCCGCCCCTTTAATTTGCATATGCATTGTGTTCGTTTCAGGAAGAAAACTCAAGACTTCATTGAAGGCGTTTCAGGGAGTTCAGAAACACTGACACTGATATAGAGAATAACTCATGCTGGAGGGACTTAGTAGACCTTTTTCATGCTCAAACAGCAACATTAAAGAAAATGGTTAGAATGCAATTTAATGCATTTCAAGCACTGTCATTGAAGGTACTGTTAACTGCTGAGCAAGTTAGTTACATTTGGCTAAACTGTCTTACATGCTACCTGAAAAATGAAACATCTGGTTTAATGGCACAGATGTTTTGAGTAGCTGAGTTTTGTTACCATCACAGTAGCACAAGAATGCATGTACCACAGAAAGTTATAGTTGGAAAAGCATTTGGTTTTCCCAATACTGTATGCTTGAGTGCATAAACACTTACCTTCATATCAGCCACACCAACAGCTGCTTAACGCTCGGGACAATCCTGACCAAAGTTAAAATCCTTCGATTTGACATGTTAGCATGTGGGACCCTCTTTAAATTCTGCCTGCTCTGCCTGGGGGGAGACAAATACACGTACTGTAAATCAGAGCAATTGACCTTTGATCTGGGAAGTCACGCTTTAATCCCACTTTAATCACTGTTTGATTTGGGGTTGTTTTCACAGCGGTTGCCGGACACCGGTAGAAACGTAAGTGATTCCAAGAACCAAATGTGCATGAAATCCTGTTTTACACTAACACACACACCGTCAGTTCCTTTCTGTCTGGAGAATGTTTATTATTATTTTTAATATAAATCTCGTAATTACTCCTTTTGCCGGGCGTGTCATTCTGTCCTGCTCGTGTCTCATTGGCTGTTAGAAAGTGTTTAGTGATTGGATTACATTTTTTTTTTTTTTCAACAGTAAATGTGCGTTGAGCGGGATGTCCCGCCCCTGCCGGCATCGCATCAAACTGGGAGATAAAGAGAATTACTACTATATATCTCCGTCTAGCAGAGCACGGGTACATGTCTATATCACTCCCTCTCATTCTTTATAACAGCATTTATTAAGCAGTCTGACATTAAATGAGATGTTTGTTTCAGGAGCAGGTTAATAAATCAGTGTTCTCTTCTCGCAGATCACAGCGGTATGTAATTTCTTCACTTACATCAGGTACATCCAGCAGGGCCTCGTCAGACAAGATGGTGAGTTAATCAACTGTAAACCAGTCTAGAATAGAACAATATATTTTATATATACACCGATCAGGCACAACATTATGACCACACAGGCCAGCCTTCGCTCCCCACGTGCATCAATGAGCCTTGGCCGCCCATGACCCTGTCGCCGGTTCACCACTGTTCCTTCCTTGGAGCACTTTTGATAGACACTGACCACTGCAGACCGGGAACACCCCACAAGATTTGGAGATGCTCTGACCCAGTCGTCTAGCCATCACAATTTGGTCCTTGTCAAACTCGCTCAAATCCTTACACTTGCCCATTTTTCCTGCTTTTAACACATCAACTTTGAGGACAAAATGTTCACTTGCTGCCTAATATATCCCACCCACTAACAGATGCCGTGATGAAGAGATAATCAGTGCTATTCACTTCACCTGTCAGTGGTCATAATGTTATGCCTGATCGGTGTATATGACAGTTTAAGACAAATAAGTAGTCAGAATGTGTGTGTGTGTGTATAATATTTTATATATTTTAATATTATATTAATATGTATATGTGTGTATATAAATAAGAACATATTTACAAATAAGTGTCAGAAAGTTTTCATATTATATAAAATATGTATAATAAAATATTTTATTTCTATATATTTTAATATTACATTAAACATTTTAATATATAAAATTCTCTCTCTCTCTCTCTCTCTCTCTCTCTCTCTCAAGTGATTTGTAATTTAATTAATTTAAAATGCCATTAAATTCTACTAATAGTAAAATAGTGTTTATTTTTATTACAATAAAATATGTCATAAGAAAATAGTAATTTTGTTCTGGTTGCAGTTCAGCAGATGTTTTGGGAAGTGATGCGTCTGCGGAGAGAGATGAGTGTGGCCAAACTGGGATATTTCCTGACGGAGGAGAGCTAGAGAACCAGAAAACACAAACACAGAAACACAGTAACAGCACGGTCAACATTCACTCAAACACTCCCGTGATGCTGTTTTATAGCTACATATTCATGTATGTATTCAGTGAAGCACTACAGAAGAATTCCCAGAATGCCTCTATTCCCTGAGCCAATGGAATAACAGCATTACAGTTCTGCTGTTGACAGGTTTTGTGTTGTTTTTGCTTTTGGAAGGACTGAACGCATGTGCCACCATAAATGTGCCACTCAACAACTCAACATTTATATTAAGAAGTCTCCAACATTTAATTTGCCATTTGCAAAGAAATTCATATTAATCTATTAAAAACACAATGGCAAAGGTCATAGCTTGAACCCTCGTAGTCAAACCATCTAGTAGTGTTGCTCACTTTAGAAACAATGAGACAAAAATTGGTCAAATCTCAACCAGTTTGATATAATTCAAGAAAGATGGTAAAATAATTGAAGTCTTATGCTGTGTTTGTTTTGTTGGAATTACCATAGTATGTTCTTTCAAAACACAAGCAGAGCTTCATTTGAAGGTACTGCTGATTTCATCTTGCAGTTTTGAACACTATCTTGAATATGCAATGCACATAGAACACTAGAAAGTGCTTACTGTCCCAGCATGCTTTGTGCACCAGTTATTTCTGTGCACAGTAACGGTTTACAGCTTTGAAAGGACAATCTTTTCTATGCAACCTCCTTAAAGTGCCAAGAAATGTGCCATGCGAGACACTCCTGCACACATATTATGGATGCTAAACCATCTTAGACACTAGTTATGGTATGCATCACACTCCGTATTGTTTCCCAGTAGATGATAACTCTTGCTTGATTGACAATCGCTGTCTTGCTGCACAATTACAGTGTTTACAGAGCTTATGGACTGTAGACGCCATATTTAATTTGATTTGAGTTAAATCATGCCTTCAGATGGTTGTATGGTCTTGGTTTGTTAACCTGGAAATATATTTGCAATGTTTTGTCAGCCTTGTTTTTATTCGTGACTCATTAAATATGGCGTCTACCCTCAGGTCCATTGTGTGCAAGTTAAACTGCCTCGTCATGTTAAAAATGACCTTGTGTGTTCTCAGTCTATTAAAAGCATCTCAGAATATGAATTAGTGTGACTCAGTTTTGTTTTGTGAATAATGTTGTCCCAAGAAACAAAAGAACAACAAAAGAAGTATATACTGTAGCATCATGTAAGAACTGTGCTTTATTCATAATAATTTATGGATATAAAAAAAAGGCTATATTTTGGACTTCCACAGGTGTGGAATATACAGGGAGTGCAGAATTATTAGGCAAATGAGTATTTTGACCACATCATCCTCGTTATGCATGTTGTCTTACTCCAAGCTGTATAGGCTGGAAAGCCTACTACCAATTAAGCATATTAGGTGATGTGCATCTCTGTAATGAGAAGGGGTGTGGTCTAATGACATCAACACCCTATATCAGGTGTGCATAATTATTAGGCAACTTCCTTTCCTTTGGCAAAATGGGTCAAAAGAAGGACTTGACAGGCTCAGAAAAGTCAAAAATAGTGAGATATATTGCAGAGGGATGCAGCAGTCTTAAAATAGCCAAGCTTCTGAAGCGTGATCATCGAACAATCAAGCGTTTCATTCAAAATAGTCAACAGGGTCGCAAGAAGCGTGTGGAAAAACCAAGGCGCAAAATAACTGCCCGTGAACTGAGAAAAGTCAAGCGTGCAGCTGCCAAGATGCCACTTGCCACCAGTTTGGCCATATTTCAGAGCTGCAACATCACTGGAGTGCCCAAAAGCACAAGGTGTGCAATACTCAGAGACATGGCCAAGGTAAGAAAGGCAGAAAGTCGACCACCACTGAACAAGACACACAAGCTGAAACGTCAAGACTGGGCCAAGAAATATCTCAAGACTGATTTTTCTAAGGTTTTATGGACTGATGAAATGAGAGTGAGTCTTGATGGGCCAGATGGATGGGCCCGTGGCTGGATTGGTAAAGGGCAGAGAGCTCCAGTCCGACTCAGACGCCAGCAAGGTGGAGGTGGAGTACTGGTTTGGGCTGGTATCATCAAAGATGAGCTTGTGGGGCCTTTTCGGGTTGAGGATGGAGTCAAGCTCAACTCCCAGTCCTACTGCCAGTTTCTGGAAGACACCTTCTTCAGGCAGTGGTACAGGAAGAAGTCTGCATCCTTCAAGAAAAACATGATTTTCATGCAGGACAATGCTCCATCACACGCGTCCAAGTACTCCACAGCGTGGCTGGCAAGAAAGGGTATAAAAGAAGAAAATCTAATGATATGGCCTCCTTGTTCACCTGATCTGAACCCCATTGAGAACCTGTGGTCCATCATCAAATGTGCGATTTACAAGGAGGGAAAACAGTACACCTCTCTGAACAGTGTCTGGGAGGCTGTGGTTGCTGCTGCACGCAATGTTGATGGTGAACAGATCAAAACACTGACAGAATCCATGGATGGCAGGCTTTTGAGTGTCCTTGCAAAGAAAGGTGGCTATATTGGTCACTGATTTGTTTTTGTTTGGTTTTTGAATGTCAGAAATGTATATTTGTGAATGTTGAGATGTTATATTGGTTTCACTGGTAAAAATAAATAATTGAAATGGGTATAAATTTGTTTTTTGTTAAGTTGCCTAATAATTATGCACAGTAATAGTCACCTGCACACACAGATATCCCCCTAAAATAGCTAAAACTAAAAACTACTTAAAATATTGATACAAAAATATTCAGCTTTGATATTGAGTTTTTTGTGTTCATTGAGAACATGGTTGTTGTTCAATAATAAAATTAATCCTCAAAAATACAACTTGCCTAATAATTCTGCACTCCCTGTATATATATATATATATGATTTTGAGTGATAATTATTTTACAATATTTCAAAGTCAAAGCTTATTTAAATGCATCACACACACATGTATGCATGATTTCACAGCTATGTATATTACTATTTTTATTGTTTTTGAAAGAAGTCTCTTAATCAATCCTGCATTTATTTGAGCAAAAATACAGAAAAAAAAACAGTAATGTTGTGAAATATTATTACAATTTAAAATAATGGTTTTCTATTTTAATATATAAAATAGAGTTTTTTTTTTTTGAAAGATATTAATACTTTTATTCAGCAAGGATGTGTTAAATTAATAAAAAGTGATAGTAAAGATTTATATTGTTAGAAAAGATTTCTATTTTAAATAAATGCTGTCCTTTTTAACTTTGTATTCATCAATGAATCCTGAAAAAGTATCACAGGTTCCAAAATAATATGAATCAGCACAACTGTTTCCAACATTGATAATAAATCATCATATCAGAATGATTTCTGAAGGATCATGTGACACTAATAATGCTGAAAATTCACAGGAATAAATTATATTTTAAAGTTTATTAAAATAGAAAACCATTATTTTAAATTGTAATAATATTTCACAATATAACTGTATTTTTGGTCCAATAAATACAGCCTTGATGAGCAGAAGACACTTATACAATAAAGTATATGTATATAAATTCAATAAAATTAAGGCTAAGCTAAAACAAAGCAAGGATTTTTGTACATCAGCTGATGTGACGTCACACGTGGGAGAGCCAACGGCAGATTTACCACAGACAAAAGCTTGCCTCAAGGGCGAGAACACTGGGAGAAATGTTAAAAATGCTTTGCAGGCTTGGACACGTTTCATTCATGTGTTTTTCTGTCCAGTGTTTTAGGTTGAGTGCAGTGAGACGAGACTGTGATTATGAACATATAAACACAGACCATTTGTGACCAAATCTGCACATTTTCCAAACCAGTTTCCCCTTGACTCCATTTCATCTTCTCCTCTGACAGCATTCTGCCTTCACCGTCTCGGCTTTCCGAAGGAAAACTCTGCAGGATTGACATTCAGAGTATAAGTACGTTTACACAAACAAAACAACTGCGTGAAGTGGAGGTACAGACACACCTTTTATAGCAGGTGAAGAAGAGCACAATCAAAGCCACGCCCCCTAGGACTGACATCACTGACGCAACAATGGAGGAGGCAGAAAGGGGCGGAGCTGCAGGTTCTACATATGCAACAAATAACAGGTCATTTATGTGATTAATATGCCATAGGTTGAGGAGACTGCTGGTTATGGGCGTGGCAGCTGCTCACCTGTGCAGGTGTGACCTCCAGGTGTGTTGAAGCACTGAAGGTGTGGAGGGCAGACGGGCGGATGAGCAGAACATTCATCGATATCTGAAATAACCAATAAAAACACGGTTTTAATAAACTGTTTCAAATTTGATTTGATTTGACTTTGATTTTAGACTTTGATTATTTAAAATGAATTGTTTCATATTTTGTCATTAATATTCACCATATAATCTAATGGTATTTTACGTTTAAAATTGAATTTAATTAGTCAATTATTAGGAAATAAAAAGCAAACTGTTATTAAATAGTTCAAATTATAGGAGAGAGATGGTAGGAAATTCAATAATGATTAAAAAAAAAATAAGTAAATTAAAAGAAAATGTACATACTTTATTGTAACATGACATATATTTTAAGAATGTCAGGAAACTCAATTGTAGTTTGAAATAAGACTAGAATTAAGTAAATAAATAAATAACTACTATGTGCATATTTATCTTCTTATGCCATGCAAGTTATTGCAATTGTTTGCACACTTTATACTTTTATGAGTGTAAACATGACAGGAGTTTTAATACATTTTAATGGAACAAAGAAAAAAAAGAAGAAACACTCTAGGTGTTTACATTAATATTAATTGTTTAATTGTTTGTCATTAACATTTACCATATAATCGAATCTAATGTTATTTATCTCGTATAAAATTTAATAAAATTTTTATCTATGTATGTTTAAACGTCCATAAGAGTGGATCATTCATCAATATTTGAAATAACCAATAAAAACATTGTTCTAAATTTCTAAATGTTTTATTATTTCTAAATGTAATTTAATTAGATTATTTACTTTAATATTTAACATTGTGTTTACTATTTTATCATTACTATTTACTATTTAATCGAATGTTATTTAATATGTAATATTTAATATGATATTGCATATAAAATTTGATATATTTTATTTAAAATTTACAAATGTCTAAAAACACATGAGCAGAGACCTTGGCAGGTGGGCGGTTGTGGGCTCCACTTGTGAGTGTTGGGGTCACAGGTGACGTGTGCGGCTCCCTGTAGCAGGTATCCAGTAGGACACTGATACATCACGGCAGAGTCACACAGCACAGAGAAACCCAGATGCAACCGCGGAACCGCACCACACACTGGGTCTTAAAATGGGACAGAAATATGAATAAAACACATCAAATAAAAGGATTATTTGATTACTTTTATTCTTTTGGTCGCCAATACCTGCGTCTGGTTCTCTCCACACTGAGAGGTTCATGTGGGCGATGCGTGTGCAGGGCAACAGGTCGTCAGGGCGGAGTGTGTGTGCGAAGGGGTCAAAGGGCACCAGACGGATGCGTGTGTTGTCACAGATGATGCGGGACAGAGATGTAGTGCGGAGAGCGTCTCTCTGAGCAGAGCTGAACACACCTTCATTCTGCCACCAGAACCTTAACCCGAATTACCATTTAATTATGTACTTCATATCATGCCAGATTGAAATCACTCAACGGTTAAATAAACAAGACTACCTGTCACCGTCTCGGAGCGCTCTGAACTGTTTGGCGATCAGGCAGGCCAACAGCGGCCCCACGCGGCCCCCAGGCAGAGCGGGCTCTGAGATGGCCCCGACCCACACGTCTATGTTCTTAGCTGTTCCATAGAGATGCAGAAGCTTCCTGCCCAGAACTCCATTACCCAGAATCCCTGCTAAATCAGACTCATTCGCTGGGGCAGAGAGGCCGCAGAGTTCTCGCCATGCACTGTAACCTGCAGAGAGAAATAACTGCAAGTATAGCACAGCATCCTCAGATTTAGTGAAATTAGTCAAATTATAAGGAAATACAATGAGCAAACTATTATTAAATAGTTCAAATTATAGGGGAGCGATAAGTAAGTAAATTAAATAAGTAAATTAAAAGAAAATGTACATACCTTCTTATGTCATGCAAGATTTTTTTTTTAAGATTTTGTCCAATTTTTCTTAACAAAATTTAAATCTTTTTTTAATAGACTACTGAGTTTTCTGCGCAAGTACTGCTATTTTGTAACGTTTTAAGCCACATACTAATAAAAATAGACAATTTTGCCCAATAATTCTGTATTTCTGTATATAATGATTTGTTTTCTTTTTCTTACATGTTTTGCATTTCAGACCTGAAACAAATGCTGACGCTTCTATCTGAGAAAGCTTTTTTTTTGCATTGTTGCGCAAAAACGTTGCACTAACAAAACGACCTATCACAAATACATATCACAAATAATTCTGTATTATGCTTAGTAGAGTGTTGCATCACTTTCTTCCAAGGCATCCGAATCAATAGCAAGCATTAGTCGAGTCTCCTGTGTGCTTCAGCATTTTAAATCCCTCACTCGTGAGGTTCTAGTTCTGTTGGGATGCAGCTGCCTATGTAGGTAGAAGACAGTGAGGCAGCTCACTATGGTGAACTAATGACTGGCACCTTGTAAGCCATGATCTCGTCCCCTCTGCAGGTTTAACGCCGCTAGGTCGAGCGGCAGCCCTCCCTGAGCCTGGAAAAGCCTCTCGGTCAGTTCCTCCACCATCATCTGATCTGCTGTCTGCAGTTTAGCTGGGGACAAGAGCAAACCACGCAGCACAGGATCGATGCCTCCTACACACACAGAAATTCATTATTCATCATAACCTGATGTGCATATTGAGTAAATTAGCATGCAATCATGAATATTAAGGCTACAGGCTCTGGTCAATTTTGAGATTTTTGGCCTATTTTGCTTCCATAGCAATGCCTTCTTTCAGACTAGTGGAAAGAAAACATCCAAAACACACATTTAAAGGTGCAGTAAGGGATTTCTGAAAGACGCTGTTGAAAGTGAATGGGACAGAGCAGCACAACACATGTGTAGCCAATCAGCAGTAGGGGGGCGTGTCCACTCATGATAGGGGAGGAGAGAGAGTGAGCCAATCAGCAGTAGGGGGCGTGTCCACTCATGATGGGGGAGGAGATGGAGTGAGCCAATCAGCAGTAGGGGTGTGTCCACTCATGATGGGGGAGGAGAGAGAGTGAGCTAATCGGCACTAGAGGGTGTGTCCACATAATGGGGAGGAGAGAGAGTAAGCCAATCAGCAGTAGGGGGCGTGTCCACTCATGATGGGGGAGGAGATGGAGTGAGCCAATCAGCAGTAGGGGGCATGTCCACTCATGATGGGGGAGGAGAGAGTGAGCCAATCAGCAGTAGGGGTGTGTCCACTCAAGATGGGGGAGGAGAGAGAGTGAGCTAATCGGCACTAGAGGGTGTGTCCACATAATGGGGAGGAGAGAGAGTAAGCCAATCAGCAGTAGGGGGCGTGTCCACTCATGATGGGGGAGGAGAGAGTGAGCCAATCAGCAGTAGGAGGCATGCCCAATCATGTTGCGGAAGGAGAGTGAGCCAATCAGCAGTAGGGGGCGTGTCCACTCATTATGGGGGAGGAGAGAGTGTGAGCCAATCAGCAGCAGGGGGTGTGTCCACTCATGATGGGCGAGGAGAGAGAGAGATTTGAAGAAAGACTGTAGAAAGAGAGATGGCTGAGAGACATTACAAAAGAGGAAAGGTTAGAGGAATATCACTGGTTATGATCAGGCAAAAGTGTTAATATTAGAAAAGCTTTTCAGTGCTGGAAAGACTTAAGAGGGAAAGCCTGAAAACAGGCGCAGAGGTTGTGTTGTTTCTGCTCCATATGTGCGTAACATTGATTTTGCTGTTTCACAGAACCAAGATATGCTGTTGTTGTAATTGTTATCTCTAGTAACAGGACAGTTTTGAGTGTCACTGTTTGTCTGGAGCTGCTGGAGACTAACAAACTCGTTTGTATACTCTTGAGAATGGTTTCCTTGTTGTTCGTTAATCATCTTCGCTTTATTTTTGGAGAAGCATAATTTTGCTGTGCTTCAGCCATGATAAAGACACATCCGCTCTTGCATTGCGTGTTCGTGCATTTTGAGGGCGGAGCAATGAAATGTGTTTGTTTGGATTGATTTCAAATACTAACTCAGAAATTGCTTACTGCACCGTTAAGTGTTTATTTTATATTTTCTAGTGTCTTTAGATTTAATTTACAATACATATCTGTAAAGGCTGTGAGTTTTTTCTCCAGCACTGAGTTTTGCATTTTGAAACAAGCATTTTGAACCTAGCTTTATACAATGTTTGGATTTCTGTTTAGGAAATTAATGCAAATTAGTACATATTCAACTAATGCATCAGTTGCATATATAAACATAACATTTAAGAGAACTTGTGATGCAAAACAGTTGTCTTAATGTACTGTAATTACATTGGGAAATATAGTGATATCTATTAGTTAAGTGTGTGTGTGAAACAAACCCTCTTGCACCATCCTCCAGGATGCAAACAAAGAGTGGTGTAACGGCAAAGCCGGGTGTTTAGGGCTCAACCGGTAATCAGGTCCGAGGCGGTTCACAACAGGGTGCACGGTCACATGTGCAAACCGGAAGGCAGCAGTGGAGAAAATGTTGGAGATGCTAGGGTCAGCGGCAGGGTCGTAACCTTTGTACGAGGGCATGAGGACCAGGTTAGCACTGCGGCCCAGGACACGGGGCAAGTAGTGATCCCATGTCAAGATCTTCCAAACAAGATTCAGCAAGTCAGACGCAAGCATAAATGAAGTAACCTTTTTTTACAGTCATTTTATATGCGGACATCTTCTCACCTGGTGGACGGCGCCCAGTATTTTCCTAGCCTCCTGGTACAGTGTGTCCGGGCTCCAGTGAGGATTGAGTTTGTGAAGTTCCTCAGCCAATCGGTTGTGTTCTCTCAGAAAGAGCGTGTGCAGAGCAATCATTCCCAAGTGCTCATTGGCCCGAGAGTCACCTGAGACACACCCACAAAAACAACATCAACTGGCCAGTTTATCAGAAAGCATGAAGACCTAGCTAGGACTTTTTGAATAAAAAAAAAAAGACACAAATATTGACTTATTTTCTGTTTCTTTATAAGATGTTTTAGCTGTAATACCCTTAAAGTCAGCATTAAATAAAAACTGAGCAATTAAAATAAACAAATAAATAAATAAAAATAAAAAAATCGAATGAATTAAATAAATAAATAAATAAATAAATAAAATTAATTTATAAAATAAAGCAAATCATTAATTAAAAAAAATAAATAAATAAATAAATGAATAAAATAAAACAAAACAAAACAAAAATGAATAAAAAAAAATGTCATAAAAAAAATATACATAAAATAATTGTTGCTCTAGGATTGTTTTATTTAATAGTAATGCCAACAACCTGCTTGGAAACAGAACGATCTATTCCCTATGGATATGTTGAGCCTTTCCACTGTCTCTGGTAGCAGGATAGGGTTGATCCGCTCTCGTGGGCCGCAGGGATCCAGGTGAGGTTGTGTGCGGGGCAGGTAGGGCATGAAGCCAAGCCCTTGGTCGGAGTGGAACTGATTGACGGCGAGCAGGCCGAAAGGGGATGAGAGGTTCCTCAGGACACCAGCGAGCGCATCCGAGCTCCCGTAAACCATGCTGCCGTCCACGAATGCCGTGATGGCATTCAGC
Source organism: Rhinogobio ventralis (assembly GCA_039654625.1). Classification (NCBI taxonomy): domain Eukaryota; kingdom Metazoa; phylum Chordata; class Actinopteri; order Cypriniformes; family Gobionidae; genus Rhinogobio; species Rhinogobio ventralis. The sequence continues at coordinate 5,322,668 of CM077216.1, forward strand.
TGCTCCCGGTGACCGCGCGGAACTGAGCCGCCCGTACAGCTGGGAGCAGAGCGGAAAAACGGCATGCAGGTCTGAGTACCCATGCGAGGGTCGGAGAGGGGGATCTGAACGTGAAGAAAAAGAGATTGATGTTCAGAGCGTGTACAGTCTAGCATCTGTGTTCAGGGTGTACGTACACACCTCTATTGGGAAACACGGCGTGTCCCTGCTGCAGGTGCGTGTGCAGTCGGCTCCGGTCTTAAAGGCCGCAGTGCTGGGACTCTGAGGGGTCAAAGTCAGGTCATGATCGATCCACTGACCCCACTCCACCAGCAGATGAGACAGAGACGTGTCCAGAGAGATGTTCTCATTATGAGTGTACAAAACCTCCTGCGACACACTGCGGACCTGCAAAGAGAGAGTAAGACTATTGGAAGACTATTGGCTCTTTTGGTCTTATTTTCATCTTTAGTCTAGTTACACTCTTAGAAATAAAGGTTCTATATTGACATCTATGGTTCCATTAAGAACCTTAAACATTCCATTACAAAAAACGCATTTATAGTGGAAAAGGTTCTTTAGATTTTTTTATTTTAAATGTTCTTTAAACCAAGAAAAAAAACGGTTCTTTTAAGAATGTTCACTGAAAGGTTCTCTGGTTCTTCTATGGCATCACTGTGAAAAAAACTATAACTATTGAAAAATATCACTTTCATCATTTTAAACAAAATAAAATGTAAATATTAGATGAAAAACTTTAAAAAAAAACTTGCTTTGGAAAAAGTTACCTTGGCAATTAAATGTTAAAGTAAATCTAAAACTGAAAACAAAAACTACAAAAGCACAGGAAAATAAAAGCTAATTCAAAACATTAATAATATATAAATAATACTAAAATAAAAATCTCTCTGCAATGAGTCACACAGATAGAACAACATTGGTTGAGCCAATATTGCAATTATGTTTGGCACAGAAAATACACACAAACTATTTAACTTATTCCTTTTCATAAAAATTGGTGATTGCATAGTTAGTAAGTTGCATATTAAATTAAAATTCATTTAAATCAATTACATTTTAGGATTAATTGTATTATTTAATTAAAGTAAATTATATGATTTCAACAATTTTTCTTTTTTTCTTTTAATTATTTAAATAATAATAAGAAATATTATATGCATTGTTTTTTTTTTCACCATTTCATATTGTATGTAGAATGTATTGTAAAAATATTAGTGCTGTCAAATGATTAATCGCATCCAAAATAAAAGTTTGTGTTTATATAATATATGTGTGTGTACTGTGTATAATTATTATGTATATATAAATACACACTCATGCATGTATATATTTAAGATTTATTTAAATATTTATATATAAAATATTTATAAATAATATAAATATATATACAGTATATACATGCAAATATTTCTTAAATATATACATGTATGTGTGTGTATTTAAATATACATAATAATTATACACAGTACACACACATATATTATATAAACACAAACTTTTATTTTGGATGTGATTAATCACGATTAATCATTTGACAGCACTAAAAAATACAGTTTCTTATTGTATGCAAACACTTAAGCAATATAAAACCACCAAATGTTTTTGTCAGGCTAATAAAACACTGAATTTAAAATTGCTAAAGTAAAAAAACTGTGATTACAGACTAATAATTCTTTGAGAATTATTTCTCTGAACTTGCATGAGTTTTCAGACAGTCTTACAGGTGGTAGTGTGTAGTTATGGTAGGTGTGCTGTGGGTTCCAGCCCCTCGGGGCCCCTCGAGGGTCCTCGTACTCCGGCAAGAGCCAGCGGGCGTAAGGGGTGTTTGCTGCCCCCCATAAAGGGTTTTCTCTGCAAAGTCAAAAAGTGTTGATAAATGAAAATGTTTTCTGAGCTTAAAGGATTAGTTCACTTCAAAATGAAAATGTCCTGATATTTTACTCACCCCCATCTCATCCAAGATGTTCATGTCTGTCTTTCTTTAGTCGAAAATAAATTTTTGACATTCCAGGATTTTTCTTCACATAATGGACTTCAATGGCAACCAACGGTTGAAGGTCCAAATCAATGCAGTTTCAAAAGGAAGGGCTTCAGAGGCTCTGCATGATCCCAGCTGAAGAATAGGGTCTTTTATCTAGCCAAAAAAAATAAAAAATAAAAAAAATAAAAAAAATGTATATACTTTTTAACCACAAATGCTCAACTTCGGAGTTGTGCTTCTTCACGGCGTATGACGCCATCATGTTGGAAAGGTCATGTCCGTGATGTATGTGGAAGCACCATCCCAGTGTTAAAACGAACGTGCAAAGACTAAATCAAACATCCTTTACAAAAATAAAGGCAAAACAACGATGTCGGACGATTTTAAAGTTGGAGGAAAACATGAGATGGAGTTTTTCGGCACTGGGTCGGTACTTCCACCTATCACGCATGACCTTTCCGACATGATGGTGTCTTATTTTTTTTTTTTAAATGAGCAATGGTTTGGCTAGATAAGACCCTATTCCTCATCTGGGATCGTGCAGAGCTTATGAAGCCCTTTGAAACTGCATTGATTTGGACTTTCAACCGTTGGTTGCCATTGAAGTCCATCATGTGAAGAAAAATCCTGGAATGTTTTCCTCAAAAAACTTAATTTATTTTCGACTGAAGAAAGAAAGACATGAACATCTTGTATGAGATGGGGGTGAGTAAATTATCAGGAAATATTCATTTTGAAGTGATTGTGTGCATCAAACATCCCATACAACCCTTCATATGTGTGTGCACCTGTTGTTGCAGTGTCCTGTGATGGTACGGTAGCGTTTGGACAGACAGTCAGATTTACACACGGGTCTCTGCGTCTCTGTGGAACAGCCTGTAACCTGCAGTATGGTCTCCATGTCTTCTGCACTCAATAGCTCTAAGATGCACACAACACATGTTGAGATGACTTATATGAGCCTTCAAGATCATACGTTTAGTGTCCCATATGACACAAATGTGTGTGTACCGGTGAGGTCGGGTTTATCCATGGAGTGCGTGTACACCATCTCTCTTATCAGCTCTACCGTGTTGTCGAGAAACTCAGCGGATCTGATGTGGGTTCTGGTTTTCGGGCCAGTTTGTTTGAACAAGGCCAACAGGTCACTGGGTCGGACAGAACCGTCTGATACAGACGCCTTCACTCTGACAGAAATGAGAGAATAAAAATACTTTATGACACTCTTACTGTATGATAACTATCGACTCATTTGTGTCTAGTGTTATGTTTCCATTTCCGATTGGTTGATACTTCAATCATATGAGCTATGACAGAGCAGTAACGTATTTTAAAGTCTGTACGTCTCACCTCTCATTGGTGTGAGCGTATGCAGCATCTGTCAGCTCTCTGGCTTTGCGTAATGCTTCCTGAATGAAACTAGATCCCAAATACACTGGAAAAACACCACAAAACATTTCACTACAAAACCTGCCATTCAGCTTTGCTATTTGAGTTGAACAACTACAGCAATGGAATTAAAATGTCTTATTGTGAACTTTATATGTACTTGTCAGTCAGTTGGTAAACACAATGAAAGCATTAAGCTAAACTTTAATCTTTACACAGAAAAACACTAACTAGACATATAAAGTATAATTCAGTACCTGTTGCATTCTGGGAAGGAAAATGAGATGTGGATGACAGTGGCAGACACAATATCACAAATACAGATATTATCATGCATGAGAAAGATTCCTGTAATAAGAAAAATATACTATACCAAAATATATTGGCACATGAACATACAAATTAACATTAAAAAAAATATATGTAAACACACACACACATAAGCTATACTTATTATACATGAAAAAAAACTATACAAAAATATATACAGTTGTTATGTGTAATAAATGTGCAATTTTTTCATGTGTAATAATGTACAATTGTTGCATATTTGCGCAATAATAGATTTTATATAATATATTATATATAATTATTACACAAACATGCAACTATTTTACAAAATAATATATTAAAATAATAATTAATAAAAAACTATACAAAACATAATTATTGTTTTTTCATGTATAATAATTATGTTTTGTAGTTTTTTTATTCATTATTATTTTGATATTTATATTATTTTGTATAATAGTTGTGTAATGTTTGTGTAATTATATATAATAAATCTATAATTATTACAATATATAACATGCAACTATTATACAAAAATAATATAAATATTAAAATAAATTAAAAAAACGACAAAACATTGTAAAAAGAAAAAATTATATATATTTATATTATTCAAAAATATGTAACTATTGTACAAAATAATAGTAATATAAAAACATTAAAATAATATATTAGTGTACTTAGTTTTACTTACCAAGCATGTCGTATCCATCTGTACGGTCTTGTATTCTCACTTTTTGTCTTGTAAAATATGTAACATTTTGTTCTTGCTTCAAATCAAAACTATGCGCAAATTTGTGCACAGAAGAGTAGTAGTGATGTACAAAAATACAGTAAATATATAACAACAAATGCAGAAAAATTATGTTATAAATATGCAAAATAATAGTTTAAAAAGCCAGAGTATTTATACATCACCATCTGCACAGTTTGATGATGTGTGGCGGTACAAATCAGTGTGATTACGTGCATCAGAAGTTCTGTGTCGGCCGTATGTGAGCGGACTGGCTTTTATACGCTGGCTTCAGTCTACAGGTATGTGCAGAATTCTGTTATCTGTGTGACTGGTGACAACAATTCAACATCAAACAATCCCCAACACACACGGAGCGAATGTCCTGCCCTGATCCAAACCCATCATCCTCTATCTAATGGGCTAATCGACCCAATCACTCCTCATGCAAGTCATATAGAGCCACATCGCACTTCTTTTCGCCTTCTGAACAAAATGTGCGCAGTGCTAAAGGTGTTCTAGGTGGTTTCAAGGGTGGTTTACGTGTAATATTCAGGAGATATAGCTCGTGTCCCTTTGTTTTTACCAGTTTTCTGTCTAGCAGGTGAAAATTATGCATTTGGTCACTTGGTAAAGTAACAGCACAGCCCACCTCAACAACACACATGATTTGAGGAATCATTCATGTCCGGGGCTCAAACGTTGCAGGATGTTTAACACTTTTGGTAATGGGTTTGTTGCCAATATTTCCCGTAATTCCCCTTCTTTCTGCCCACCTGCGGATGACACTTCTGCTGGCATGGGTACGATCAGATAGAAGACACACCTGGAAAAGAGGTCAGTGGAGCAACAGAGAAAAACAGACAGTTCTGAGAGTCTGATAAGAGAAATTGGAAAGTGAGGAGAACAGAGTTGGGGATTCCAGTTTGATGACTTTAAAAGGCTGTTGTTCTTGCCGAACACGAGTTTGACGCAGCGCTTGGGACGGGCCGGCACACAGAAGCGAATAACTTTACACGTCTAATTGGACCACGTGCGTCACCTACAGAGGAAACCAGTGCCAAGCTGGTGTTTATGTAACACAGCATGTCCATTTACAATCCAAATCTAGTGCCACTGTGAAAAAAATCTACTTCAATTCATTGCTTGTAGTCTCACCATGCATTCAAATTATATCATATGCATGAAGAGATACTGATTTGTGCATTTAAAGGGACACTTTCTACACGATTATAAATTACATTATACTCGTATTTATTGTGCTTTCATTAGCAGCCGATTAAACCAGCTGAGCATTAGTTACAAAAACTTTCAGTTCATACATTCACATTTATTTATAATTTTCTCTGTTAAAAGAACACAAGTTTGTTAGTTTTTCTTTGTTTGATAAGACCCATGTTTGTTCTCAAATACTTGCAGATGAAATTACATTAAGACAATTAAATAGATAAATATGCATTTATTTATTTTCCATATCTATATAAGGAATATATATTAGTGCTGTCAAATTTCTTAATCGCATCCAAAATAAACGTTTGTGTTTACATAATATATGTGTGTGTACTGTGAATAATTATGTATATATAAATACACACTCATGCATGTATATATTTAAGATTTTTTTAAATATTTATATATAAAATATTAATATTTATATGTAATATAAATTATATAAATATATATACAGTATATACATGCAAATATATCTTAAATATATACATATATGTGTGTTTTCAAATATACATAATTATACGCAGTACACACACAAATATATTATGTAAACAAACTTTTATTTTGGATGCGATTAATCGTTTTGACAGCACTAATATATATATATATATATATGGAAAATATTTATGTAGATCGTACATAGAATCTAGAAGCAACTTTACATTAATTGTTGCATCAATTCAATAGCATAATTTATGTACAAATGAGTTTTTGAATGATATTGCATTAAAATGGCCCATTGTTAATACTGTGTCAACACCTTATTAAATAGCTAAATAGGAAACAGGAGACGAAATACTGAAAACAGCTTAGACCAAGTCATGTGACACCAACGCAGCACTTACACCATTACACCTACACACAATCCAGTCATAGTGCCGGTGCGAAAAAGCTACGAACTGAAATCGGTGTTAGATTGTGACTGGAATGCAAGTCAAAGTCAAAAGGTCCAGTGACCTGATCTAGAAACAGCCATACAGAGCTGATCGCAGAGCAGTTGTTTAATGAAACAGGCCCAGACAGTGTGTCCATACTGAGAGCAGCACAGGGTTCTGGAGGCATATGTAGAGATCAGGTGGACACGGGGTCTTAAGCGTGCTGAGACCACAGAAACCGGTCACAGCGCTCCAACATGGTCTGAATCAGTGCCCTAAAAAACAGTGAGAGAAAATGCATGATAACAAAAATTGTTAAACATGACCTACAGTCAAACCATAATGTATTCACCTTCAACATTTTCTCACATGATCACAGTTTATTCGCTATAGTTTAGAAAATGGTAATAAAATATGACAAGATCTCAGAGTTAAACTGTGTCAGAACAAACTAATCTTGATAATGTCAGATCACTTTGATAGAAAGGGATGTAATGGATTACACTCAACCAATCAGCTGTTCAATGCAAGTACACAATTAGATAATACCAGTTTAGCTCAAGCAATGACCAAGCAATGCTTCATTTTGTTCAGTCTGTGGTGTCAAAGGTCACATTAGCAATTAAAGAGAAAACACTTCAGCAAAACATGCTCAGCTCAAAGTGTCTGAATCATTTTGTCCCCAAATGTTTATCAATTTTACTGCTAGTCACTGTATGAAGAATTTTTGGGTATAATATGTCACAGTTGACTTTGCTATCCTCACTTACATAAACTAACTATAGTGTCCTGCACACACTAGTACAAAATTATATCTGCTGTCTGAATCATTTTTGGTTTGACTGTATATTCAGGATAGAATATAAGCATACTGCACAGTATATACTGTACATTGCCTACTATTTTCCAAAAAACAATTAGTTTGAAATGAAATATAAGCATACTACACAGTATATACACTGTACACTGCCTATTATTTTCCTAAAAAAATATGTTTAGAATGGAACACAAACATTCTGCTATATAATGTACACTGCCTATTTTCCAAAAAACAATGTTTAAATTTGAAATAGCATACTACTGTACTACTCTTACTATTTCTCCTATATCCTTATATGGCAGAAATAGTAAGAGTAGCATGCTAGCATGCAATTCCAAATTCAGCCAATCACTGCATCCCAATTCGCATACTATCCGTCCTAAATAGTATTCGAAAATTAGAATTAGTGTGTCCCAAATTGTAGTAAGTTGAGTATTCCAAAGATACCCGGATGGTCTACTTTTTCCGGTTAGACTCTGAAGTGCAGATCCGTGCACACTCTAATGTATAGACCTGCGCGGGACGAATTTTTCTCGCAAAAAAATACATTACCCTTTCCCACTCCCAACATTCATGTTTTGACCCACTCACACCTGCATAATAGTAGAAATAGATTTTTTTCTGTATGTCCATGAAACGGTTTCAAGTAATTTAACATAAAAACACGCGCGTGCATGGGTTGGCATGGCAGAATGTGTGCAAAGTGCGCTCCCTTAATAATTCCTAAAAAGCTGACATCTCAGTTCAGCGCGATCTCACAAATCTCTGTTATCAATGAAGCTGACTGCACAATGAATCTTTCATAATGTCTACACATTTTCCTTGTTATTGTCTCAGGAATTGCCAGCATGCAGAATTCAGCACTGAACAAAAACTCACTTTGAGTGGTGAGTGGATTCTATCTTAAATGCATCTGATTGGCCATTGCGTTCAAGAAATCAACACATATGTCTGTGATTGGCTACATTGCTGCAAAAACATGTAATAAACAGAAACTCTGCCTATGCTTGCGCCTGTAAATGCTTTTTATTTTGTTTTAGTTGTCCATGTTGCTTTTGATGAATAACGATAATACATTTATTGGTTTTTAGAAGTTTTATTTTTTAGATATTTCTATTTTGCGGGAGTCCCTTACCGCCCGCGCCCGCACTCGGCCTTCTAATCTAGTCCCGAGCCTTCTATTGCATTGGTATTCCCGCGGGAGAGCAGGTCTCTACTCTAACGGCTAATATTGCCCCACAACCCATTGTGAGTTGGATGAGGATTCGATTAGAACTACAAATATGAATAAAATGTGGATGTGTGAGTGTTGGTGTGAGTGATTAATTATCAGTATTTAACCTGACGAAAGGATATTTATTCAAAGTTATCCAGCTTATATTTAATCTGCAACAGCATTGTGAACTTCTGTAAAGATACGTCATTGACTTTAAATGTATCATTATGCAAATTGAAAACACATGAGGAGAGTCTCCGCATGAAAGACCCACGACTGGCAGATCAACATGCAACGTTAAATTGAATGTGGAGGATTTTAACAGTGACAAGATGATTGACAGGGCAGTTTAAACGGTGACGGGATGCACAGCGACAGAGTAGTCTGTTAAAGACGAAATTATAACAAAGTAGCGTGCCCCAAAGCTTGCCTACTCTTCTGCTACACACTCAAAAGTATGTACTTATTCTTCACAAAAACAGTACATAATTTTAGGGCATAGTATAAGTAGGCGAATAGTGCGTTCAGCATGGAAAACTAGTGTACTGCTTTACTCAAAACTACACTTACCTAAAGGATTATTAGGAACACCATACTAATACTGTGTTTGACCCCCTTTCGCCTTCAGAACTGCTTTAATTCTACGTGGCATTTATTCAACAAGGTGCTGAAAGCATTCTTTAGAAATGTTGGCCCATATTGATAGGATAGCATCTTGCAGTTGATGGAGATTTGTGGGATGCACATCCAGGGCACGAAGCTCCCGTTCCACCACATCCCAAAGATGCTCTATTGGGTTGAGATCTGGTGACTGTGGGGGCCATTTTAGTACAGTGAACTCATTGTCATGTTTAAGAAACCAATTTGAAATGATTCGAGCTTTGTGACATGGCGCATTATCCTGCTGGAAGTAGCCATCAGAGGATGGGTACATGGTGGTCATAAAGGGATGGACATGGTCAGAAACAATGCTCAGGTAGGCCGTGGCATTTAAACGATGCCCAATTGGCACTAAGGGGCCTAAAGTGTGCCAAGAAAACATCCCCCACACCATTACACCACCACCACCAGCCTGCACAGTGGTAACAAGGCATGATGGATCCATGTTCTCATTCTGTTTACGCCAAATTCTGACTCTACCATCTCAATGTCTCAACAGAAATCGAGACTCATCAGACCAGGCAACATTTTTCCAGTCTTCAACTGTCCAATTTTGGTGAGCTCGTGCAAATTGTAGCCTCTTTTTCCTATTTGTAGTGGAGATGAGTGGTACCCGGTGGGGTCTTCTGCTGTTGTAGCCCATCCGCCTCAAGGTTGTGCGTGTTGTGGCTTCACAAATGCTTTGCTGCATACCTCGGTTGTAACGAGTGGTTATTTCTGTCAAAGTTGCTCTTCTATCAGCTTGAATCAGTCGGCCCATTCTCCTCTGACCTCTAGCATCAACAAGGCATTTTCGCCCACAGGACTGCCGCATACTGGATGTTTTTCCCTTTTCACACCATTCTTTGTAAACTCTAGAAATGGTTGTGCGTGAAAATCCCAGTAACTGAGCAGATTGTGAAATACTCAGACCGGCCCGTCTGGCACCAACAACCATGCCACGCTCAAAATTGCTTAAATCACCTTTCTTTCCCATTCTGACATTCAGTTTGGAGTTCAGGAGATTGTCTTGACCAGGACCACACCCTTAAATGCATTGAAGCAACTGCCATGTGATTGGTTGATTAGATAATTGCATTAATGAGAAATTGAACAGGTGTTCCTAATAATCCTTTAGGTGAGTGTATAAACTGTACATTACTGTTTTTCTTGCTCTCACCTTTGCCGCTTCTCAGACATACGAAGCAGATCACAGATCAGCGTGGAGCGTGAACTGAGATCCACCTGTATCCCGCGCTCCTGGAGGGCCGTCAGGGCCCGGTCCGGCCCGAAGACTCTCACCAGACGCAGGATGATGTTCTCTGGGCTGACCCGAATGCTCCAGTCATTTGAAGTGTTCGATAGGTCAGAGGAACCATCACTCGTGTCATTACTGTTAGTGTCGTCTGAACAGGACCCATTAGTGCTGCTGGGCAGAGGTGAAGTGGGCGGAGCTTCATCGACTGAACTGATTTGCTGTGAAAGCTGGAGTAGCAAAACCCACTCATCAAGAGACTGAGGAGCAATACCTGTAGAAGGAGAAAGAGAGATATTTTAGATATGGTATAATAATGGGTTATTTAAGTGTCAGACAGACGGTCTCTTTCTGTCTGGGCAGTTCTTGGTTAGCAAATTAGACTTTACAATCGACAGTCTCTATCTTTGTCTGTTCATCTACAGGACGGTTTGAGTATCTGTGTTTGTTTTACCATCATCATCCTCCTCCTCTAGTAGTGTCATGTCGTCCAGTCTGCAGATGGCACTGAAAGCATCTGCTCGCAGCTGCAGCTCTCTGCACAGGTACAGGTAACCCATCCAATACCTGAGAGACAAATAACACAGTCACAGTTTATACAACTACCCATTCTGATTGAATTCTATCCACTGTAATTCTACACTGACCCATGAGCTCTACACATCTCCAGCATCTTCTGTTTAGAGGTCAGATCAGCAGGCATGCGGATCAGCAGAGACAGCAGACGCCCATAACCCCAGCTGAAGTAATGTGAGCGCCACCTACAGCACAGGAGACATTATAATCAGTGAAATAGCAATATAGTACAGTCTTGCTCAAAAGTTTACACACCCCTTGCAGAATCTGTGAAAATGTTAATTATTTTAACAAAATAAGAGATTATGTAAAATGCATGTTTTTTTTATTTATTTAGTGCTGTCCTGAATAAGATATTTTACATAAAATATGTTTTCATATAGTCTACAAGACCAAAAAATAGCTGAATTTATTAAAATGACCCCGTTCAAAAGTTTATGAACCCTTTATTCTTAATACTGGGTGATCCACGGCTGTTTTTTTGTGATGGTTGTTCATGAGTCCCTTGTTTGTCCTGAGCAGTTAAACTGCCCAACGTTCTTCAGAAAAACGGGGGAATTTTGAAAAGGATAAAGATGTCCACATTTTTCTTATTTATATTTAAATATCAATTTTTTTCATTTAATACTGCTCTTCGGAAGCAACCGAAGTATTCAAAAGATACTTACATGTTTCCTGGAAGACAAATTAAGTACAATTTACCTTGATTCTGGAGCATCAATGAATGTTTGAACCTTTTTTAATAGTTGTGTTTGAGTCCCTCAATCATCCTCAGTGTGAAAAGATGGATATCAAAATCATACAGTCAATGCTGGAGAGGGTTCAAATATGCAAAAGATGCTGGAAAACTGAAGCATTTGCAGGAGGACCTGGAGGATTTTCTGAAGAACGTTTGTCAGTTTAACTGCTCAAGACAAACAAGGGACTCATGAACAACCATCACAAAACAAAAAAACAGCCGTGGATCATCCAGGGAACGACACCCAGTATTAAGAATCAAGGGTACATAAACTTTTGAACGGGTCATTTTTATAAATTCAGCTATTTTTTGTCTTGTGGACTATATGTAAACATCTTTTATGTAAAATATCTTATTCAGGACAGTACTAAAAAAATAACATGCATTTTGTATGATCCCTCTTATTTAGTTAAAATTATTCACATTTTCTGCAAGGGGTGTGTAAACTTTTGAGCAAGACTGTATATATAGAGAGAGTACAATTATATACTTAATATTAATATTACACAGTATAAAAGTCCAGTGCATATTTTTTTGGGGGAAACATTTGTTTTACAGACATGAATGATTCTTCAAATGTGCTTTTTTAACAATATAGTTGCGTAAAAATTGTTTTGTGTACCTAGGCTGTCCGTCAGGAGTGAGTGTGTCATCCCTTAGTGGGGAATCATGGGATAACGCCAGTTCCAGCCAATCCTGTCGCAGAGTTTCTGGCTGGAGAAGAGAGCCCAAGAAAGACAGCCTAGTAGATGACAAAATAACAAAAACAAGAATACAATATCACAGTGTAAAAATGACACATACACAACCTTAACAATCATAATGACCACACATTAGGCTCGTTTCCACCACGGGAAATTTACCCAGGAACTAGGGACTTTGGGGTGGCACTTGGTGTGTTTCGACCGCAGGAACCGGGGTCTAAATTAAGTTCCGGGTAAACATTTCCCCCTCAAAACGGCCCTGCTTGCGGTAGTACTTTTTCAAAGTTCATGAACTTTCGGGGGTGGGACTTGAACATGCTGATTGGTTGAGTTCACGCAGAATTTCATTTCAACCTAAAAGTCTGTTGCAGTGCGTGCAGTAAGAGTTGTTTGCTATTTGAATCAACAATGGAGTTTAAAAAATACGACCGATGATGGGGTTCAGGCTTTATTAAGTTTATTTGCGGAAGACCAAATCCAGCGGGCTCTGGAAAGTCACGCGCAGCCCTACATCATCTTCACGGTACTTTAGACCACGATGGAAAGGCAGACAGCAGCAGGTCTGGGGGAAAAAAAGAGTTCCTGGGGCAAATTGTTCCGGGTAATTTCGGTGGAAATGGGGCTATTGTAAAACACTGTATAATGGAACATGGCCGTACCGCTGCTGCTCGGCTCGTGATTGGATCAGATTGTCCAGATAAGGCAGGAAGTGGCTGGGTAAAGCCATAGCCATGATGTCAGAGGGGAGGATTGTGGGATAGAACTGCGGGTAGGCACGAACGGCCACCTCCCCGTGCTTCTCATAAAGTCTATAGAAAGAAAGCAAACATTATATTCAATATAAATGATATATTCACATCTCTGCATGTGACAATATTGATAATATATAGATATACCAAGTGTATGTGTTGCTCTAAGTGATGTCAACTCACCTGTACAGATGTGAGAGGAGCAGAGGTGTGTTCCAGGGCTGAAGTTCTCTCAGACAGCGCAGAGACTTCAGCAGGTCGCCCTTCTGAATCCCTTCCACCACCTTGCTAGCCTGAGTGAACTCTACCACCCGCCACAGAATATTAAGAGAATTCATATTAAGGCATGACACCTCAGATGAAAAGGGGAAAATATACACTCACCTAAAGGATTATTAGGAACACCATACTAATACTGTGTTTGACCCCCTTTCGCCTTCAGAACTGCCTTAATTCTACGTGGCATTGATTCAACAAGGTGCTGAAAGCATTCTTTAGAAATGTTGGCCCATATTGATAGGATAGCATCTTGCAGTTGATGGAGATTTGTGGGATGCACATCCAGGGCACGAAGCTCCCGTTCCACCACATCCCAAAGATGCTCTATTGGGTTGAGATCTGGTGACTGTGGGGGCCATTTTAGTACAGTGAACTCATTGTCATGTTCAAGAAACCAATTTGAAATGATTCGAGCTTTGTGACATGGTGCATTATCCTGCTGGAAGTAGCCATCAGAGGATGGGTACATGGTGGTCATAAAGGGATGGACATGGTCAGAAACAATGCTCAGGTAGGCCGTGGCATTTAAACCATGCCCAATTGGCACTAAGGGGCCTAAAGTGTGCCAAGATAACATCCCCCACACCATTACACCACCACCACCAGCCTGCACAGTGGTAACAAGGCATGATGGATCCATGTTCTCATTCTGTTTACGCCAAATTCTGACTCTACCATCTGAATGTCTCAACAGAAATCGAGACTCATCAGACCAGGCAACATTTTTCCAGTCTTCAACTGTCCTCTTTTTCCTATTTGTAGTGGAGATGAGTGGTACCCGGTGGGGTCTTCTGCTGTTGTAGCCCATCCGCCTCAAGGTTGTGCGTGTTGTGGCTTCACAAATGCTTTGCTGCATACCTCGGTTGTAACGAGTGGTTATTTCAGTCAAAGTTGCTCTTTTATCAGCTTGAATCAGTCGGCCCATTCTCCTCTGACCTCTAGCATCAACAAGGCATTTTCGCCCACAGGACTGCCGCATACTGGATGTTTTTCCCTTTTCACACCATTCTTTGTAAACTCTAGAAATGGTTGTGCGTGAAAATCCCAGTAACTGAGCAGATTGTGAAATACTCAGACCGGCCCGTCTGGCACCAACAACCATGCCACGCTCAAAATTGCTTAAATCACCTTTCTTTCCCATTCTGACATTCAGTTTGGAGTTCAGGAGATTGTCTTGACCAGGACCACACCCCTAAATGCATTGAAGCAACTGCCATGTGATTGGTTGATTAGATAATTGCAATAATGAGAAATTGAACAGGTGTTCCTAATAATCCTTTAGGTGAGTGTATATAACTAAAGATAATCACCATACTTTCAAGTTCAAGTTGACTGATTAAGAATTGCAAACATTTTTTGTATTACAAGTTTTCTGAAATGTAATGTTTAAATATGCAAATTAGCCATTACTTTTTTTTTTAAAGAGCCAAAAAACGACGGTGGACGACATTAAAGAATGGCTTTTTATTGGGAAAAAAATAAAAAAAAATTTTAAATTGAACAATTTATTAAACGTTTAAAGTATACTTAAATATATAAATATAAATAAATACAAAACATTACAAATTCACAATAAAACCTAAGCCACCTAACTACAACAGGCCTAATTTAACACTAAATAACAGTTACAGTACTAATAACAGCAAAGTAGTCGTATTCTTGGTTATATGATATATGAATAAACTGCTCCCTAAAAACCTTCAGATTATAGATAGCAAGTAAACTGTGAAGTTTGGTGTATGTAAAGCTGCTGAAGTGGAGATTTCTGACTCAGTGCTGGAGAAAAAACTCATTACCTTTTAAAATAGGTATTGTGATTAAAATCTACAGATGCAAATAGATGCAATACAATTAGTCTATTGTAGATGTTTTCCTTCCTCTACTCTGAAAAACAAAATAGCATATTTTTTCCTGTAGTATCTTGCCTTAGCAGAATTGCAATAAAAAGCAGGTTTATTGATACAGGTAATATTCGTTTTGGTGAAAAACTTACCCAGCATGCCAGCGATGTACGACTTAAGCACCTCGCGGTGCTCTCTGTATCTCAGCATACACATTTTCCTCACTCTCTCCTGGTCCAACAGGAAGAAGTACCTCCTCAGGAACACGCACACACTTCCGACCCCTCCTCTACCGGGGCAGCCCATCTCCAGATAAAGACAGGCCAGCTGTGAGAGGTCAGCCTGGAGGTCAGGGGGCAGAGGTTTGGGGGAAAACAGCTGTATTAATTCAACATGGTTAGCAAAAAGTGGGAACGGTGCTCTGACGGGGGCAGTGGAACATGGGATGCTCTCTCCAAGGTCCTCTTCTTCAGTGAGGGTTGAGGATTCATCCAGGTTAGTAGGCGGCGCTGTTAAGATCTCTGGCTGAACCACGACGCAACAGGACATTGATGAAACAAGCTCTTCCTCCTCCAGGGTCTTCTCCTCTTGATGTGATATTTCTCTAGGTACGGTGTGATCCTCTGGACCCAGAACCCTCTCTAGAACCAGGGCCCAGTCTTGGAGCACATCGCTGAGACAGACGGGGTCCAGTAAAACCATGGGGTTCTGGATTTGAGTACTACAACAGACAACATATCAACTCAGTGTGCAGTAAAAGCATCAGCAACTACATGATTGGCTAGTCATTTCATGATGTATTCTGGAGTATGATATGCTACAATTTATCTAAAACTATTTTAAAGAACTTTCAAAATGTTTATTGAACTCATTATAGATGCAATTTATGACTTCACATTAACTGAGAGACTAAATTTGAGATTGGGGTGTAACGATACTCTCATTTCACGATTCGATACATATTATGATACTGAACTCACGATACAATATTATTTTGATACTCCAACATATGGTAAAAGGTTAACAAAAAAAATTACTTTTGGATTAAAATGCTACATTTGTGATTACATTGAGGGTGGAAATGAATAGTCTTGGACTTGGTGCTGGTAACCCAATGCACAGGACAATGGTTACACCTGAATAAAAATATTCATGATTCTGAATCTGGAAATACAGAATTATTTCAGACGAATATGCTTGCACTCTGTCACTGACTAGATATAATTAAAAATAACGTAGGCCACTTTTTACTGGTAACATAAGACATTTGGCATCAGGACCCACAAATATTCCGCCCATTGCATTATTATACATTATATTCAACCATGGGGTCGGAACCATTGTATGTGGGTGGGACAAGACCCACCCAATTTTTAAGACCAAGGATATTGGACCCACTCACTTTTACCGTCTATAATTCTGTTCACCTACCCCTAACCAATAAACACTTTATTATTAAACACACGTTAGACACTTTATTTCCACTTTTCGAATGTTTTCTTTTGACTTTTGTAATTTTGTCTGGCCCAACCAGACGTGTAGTAAACGACGCAGACTATTTGCACTTAATGTAGCCTAAATTGCATCTACTCTAGTAAAAATTCCGGGGGGACACAGCGCTTCACTTTTTCCACATTTTGTTATGTTTTAGCCTTATTCCAAAACGTATTTAATAAAAAAAAATTTGCTCAAAATTCTACAAACAATACCCCATAATGACAACGTGAAAGAAGTTTGTTTGAAATCTTTGCAAATTTATTCAAATAAAAAAAAAAAAAAAGAAAAAAAAAAAAAATCACATGTACATAAGTATTCACAGCCTTTGCCATGACACTCAAAACTGAGCTCAGGTGCTCCTGTTTCCACTGATCATCCTCGAGATGTTTCTACAACTTGATTGGAGTCCACCTGAGGTAAATTCAGTTGATTGGACATGATTTGGAAAGGCACACACCTGTCTATATAAGGTCCCACAGTTAACAGTGCATGTCAGAGCACAAACCAAGCCCAGAAGTTCAAGGAATTGTCTGTAGACCTCAGAGACAGGATTGTATCGAGGCACAGATCTGGGGAAGGGTACAGAACAATTTCTGCAGCATTGAAGGTCCCAATGAGCACAGTGGCCTCCATCATCCGTAAATGGAATTAGTTTGGAACCACCAGGACTCTTCCTGGAGCTGGCCGCCCGGCCAAACTGAGCGATCCGGGGAGAAGGGCCTTAGTCAGGGAGGTGACCACGAACCCGATGGTCACTCTGACAGAGCTCCAGCATTTCTCTGTGGAGAGAGGATAACCTTCCAGAAGAACAACCATCTCTGCAGCACTCCACCAATCAGGCCTGTATGGTAGAGTGGCCAGACAGAAGCCACTCCTCAGTAAAAGCCACATGACAGCCTGCCTGGAGTTTGCCAAAAGGCACCTGAAGGACTCTCAGACCACGAGAAACAAAATTCTCTGGTCTGATGAAACAAAGATTGAACTCTTTGGCCTGAATGGTAAGCATCATGTCAGGAGGAAACCAGGCACCGCTCATCACCTGGCCAATACCATCCCTACAGTGAAGCATGGTGGTGGCAGCATCATGCTGTGGGGATGTTTTTCAGCAGCAGGGACTGGGAGACTAGTCAGGATCAAGGGAAAGATGAATGCAGCAATGTATAGAGACATCCTTGATGAAAACCTGCTCCAGAGCGCTCTGTGCCTCAGACTGAGGCGAAGGTTCATCTTCCAACAGGACAACGACACTAAGCACACAGCCAAGATAAGTGGCTACAGGACAACTCTGTGAATGTCCTTGAGTGGCCCAACCAGAGCCTAGACTTGAACCCGACTGAACATCTTTGGAGAGATCTGAAAATGGCTGTGCACCGACGCTCCCCATCCAACCTGATGGAGCTTGAGAGGTCCTGCAAAGAAGAATGGGAGAAACTGCCCAAAAATAGGTGTGCCAAGCTTGTAGCATCATCCTCAAAAAGACTTGAGGCTGTGATTGGTGCCAAAGGCGCTTCAACAAAGTATTGAGCAACGGCTGTGAATACTTATGTACATGTGATTTTTTTTGTTGTTGTTTCCCCCCGTTTTTTATTTTTAATAAATTTGCAAACAAACTTCTTTCTCATTGTCATTATGGGGTATTGTTTGTAGAATTTTGAGGAAAATAATGAATTTAATCCATTTTGGAATAAGGCTGTAACATAACAAAATGTGAAAAAAAGTGCACTGGATGCACTGTAGTAGTTTAATGTAGTACTTGAATTTTTTCCTCAAAGTAATTTTCATTTTGGGTGAACTATACACAATACAGATTGGCACCATCCACGATACATATTATTGCATTTTTGTATTGTGATATATTGTGACACCGCAGGTCTATTAAAAATGAACAGCAATAGGCTAAAAAGCACTTTGAAAAAAATGGTGTATATAAAATACATAATTTCCCTTATGCATTAATGTATTCTAAACAAAGATCTTGAGAACATATTGATTATTGACTGCAAAATTTTGGGTTAGTAATATTTTTTAATGTTTTTGACAGAAGTCTCTTATGCAAAAATACAGTAAAATCAGTAATGCTATTATAATTTAAAATAAGTGTTTTCTATGTAAATATATTTTAAAAATGTAATTTATTCCTGTGATTAAAGCTGAATTTTCAGCATCATTACTCCAGTCTTCATTGTCACATGATCCTTCAGAAATCATTGTAATATGATGATTTGCTGCTCCAGAAACATTATTATTTTCAATGTTGAAAACAGTTGTGCTGCTTCATATTTTTCTAAAACCATGATGCATTTTTTTCAGGATTCTTTGATGAATAGAATGTTCAAAAGAACAGGATTTATGTGAAATGGAAATCGTTTTAACAATATAATTCATCATTGCTGATCTTACACAATTCTATCTCTCATTAATGTATCATACGTGAACATTCATTAGCTTATAGTTTAACTAGGATAAACATCTTCCTGTCTGTATGCAACAGTAGGAAGCAACTCACATGGCTTTCTTTGTGGCGTCCCTCAACTCCTGCAGCTCAGACTCCGAGTTGGACAGCTCAGCGTTCATTCTTACAGAGAGAGAGGCAATCAAAAACCAAAACACAAATAATGTAAATATATAAATCCATCAATAGCAGCAGTCAGACAACAGACTCACTCATGCTCGCCTTCCTCTTGAAGAGGGGTCGCTGTGGCTGTGACCTCCCCTTGAACGCCTTCCCTGAGGTCAGGCCGAGGCCATAGATCCGAGTTCATTTGAAGCGTGTTGATCTTCTCCGTCGTCTTTTTCACAAAGCTAGAGACACTGACATACACACATTTACAATTACAAAACGCTTAGATCATAACCAAGATCAGCAATGACTGTCCAAAACATAAGCAGCTGGTTTTCAAGTAAACAACGTCAAAAAACAAAAACAAAGAGAAGGAGAAATAATTGGTAGACTTGCCAATCACACCCATCAGCATAAAATGAGACAGTGTGTCAAGGACATATGTGACACCACGACAAAACAGGAAGTTACAGTTTTAAAAACAACCTGGGTATCAGCAGCTGCACTTTAATGAGCATTTGCGCTTCCTTATGATCCAGCCAACCAGAGCACAGCAGACTGTGTCTGGTGTGAAATTTAAGAGGAAATGAAATTACAATGAATAAAGGGGAATTTATGTGGTCAGATGTGTGTGTGTACCTGTCTCGAACAGCCTGCAGGGCGACTCGTGGAGGTTTTGAGCGGAAAGACAGAGGCAGAAACTGCAAGCCGAGGTCTGACCTGTCGCCCTCTCCACGCACAGACTGAGAGTCTTCAGGATAGCAAAAGGAGGAGTTGAAATGATAGAGAGACGAATGAAAAGAACGAGAATAAAGTCAAAAGCACAGAATAAAGCAGATAATAACGGATTCATCACATGACGAAGATCCGCTAGCATAATGATCAGAAAAATGAGCTCAAAACACCAGATAAATGACTAAACTGTTGCTCGCTGATGTTTTTAGTGTATTTTATTGCAAAGTATTTGACATACAACACACTGGCATACAATTAATACTATAAAAACATAAAAAAATTCACAATATTCAAAATTATAAATGATATTTTTTTGTCAAAAGGTGTAAACTGCAATATTTGTCAGTTGCTTGTTTTGGCTCTGCACGCAGTTAAATCACATTGCTCCCCTTATTGAACATCAAAATTGTTATTAAAGATCAAACAAATTCTGATTGGCTATGAGTTTGTTGTGTAGATTTTTTGCTTTCAGCGAGGATGCGAAAATTAAACTTATTTGTTTCTGGTGTTATTCTCCATGATTCATCCATGCATGCTACTCCAAATGGAAAACAAGAGTATGCTCTGCCTCCAAAATGGCTTTCCTTTTTGGCTGATGTCACAGTAAAAGAAATTAAGTCCCACATTTTTATTTCTTGTTGATTGAAATGACTAAAAATGGGTTGCTCTAAGACACAGTGTTACAGTTTCTGTGTAGTTTTACATGCTAAATAGTTATGTGTTGAAGAAAGTCCCTTTCTGGTCATTAGTGAAATGTGAGCGGAGTACTTATATCAGTACAAGAGAGTCGAACTCTACTACTTCCCTTTTAGGTTTGAAATCGACCTCTCTCTATCTCACCATTGTCCACCTGCTCTTCCTCAGTGAAATTGAACTCCTTCAGCCGCTCTTCCTCAAGCATCGATTGGTTGGCGAGGGAGTTGGCGTCATCATCTGATTGGCTGCCTCTTCGGCTGATGACGCGGTAGATGCCGCAGTCCAGAACGTTAAAGCTCTCCTGCACAGCAGGAAGAGTCATTTAGCATTTAAAAAAATTTGTCTATACATATGCCTTTGTTTTTGCACTCACGTGCGAGGAAATGCTGCTCCTGCGGCTGCTGCAGGCGGAGTCCAGTGGCTCCAGTTTGCTGATCACTTCCTCCAGCTGACCAATCAGCTGCTGCTGGGAGGCAGAGTTTAGCTGAGCCTTGAGTTGCTCCAGTCGATCAATGGGGAGGGACTTCCTGGCCTGAGGAGGAAATGCAAAAGAGAGAGACTATTTTTGGAATGGAGAACTAGTGTAATATTTAATGCACAATGAACAGTATTTACTACCTCTTTCTTAAACTAGTATGTAAAATAGTAAAATGCATGCTTAATGTGTTTGTGTGTACCCTGGATGTAATAATGGTGTGCTGAAACATGCAGCAGACGGTGGAGCCGAGCGTCCAGTTCTCCCTCTTCATCAGCCGCTCCACACAGCGCTCAGGTGACATCAGCAACAAGTGAGACAAACGTCCGTCACCATGAAGACAAAATAGCTCGTTACGGAAAACTGAAATCTCCACCACATCTATAGAGAGAGGAAGACAGATATGGATCCAAGTGCTGTAAAATTAACAAACTGGCCATACAATGTATTTTTTTAAAATATGTAAAAATAAATATTAGTTGTATATATGCAGTACGGGTCAAAAGTTTGGAAACATTACTATTTTGAATGCTTTTGAAAGAAATCTCTTATGCTCATCAATCCTGCATTTATTTGATCAAAAATACAGAAAAAAACAGTAAGATTGAGAAATATTATTACAATTTAAAATAATGGTTTTCTATTTGAATATATGTAAAAAAAAAAAAATTCTGTGAAGCAAAGCTGAATTTTCATCAATTTTTTTAACATGATCCTTTAGAAATCCTTCTAATATGTTTCCAACATTGATAATAAATCATCATATCAGAATGATTTCTGAAGGATCATGTGACACTGAAGACTGGAGTAATGATGCTGGAAATTCAGCTTTGCATCACAGCAATAAATTATATTTTAAAGTATATTAAAATAGAAAACCATTATTTTAAATTGTAATAATATTTCTCAATATTACTGTTTTTTTCTGTATTTTTAATCAAATAAATGCAGGATTGATGAGCATAAGAGACCTCTTTCAAGTGCATTACAAATAGTAATGCTTCCAAACTTTTGACCGGTACTAATTAACAAATAAATAAATAAATGAATAAATAAATAAAATTAATTGTTAAAAAATTTTATGTTTTATGTTAATTAGGTTGCTTTTTATATTATTATTTATTTATTAACATAAATATATAACTATGTTAATTTTATAATAAATGTTACATTTATAATAAATAGTTTTAGGAAGACAGATAAAGATCCATGAGCTATAATAACATAAAAGAGGTAATAAAATATATATTTTTTAAAAATATGTGAGCAAGTATATTTTGGCGTGAATATACTTTTGTGCATGTGTCACTTTCATGACCTCTCACCTTTGACCTCTGTCCACAGCAGAACCTGACCACTGTGAGGGGTGAAGATGTAGATCGCCGAATCCGTCCAGGTGAGCAGATTTTGATCTCTAAGAAACACACACAATTCTCAAGTCAAATATTAATGCCAAAACCCTTTCTAACCTGCGAGACGTTATCTTCACAGTCATAATACACACAGCAGACATGAAATACTGTGCCTTTACTAAAGAGGTCATGTGTTATTATAATACAGGAAGTGGTTACCCAAACTGAAGGAGTCTTGGGAAAGCCAGAGACTGTGGATTCGTCTGTGCAGGATTGAAATGTGGTTCATTCCTGAACACAAGACAAGTAAAAATACACAACAAAAATGTAAAGAGAGAAAAGGAACTGAGATACAGAACTAAGAGCCAAAATGACAAACACTAATGATGTTACAAGTAAGTGTTAAACACACAAACACACACTTGTAAGAGATGAGGGGCAGCGGTGGGCAGGCCAGCGGCTGTTTGAACTGGTGTGTGCTCAGGACTTCTCCACTGAAACTGGCTTCCCATATGCGGGAGCCGGGCCGGGCACAGAACAGCAGGGGAGGAGGTCCGCCTGCCTGACCCCGCTGACCCTGCAGGAGAAAACACGCCCCAAACTCTCCGTCTCGCTCTTTATTACCCACACGCCAGAACTTCTCCCTGAGAGAAAGAAAGAAAAGACTGAATTTACTTCTTAAAAGTATGTACATGCATTAAAAGGGTCCTAATATGCATTTTCAACTTTCTTTAGTGTGTAATGTTGCTGTTTGAGAAGGAAAAAGGTCTACAATGTTACAAAGCGCTAAGTCCCTCCAGTGGGAGTTATTCTCTATATCAGTGTCACTGTTTCAGAACACCCTGAAACGCCTTCATTGCAGTCTTGAATTTTCTTTTAGGAACGAACACGCCACAATATTCCTCATTTAAATAATTAGGTATATGCAAATAAAGGGGTGTGGCCTAGTTGAGTTAGTTAGTATTGTGTTGAATCAGCAGTTATGGTAAGGGGCGGGACATTTCCCAAACACGCTCAAAGCACTTGACCAATCACAACACACTGATGCAGCCGACCAATCAGAGCACAGTGTGCTTTTCAGAAGGAGGGGCTTCATAGAGACAGGAATTAAACAGAGCGTTACTGACAGACTGGGAAGAGACGAGCTGCAACAATGGAGAATATAGGGAAAAAAAATTCTTGAACATTTAAGCATGAAAACCTATTCTAGTAAACCCAAAAACAACATCAACACTTTGAAAAGGGGTATAATAGGTCCTCTTTAATATGGAAAGTTTTCAGATGTACTGTATTTTATTTAAATTTTTTGTTTAATATACATTTTAATCTAAGTTATGGTCTGAAGACATGGGTGTGATGTTAAAATAAATTTGATCAAATAAAGAGCCCAATTCAAATTAAATGGTACATTTGTGTCTAGAATTCAAAGTGAACAAATATTTTTTAAACTAATAAAGTGTTCCCACTCTTTTTCAGCGATCATTTTCCAGGACTTTTCCAGGATTTACATTTTTTTTTTACTACGGTGAGAATAAAAGACAAGGATCACGCCCTAAAGTAATTCATTGCTCTCAAAGTCTTTACAAGGCATAGTTTATTGCCATGACTTAACTACAAAATCAGTTTTTAATATGAGCTCTTAATCATACATTATGACTATTGAAGCTTGTTTATGCCACAGAATAAAAAATAAAAAAGGTAAGTGCAACTTTTTATCTCGCTATTCTGACTTTTTCTCTCGCAATTGTGAGTTATAAAGTCAGAATTGTGAGAAAAGTCAGTCTTTTTTTCCTCAGAATTGGACTTTATAACTCGCAATTGTGAGAAAAGAAGTGAGATTTGCAAGATATAGGCTAAACTTGCAATTGCGAGAAAAAAAGTCAGAATTCACAATTTTGACTTTATTACACACAATTGCGAGTTTATATCACGCAACTTTCTGCAACCTTGTTTTGGGCCAGTGATAAACTCTTTGTTTTTTTTTTACTTTTTAAAAATAATTTTCCAGGACATTTTACATTTTCTCAAATTTTCCATGTGTTTCAAGGTTTTCCAGGACGAGTGGGAACCCTGTAATAGTGGGTAACAGGACATGTGTTGTCCCATGTTTCCTGCCAGCACACACACACCTCTCTGTGTCACACAGGTAGCAGCGGCTGAGAGACGAGACCGCCAAGTGTCCGTCCGTGTACCCTAGCTGGACAACACGTGAATCCACTGTGGTGATGGTCTGAACTGGGAAGATCACAAACGCAGAGCCCTGTTTGGAAGCAAAACCAAACCACAAACAAACACACAAGCATAGACTCAAAATCACTCAAATACACTACCTTTCAAAAGTTTGTGATCAGTATGAACATGTGAAAAAGTTCTTATACCTTCCCGAGTTTAGACGACCCAGCCCGGACGCAGGACACTTTTCCTCCAGCATCTCCAGCAAACACTCGGTGGGCCGCGGTGTCCCAGCACAGAGATGTTACCGTCTGTCCGCGGTGCTCCCAGGACACAGAGACGCGCTCAGGACGGCCACGCCGCTCCAAATGCAGCTCCCACACCACCACCACACCCTGACTGGGGTACACACGCAACAAAAGCATCCAGATTGGCATCCACAAACACCAGGAGCACATATAAATGCAGATGGGGCGAACATGAATACCTTGTTGCTACAGCGATAAACTCCTCATCATGGGGGCAGCATGAGACCTGCGTGATTGAGCCTTCCTGAATAAAGAAGAAACAAAGAACAAGTGCTGAACACTTTAATTTTCACTCAGAAAACTGTTATGGCTGATAGTATAAATCTTTCTTTTTTTAAGAGCATCCGGAGTCATTAAAGGGGATGTCTAATGCTATTTCATGCATTCTGACTTATTTACACTGTTAAAGAGTTGATTCTCTTGCTAAACATGGCCAAAATAAAAAAAAAACGAGTTCGAAGTATGACGGAGTATTTCTGTGCCAAATACACTCCTTCAGGATTCAAACAAGTTTTTTTCCGAGTATGGCGTCATAAATGGTGGGATTCCTTGTATGGGCACTTCTCCCGGATGCACACACACACACACACACACGCACACATCAACCAGAGCGTGAGCAAGAGCGCGTCCATCAATGAGCTTTGTTCAGGTTACGGGAGCCGTCGGCAAGGCTGTCATTTTGTTTTTAGACCACAAAATCAACAATGTCACTAAATAAGTGTGTTTCTGGTTGTGAGGGAAAGATAACCTTGTTCAGCTTCCCAAATAACCCAGCGTTAAGGAAACAGTTTGGATGCAGTTTGTTTTTCCGGAGCAGCAACGGAGTTCTGCAAGTGTGTGTGTTTGTTCCCGGTCATGAATCGAAACCGCAGGCGGTGAGTGAAACTGCATCAAATGTGTGTGTTTTGTTGGCAATCGGCACTCATCAGTAAAAAACTAAAGAACTAACTAAATAACAATATGATAAAACTAAAGACTCTTCTGAGATATGAAGGATGCAATACTACTCTATAGGGACTCAAGATGAACATGAGATTGGCAGAAACTGTGTGTTATGTACCCTTTAACGTTTACGTATGTGATGTATCACAGCAATCAGACTTTTTTTTAAATCTCTCCCTATTTTTTTTACTCGTCTGTGAACACTTCCTGCTTCCTTGCTACTTAGAAACCTTGAAAAACACTCAAAGCAGAGCATGATGTAAGATGATACCAATACAGTCGACAATAAATCGTGCATCACTACTCCGTTTGACTGTGTGATCAATAACTACTTCACAGTGCCAATAAAAGACAGGAAGAAGCAAACACGTCATGCATATACTATTGCAGACTGCACAAAGATTAAACACACACATGCAAATGCGTTCATATCTAATTGATAACATTGAACAATAGTATTTCAACACTGCTGATTAACTGTGTTAAAGGAGAACTTGTGAAATGGGTTGGTTGTGTGTACTTTGTGTGTGAGAATGAGTTTCTGCTTCCAGCCGTCTCTCTGGATGAGGTGAAGCCCTCCGGCAGACGTGCCCAGAGCCAGCCACTTCCTGGACACGGAGAGGCATGTGCACTGAGGGAGACACAGACAGTGAGAGAAAGATATTAGAGTGAATCTCACAAAATGCCCAGGTCACATTTCGTCATGAATTTAGAAATAAATAAATATAAAATTATTGTTTGCTTAAAGAAAATAGCCACGAAAATCATTTTCATGACAATTAAGCCACCCAGTCGTCATTACCGTAATGCAACAAAAAAATCCTCATATAATGCAAAAATATTACATGCAACATTTAAATCTGTATTCTTATATTAATTATAACTATTAAATAGGCTAGTCACATTTTTGTTGCACTACTGATAATTTATAAAAAAACACAACTGATAACACTACTGATAATTAATATGCTTTAAATATTGTAGAAAATTGCTATGTAGATAATTTTTTTGACAATTAAGCCACCCAGTTGGCATTACTGTAATGCAACATAAAAATTATCCTCATTATTAAAATGCAAAAATATTACATGCAACATTTAAATCTGTATTCTTATATTAGTTAGTTTCAAAATCAAAATGTTATATATATATTAAATAAATAAGTACTTATTTTTCATTTTAATCAATTTAATGCTAAGTATTTCTTTAATTTAATTTTAATGTCACAATGCAAACAATTTTAATTGCAATGTTCTTAATGATTTTTTTTTCTTTTTTTCCTTTTGGTTTTGGGATGAAACTTGACCCGAATAGCCTATGTTTTGATTGATTCATCTACTAAATTATTCTAATAGCATGAAATCAAATAAATTTAACGGAATCTGAAAGATGTTTAAAAGGCACAATATGTAAGATTTTTGGATTAAAATATTTAAACAGTATTATATATTTTGTTGACTTGTGTACTTACATTATCCCTAATGTTAGTACACAAATGTTTAAATCCAGAGAAATAAGCAATTTTAACCAGGACATGGACCGTCATCATACCCGCATTACCCTCGATCTACGAGGGTAGTAACCATGGAAACACCAAAGACGCTTTAATATATTATGCGTTTTATTAGACAGGTGAGCACCTGTTTAGATCATTCATGGACAGAAAGCCAATCATTGTTATACAGCTCAACACAGTTAGTCTTATTGTTTAAATCTGGTTTTCTTGATTTACCATGATTTACCATGCCTAATATCGATCTAGCTCACTTAGTGTGAACAAGTGTCTCATAGCAGCTGCCGAGCGAACGCACAGAGAAGCATTATAACATAACTTTCAACACACTCAAATGTGTGTAATATGATAAAACAGCGCTCCGTTACCTTTCATACACATGACCAGAAAACGTGGAAGCGCTCGTCTACGGCATAATAACAGCTCTGTGAAATCAAGCCGTCATCAAGATACGCCTTTGTTTTGAATAAGCGACATCTAGTGGCAAAAAATTACATATTGTGGCTTTAATGAATCTCCTTCAAAAGTAAACAACACCAACCGCAATTCAGGTCAGGTTGGATAAGAGTTGCCATAAAAGCCGTTGCCATAAAAGCCGTCACAATAAAAGCGTCAACTCTTTCACAATAGCTGTGGTAGTGGAGTAGGTAAGTGCGTGGGTTACTTTGATTCGTCCCGAGTCCAGTCGCAGGGCGGAAAGGAGGGGGTCCAGACAGTCAAACTCTGCCAGGACATGAGTGCAGGACTCCACAGGAATCACAGGAATCATCCTGCACCGGCCTGAGAGGAAACAACAATAACATTGGCTTTTTAGTGGGAATCATTAGTGAATGCAGCATGTTTGGCTAACTAGACAGTACATTTTGCAGTATATCCTCCTCGGACCCAGGAGGAATAGACTTTTGTCCTCTGTAGTGGACATTATATTTTAGTGAATTTCTCTGACATCATACGTGTCACAGTTTTAAGTCTGGATGTCCTGTAAAGAGCACATTCAGGGATTTTCACAGATACCAAATGTTTGATCAAATTTCACACTCTTATGGAAATATGGTAATACGTTGTAATTATTTAAATCTGACTAATTTTTTAATTGTTTGTCATAAATCAACATCTCAGGAAAATGTTGTGTGGTCTCAAATCAAAATATGACTTCCTGTTATGAAACAGAGTGTCGATTTCATACATGTCCAAACCAGGACTTAAATCAGGTTTATCAGGCATTTTGGGAGACACATGGAGTAGGGAAAGAAATTATTTCAATATTCCTATGAAATATTAAATATTATTATGAAAATCTTGCCAATTACTACTCGCATTATTACACTTCTTTTTCCATTACATGTTGCCCCAAGAATACATTAATATGCAAATTATAGATACATTGTATATAATGGAAAAACCTGCTTATGCATTACATTGTATTCTGTTATATCTTTCATCACATAGTTGAGAAACATCTTTGTACAAAGTTTGGTATAAAAAAAATCCTGAAACCTAACAATTGATTGGTGATTTAAAACCAATTCCTATTCATGTGTTTTTATTTTTTTAAATGAGTCCCGGTGTCTGTCCTCTACAGAGGACATAGCATAACATATGCTATAAAGTATAATTGTTATTTTTCCATTTTTTCCCCTGGTTCTCAGGAGGACATCATAGATGCATTTTGCATAGATTTGATATCACAAGCGTGTTCCAAACACGCTGATTATGCATCCATGGCATGTTTGAACCAATCACAAAAATATTGTGACCAGGTACAGAGACACTGAAACAGATGATTCAAGTGCCCTAAAAATGTGGCAGCACAGGGAGCTCACTAGGTTGAGACACAGCCTTCCTCAGTGTCATATGATTCCAGGGAAATCCAATTGAAAAGGCATGACTACCACACATTTTTAGTGATTTTCCTTTGCTTTCCCACACAAACATAGTTCCACTAAAGGACAATACAACACAAACTACATTCCTGTATAAACGATATAATATAAAGCAATGCCTAAACGAACCAAATATACAACAACAAAACAAATCTCAATTACATGATTATTTTTGGGAACTTTTATTCTCTTTATTTGTTTTTCACACATTTGACAGTCAGCAGAAAAGACAAAACGCGTACTATCTAACACACATACACACATGTTACCGCTTCGTTTTAAACACTTATTTACAAGAGAAACACTTTATAAAGGCGAATCTAAAAGTTAGACGTTATAAATCAAACCGACGCGTTAGCCGATTAGCATGACTGTCAATCACGAGATCCGAGTTCAAAACTCGCCGAAACAGCATAAAACATCGAATAAATCTAGTTTTGTTTGAGTTTTTGTGGTTACAAAAACAGTTTGCTTAAGGTCAAAGTTGACCCTGAGCTGGAAATTTAGGGACTTTCACAATTAACGTTTTAGTTTCTACTTCTCCTCTTCATTCTTTCCTTAAATGCTTAAGTTAGTTATATCAACGTTATATAACCTTTGAGGCCACATAAAAATAGACGTTTTTTAAACGTTATTTATTTTATAAATAAACTTATTCGAGTTGCTAAATGTCACCTCAAGCATTTCAATCAAGTATTTAACATGAATTAATATGTATAAAATCGTGTTTTACCTCCACCTGAGCTCCAGACGCATTTAAATCTCCGAAACTTCCAGAAATGTAGTCAAAATTAATCATTTAGTGTGTAAAGTGACGATCATGTGTGTTTTTGCGCCACTGTAATTCCTGCAGTGTGTTTGACAGCTGACTGGAAACTGACCGGCGCTACTTCTCCATAGCGCTCCATTCACTGTGACGCGCAGTGATTTACACTCGCGCGGGGGACTATTTCTGCCGCCTTTGGACATCACTCACTATCAAATACTTTACATACTCAACTAAATATATATCTTATATATCTAATCTTATCATGCATAAAAACATTTAAGTGTTATCTGAACATATCTGCTTTACAAACAAACGATTCTCACAGACGCGTAGGTGTCCAATCAGTAGTTTGGCGTCCATTGGTCCATTAGAAGCTCTGGTTGGTATTGATTGATATTTGAGACGCCCAGGAGAATAAAGCCTGTTCCATCACCAGCAAGCAAAAATAGCCAGGACTTGACCCTCAAACATCTTACGCCCTTGTAGTTAATGTACCATATTCAGATATAGATGTAGGAATTGTATTATAAAGAGAGCAATCACCAAATGCAAGCACAGAATGGCTAAACTGTATGGTGGTTCTTGAGAAGTTAATACAACAGTAGTATTGATTACTGCATACAGTCTGAGAACAACACAATAGAGTTAACTTAGTTACAAATGGGTTTAACATTTGATTAGTGACCTACTGTAAGAAAAAAACGGTGCAGAATCTTCATTTTTACCTGCCCAAAATCTCTGTAAATGAAGTTGCTTAATTTGTAGTAGACATTATTCGTGATAAACCATGTCTGGAAGAAGCGTGTGGCAATTGTTCTATGTGTACATAGATTGTTTTCAAACTGAGGACCACAAACTTAGAGAAAAACAGTGAAAAATGCAATTCCTGTCCCTGAAAACATTTAAAATACAGTGCTTCCTCTTCAGGGTTTTCATGGTGTAATGTAACAGCTTCCTCGCCGTTGGTTAACCGAGTACTTTGAGGAAGCTCTTTTAAGGAAACACACCAATTTAACAGTTTAAATCTTGACTTTATTTGAAATAACATCCACAACTCAGTGCAGCTAGAGAAGACACATTATGAAGCAGTGCGGATGAGCGTGTACACGTGTTTGTGGCACACAGATCAGTAAATGCACTACATAGAAATTATTATTATCATCATTATTATTACAGTATTGCTATATCCCCTCCCCTTGGCGTGTCTTGAGCCTCTGATTTCCAATCAGCCTCAAGTCTCGGGAGATTCGAACAATATCCGATTTGTAAAGAGTCCTCCTTATCATTGACTTAAAAGCTTTTCCCTCAAACCGAGTCCTTTGCATTAAACATTATAAGTTCCTGAGATCTTTCCATGGTATTACTGAGCCAAGTTTGGTCATTGTAGAAATACAACTGTTAAAATTTCACATCTTACCTAGGAAATGAAATTATCCACTGAAAAAAAAAAAAAAACGTGAAAGGCAAAAAACGGAACGGAACGAACAAAGTAAAGAGAGAAGTAAATAATTACAGTTATTTATGACTGGCGCAGCCTATCTCCAAGTGGACCAATAAGATGACAGAATTTGCTCTCTTCAAGCCCCTCCCCCAGGCAGACGTGCGCACTAGCACCTCCAGCTCCGATTGGCTGGAAAATCCGCCCATCAGGCCCCAGTCGGCCCAAGCTGGGAGAGTGTGTCTTTGTTCCTCTCCCTTTTCTTTTAAATTCACCCAGTCTTTTCTGTTTTTCATCTTTTCCTCACAGTCTCCTCAGGTTTTTCGCATCATTCGCCGCGTTTGCCAGGCTTGGAACTTGTTGTACGCAGCCTGAAGCATTTCCTCCAGGTGGCCCGTTAGCTTTTGCAATAAGAAACAGGAAATTACTATGTAGTTCCACTGTAAGTGCATCGGAATATTTATAAATGCTCTTAAAAACTCGGAAACTTTCACACAATATGAACAAAAATATCAAAAAGCACTGTTTATATATGAAAAAAATCCAAAT
This sequence comes from Rhinogobio ventralis, assembly GCA_039654625.1. Classification (NCBI taxonomy): domain Eukaryota; kingdom Metazoa; phylum Chordata; class Actinopteri; order Cypriniformes; family Gobionidae; genus Rhinogobio; species Rhinogobio ventralis. The sequence goes on from CM077216.1 coordinate 5,354,874, forward strand.
ACAAAAATCACACCGGAAATTAGACACTTTAAACCTCAAATTGCATACATTTTAATGCGGAAGAATTAAAATATGTAGTTATTTTACATATTATTTATTTTACAAAGTATACGTCATAACATGTCACATCTTTTATTTCAAGAGCTGCTTTACAGCAGAATTGAACTCTGTTTGCATCATTAAAACATTATTTTCCTGTTTATCCCTGTAAAGCTGCTTTGAAACAATCTGTATTGTATAAAGCACTAAAGGTGGTAAATAAATAAAGGTGACTTGAAATAAAGGTGACTCAAAAGTGTTGTTTTGTTGTAGGGTCACTTAAGGGTCAAACTCGTGATCCTCAACAGTCAGAATAGGATACTAAGCGTAACTTTAATGAAAGGAATGTACTATATTTTGTTTAAATAATATTTATTCTTTAATATTTTGTATTTTGAGGGGATTTCATGCACCTCATCTACAGTGTTCAGGGTTCACCTATAAATTATGCACCATATATTTCTATATAAATGTAATACAATTATTTTTCCCCCTCCAATATTTGTAAGCTAAAAATAGAGGAATGTATTTAAAATCCAATGCATGGAAATTTTTTAATAAAAAATAATACATCTAACAATACAGTGAGTGGAAAAACAAATAATGTAGCATAATAGAAACAATAAAAAAATTCCAAACAATATTTTAAACATTTATAATATAACTTTTTCCACTATATAAATTAAGCTGGGTATATAGCTGGGTTTTAAAATATCCCATTCATTTCCTATGGCAGTCATTGACCTCAAAGGTCCTGTTTACAGCTGGTATTAAGAGGCGTTTTGGTCGATCGGATCACAAGTGGGAGACACATTCCCGATTAAACACCTGGTGTTTTAATCCGTCTCTTTTGTCCACTTTCAACCACTTCTGTCCTGATTTCTTTGAGGGGAGGGTCTATGGGCGGGTAAATGTATGGGCTTTTTCAGATCTTTCAGTCTAATGGACGAAATAAGCTCACGCAATTTACATGTTAACACGCCTGGAGATGACAGAAAAACACATGGGGAGCATCAGCTTTAGTATCTGCTCTGACAGACACAAGACCAGCCGAATGCTGTGAGTGTGTGTTAGAAATCAGGAATGGTGAGAGAACATTGTGCTTGGTACATTTTTCATCTTCAAACCAAACTTGGGTCTCCAGCTGACAGTTTAAATCCTGTCTGGCTAGTGCACATCCCATAATGTTTCAGTCAGTAAAACACTTTAGATTAGGGTTCAATTCTCACTATTAACTAACTATTAAAGGGCCCCTATTATGGCATTTGAAAAGTTCCTATTTTTGTTTTGGGAGTCTCTATACTGAACCAGTTTTTCCACACAATTCTGGAAATGATAAATTCTGACGAGCATTAATTATTCATGTGAACTCTAAGTAGTATTCAGAGAATCCATTAAAGTAAATGGAGGGGGTGTGGTCAGGGGCGCGGGCTTACGTTAGTGCTCAAATACTGCCGTTGGATCTTGTCTTGAAAGGGCCGGAGCTTCGTCAACTGGAATCTCTCCAGGTTAGATTTCATCTTTATCACCTGTATGCAGGAGGGAGGGACAGATAAAACAAATCATGTTGCAACAAAACAACACAAGTATAAAAATATACTACTTCATTATTGCAGGTGCACTTCTTGACCTTCTCCTCCAGGAAAGGAGTGTTGACGGGGAAACAGGACCAGAAGTGTCGGAGCAGCTCTCCAGCGGCAGTGTATAAGTGCTTCAACTCGCTCTGAACATCAGTGGGCACTAACTCTATATAAATACACACAAAGAATGAATAGATCAAGTTAAATGGACAGTAAAATGCCTTAGTTAGACTTAAAATGCCTGGTTTAAACGTCTTTCAATAGCAGAGCGCATTAAAGTCTCTGCTGAGGGTACATTTGATATTGTTATAATGGGATGAATAGACAGTCTAAGGTCAAACACTGACGGTTAATGGTCTGTTGGCCTCCACCCAGCATCAGAACCCCTCCAGGTGACAGCGCTGTGATGGCGGAGCTCGCCACACTGCTTGACATCACCTGAAACACGCCAGAAAATAAAACACAGACTACAATACAAGATTCAAACTTGTACACACACATCCACATCAACCTCTCACGGGTGTACCTGAGTCAGGCGGGGTTTATAATTCCTCATCTCCTGCTGGATAATGCTGATGGAGTTGATAATGTCCTGACTGGTGGAGTAATGCTGCGACTGCAACGGAGTCGGGCCGTGGGAATATCTTAAAAATGTAAAAATACTAAAAATGAAGATCTGTAGATTATCCAAACATCTACATGGTGTCTGGAAGATACAGATTAAAGGCGTTGGGTGTTTACCTGTCTGATTTCTTCAGGTTCAGAGCGATGGTCTTACGCCCAGAGTCATTCTGAAGGTCATCATATTCTATGGCTTCCTGTAATTTCACCTGAAGAGCAACAAAACATGAAAATCTAGTTTTATTCACATTAAAAAAGACAGCTGATCAGCTAAAGACGAAAAAAGAAGGAAATCCGCAATTATTATTAATGTTTTTTTTTATATTTATTAAATGAATACAAAAATATATGCATACTACTGAACTGTAAAATTAAAATATCAAGTATTTATAATAATAATCAATAAAAACAACATATTATAATAAAAGTATTACTAGAGTTGTTGTTATGATTATTATGACCATTAATAACAACAATCATTATTATTATCATTTATTTTTATTCTATTTTACAGAATTCAAAAATCATACAGTATATATATATATATATATATAGATACACACACACACACACACAGCAGTGTGGTTTTATATTTATTTTAAATGGATTGTTCCAAAATACATATAACTATCAACATTATGACTAATAATAATTCATAATACTGAGATAAAAAGTTATGGCAAAAATTATGGCATAAAATTTAGGGATAAAAATCATGATAATGAGAAAAGTTGAAATTATGAGCTAAATGTAATTATGACATTAAAAGATAAAATTATGACAAAAAGACAGAATTGACAGAATTATGAGAAAGAAATAATTAACGAAAAATCATAATTATGACCAAAAACTCTTTATGTAGAAATTATGACTTATCTCATAATTATGATTTACTTAAAGGGATACTTTTTTAGCATTAAGCTTTGTATCAGTAGAAACCCGGTAGTATATTCGAATTACCGTGGTTCCCTCCCTCATGTCCCCCTGAGACAAGAGATTTCTGTATTTTGTGTCTGGAAAAAAACCTCAGATGATGCAAAAATCATCATTTAACGCCATCGGAGGCTTTTTTGGCCAGAGGCTAGAGACTTCAGCCACATAGTTACGCATGTTTTCAACCCACCCATAGGGGGTGGGATCTCACTCACAGAATGTACAAATAGTGTCACCGGCGGGGGCTTTTCAAATCGCTAATTTTAAACCAAAAGTAAAATGCGCATGGCCGCTCGGTCATTCATAACGGAGCAGTGCGGAGCAAAGCGAGTGTTTTCCTATGAAAGTTAAGCTTCCATAGGCATGAACTGAAAATGCGGCAGACTGGACACGCACAGTGAATGACAGTGCGGCCGTGAATGAATGACAGTGCAGCCGTGAATGAATGACAGTGCAGCCGTGAATGAATGACAGTGCGGCCGTGCTCATTTTACTTTCGGTTTAGAATTAGCGGCAATTCGGGGACGGGTTGCTTGAATTGTGGGTTCATTAGCCTATTATTCTAAATGAAAAACACAACAACAAAACGGTACAATGACAAACTCACTTAAATAGGCGCTTTTACATTTCGCTTTGAAACCAAATCTACTGCGATCATCTTGTCAATCAGCTCCTCACTGTCGTGATGAATGAGATCTGACTCCTGTCCTGCTGCGTTTGTGCGGCGACTCTCATTCGGCTCACACTGTATTGAGCAGACACGTTCAGTTTTTAATTGTAGTGTCTGTTCTCTAACTGAACTAAATTACTTTATTACTATAAAAATGAAAACGACGGTGGGGGCGATGGCCTCGTAGGACAGCAAAGCAAGTGCATTCTGGGAGTTGTTGTCTTTTATCCACATGAGCCAAAAATACATTTTCTGGCTTTTCTCAGTCTAGAAGGCACCAACTTCTAAAATAATTTCATATTTCTACTACATAAATGACCCATCTTTCCAGCAGTGAAATATCCCTTTAAGCATGATTTCAAAATATAAAACATTTAACATAATTGTATTTATAAAGCTACAGCGATTTTGCTAGAGGGGTCCGCTTTGTATCGTGCCTAACAACATCCATTAACCCTGGCAAAATCATTGCAATGGACAAGCTCGAGCGGTGTTTCACCTTTTTGAGTGGCGGCTGGAAGAAATCTGAATCTCTGGAGTTCCCATCAGTGCTGCTGGTCTCACTGGCTTGATCACTGGGAGCGTCCCTGTATAACACACATACAGAGAATATTAAATCTGTGACACATGCAAACAACAAACACCCACACTCCGCTGTTGAGATGCTTACGCTTTGCGTAGGCCGGCCGCCAGCACCATGGCACTGTGGTGGTTGAAGCGTTTGATTATGGCGGAGTTGCTGTTCTCTCTCAGTGATTTGTTTAAGGGGTTTGATGTAGTAGGAACTGTAGCTGTGCCGTAACCCTTCAGAGACACAAAGAGAGATCCAGTTTCACCAAACAATCCTACACACAGAAGAACTGTCATTTAAAGTCCAACATCACTCACCTCATCTAATGTCTTATCCTCAAGTGAAAGCAGATCCACCATGGGGTTCTTCACTCCTTGGTTCACCATAGATTTCTGACCTGAAAAATGTGAATAAACAGACTCATCAGAATACAGCTCACACATAGACACAGAAGAGCTATTTAACACACTCAGATGAAGTCAACAGTCCATGGAAGATTCCTTTAGAGTATATAAGATCTCAAAATAGTAACAGCACTTCATAGGTGCGCTACCCTTCTCATCCTGTTTGGCACACTCGGAGAAGATGTCCTGCTGGCCCGTGTTGATCCGATCCCTGTGGAAGTAATGAGACTGAAAGAAGCGCGTCCAGAACTCCTTCTCCGTCATGTTGTGAGGAACGTTTTCAGCGTATTTCTGCTTGACTGCAATCAAAGACAAAGAGAGAAAAGGGTCATATTCAACACTTTACAACAAATTCAAGCATTTTATTTGTCCCTAAAGTCCGCCTGAACGAGGTGGTCTCGGCCCGATTGCAAACAAACTCTGGGGCGGCTCGCTTGAGGTGTGAAAGCAATCCGACCCAACAGACCAAATGGTATTATAATTCATAACGGATGTGCTATGATAGCTATAGTGTCTGATTCTGTAAACACATTAGTTATCACAGTTAAAACCAAAAGAGCACCTCTTCATCTTAAAATGATGCGTAAATGCACTTCTCTTTGCGAGAATGCTGCCTTGATAAAGCCTTGAGTGTTTGTGTGTGTCTTGAAACAGTTAACCTCTAGACAGAGCTGGGAGATCCAGAGAGAGCATGTTTGAATTTGCTGCACGAATGTAGTATATAATTTAACAGCGGGAATGGCGGCTACATTCGTATAGTGTCTGCGTGTGTCTCGACAGTTACAAATAAAGCCACAATAAGCTCATGGAGCAAACTTGTTAATCATCTTGATGGATGACACAGAGGAAACTCTGACCAATCAGAGGACAGTTGTACTCGCATGTGACTTACGTGAACACATTTTGGTACGCTTTGAAAGGTTGCCTTGTGAAAGGGAACTCCTTTTTTGAGACTTAAAACAGGTTACTATACCTTTAAGACTACTAAATGTAAATGACATTTGTTATGATTGATTTAACCAACCTTTTATTGAAATTCTAACATCATGTATCCATCGGAAAACAATTCTGTCATAATTGTGACAAATTTTATGCAGAGATTTACTTAAGCATAATATTTTTTTCTTATGTGGTAGAAATGAGGAAATTATGACAAAAAGTCATGAAGAATTATGAGGAAAAAGTCATAATTATGAGAAAGTAATAATTATGACATAAGTTGAAACTGACAAAAGCCATAATTATGACAAATATTATGTAGAAATTATGACTTCTCATAATTATGTTTCACCTAGGCATGATCTTTGTCTTACTTATATGTGGCGGAAATAGGCTTCCATACAGAGTGCAATGTGAGAAGCTCAATGATAAAAAAGAGAGAGAAGCATAATTCAATACCTAAAGGTATCAATAAAAAGCTTTATGTATTTTTATGCGTATTAGAGTATCACAATGTTGGCTGTGTTAACTGTGGCAAAACAAGATGGGATAAATAGTGAGTATATTAGTTTATAAATGAGTTTTGTTCTAAATTTATGAGGATCCATATCAGTTCGGATGCCGACTTAGAAGGGAGCTGCTTATGTAGGCAGTGGACAGCAAGGCAGCTCACTAGGGTTTGAAACAGACACATCATTTGCACCGATTAAAGAGATAGCTTGATCACAATCTTTATCACATATCTCACCTGTAGGGTACGTTCTGAAGATCGACTCGATGATGTCAGAGGTCAGATTGTACCGCAGGCCGTTGCAGCCGTCTGTCTGTGGTCTGATGTCGGCCTGTAACCACGATGACAACATGATCATGAGGGGAATTTACATTGTAAATGCTCTCGTTAAATCACGATGATTATTATAAATGATTAATCCGTGCACATCATTTTTTTTATTTATCTTGTAATCTTTAATCAAAAACGTTAACCTCCCCACCCCCTCCAAGACATCTGTTCTCTTCATGACGTGTGTCTCTGACTGCAAAACTGCGTCCATGCAGTTAGCAACGCCCAACTTCCTACGATCCAATCAATTCCAGAGGCCGAAATCTAGTCCGGCCCTACATTTTTTCCTCATCCCAGAAGCCATTTCCCTTGGATATATATCACAATAGGGAAGAAAAAACTATCGCAAATTCAATTTCATACCGAATTTAAACTGTTAGCCTTGCAATACATTTAAACTCACCAGGAAGGCAGCAGAGATGCCCACTTCCTGTTTGTTGTTGATGGCAAGGGAGTGCTCCACAGAATTCAGGCTCAGCCGATTGGCCCAGAACTCCTCAGCACTGATCACCTGACTCACCACTAAGTCCTTATAGAGCTGGAACAGAACAGGGTCTTCCTGCAACATCCTGAAACAAAGCATCAACTGGAGGTCAACCAATACCAACAAAGAGAAAGTTAGGTGGCCAACTTGCTGATGTTATAGTGACATTAGGGTTGGGCCGATAGAAGTTGTTTCCGATAACAATACACATTACATTCAAAACAGTTCAATGAACACAATTTAAACACTAAAAAAAAAGAAAAGAAAAGAAAAACCTAAAGGTTTCCTCTATTCCATCCCTATCCCTATTTCAGGCACTTTGTGATTTTTCGCTTCTTCATGATGGATCGCTTCCTGTATTCCTCAGTTGTAAGTCGCTTTGGATAAAAGCGTCTGCTAAATTAATAAATGTAAAAATTTTATTGTGCAAAAAACGCCAAATTATAGGCTACTAGATGTTTTACACTAACAAAACCAATGATATACAAATGGCTGACTGCGATCCGCATCTGGACCCTGGCATGTTTCCATTCAGACCATGAGACAGAGCGGTAATACCATTTTCCTGTTTCTAGTTGAAGTGAGAAGAGCGTCAAAACAGCGGTGCGGATCACACCACAAGCACTCAGGATGGTTTGTGTTAATGATATTTCAGCACTATATTCTCTAGTTGTTTTATCTAAAGCCAAACGCACTTCATTGAAGCCCTTTCAGCTCCTTGCGTGTTCTCTCTTTCTCCAGACGCGCGCCACATTAACGGAGCTTAACGCTCAAACGCCACCGTCCATTGATATGTTTCACTGTAGACATCGTCTGATGCCAATTTGGTAGACATCGCCCAACCCTAAGTGGCATACAATTTAATGATGGCAAATGAGATGTATTCAAAACTTCACCTGTTCTTCTCCTCCAGCTCTTTATTGGCTTTCTTCTTGAACTTGGGCAGGAGCTGCTGTAGGAGTTCTTTGGTGGCGTCTCTGTCCTTCAGTGCTGTGCTCTCATTGGCGAAATGAAAGGTAGTGCTTTCTCCAGTGTGCAGAATCAGCTGGAGCTGGATCTTTGCCTTACCATCAGGACTGATCTTCTGACCTGCACAAGTCAACAAACAAACAATAAAATATATATATATATATATATATATAGAAATGGGCAGGAATAAAGATCTGAGCGACTTTGACAAGGGCCAAATTGCAAGGCGATTGGGTCAGAGGATCTCTGAAACAGAAAGGCTTGTGTGTTTGATCCAGGTCAGCAGTGGTGAGGATTTACCAACAGTGTCTGAGGAGGGACAAACACAAACTGGCGACAGAGTGTTGGGTGCCCAAGGCTCATCGATGCACGTGTGCAATGAAGGCTATCCAATCTGGTTCGAGCCAGCAGAAGGCCACAAAATTGTAATGATGGTTATGGGTGGAATGTGTCAACACAAAGTGCATCACACTCTGCTGCGTATGGGGCTGCAGACCAATCAAAGTGCCCACGATGACCCCTGACTGTCCAACGTCGAAAGCACCTACAGTGGGCACGTGAACATCAGAACTGGACCTTGGAGCAGTGGAAGAAGGCTGCCTGGTCCGATGGTCCGATCACGTGGACAGCTGTGTACGTGTGCGCCATTTACCAGGGGAAGTGATGCACCAGGATCACAGTGGGACGACGACGAGCTGGTGGAGGTAATGTGATACTCTGGTCAATGTTCTGCTGGGAAAACCTGGGTCCAGCCATTAATGTGGATGTCAATTTGACACGTGCAACCTACCTAAGCATTGCTGCAGACCATGTACACCCTTTCATGACAATGGTGGAAGTGGGATAGTGCACCCTTTCAGCAGAATAATGCACCCTGCCACACAATGATCAGGAATGGTTTGAGAAACACGATGAAGAGTTCAAGGTCTCAATGCCTCCAAATTCCTCAGATCTCAATCCAATCGAGCATCTGTGGGATGTGCTGGACCAACAAGTTTAATCCACGGTTGTCCACCTCGCAACTTACAGGACTTGAAGGATAAGAGATCACAGGGCACCTTCAGGGCTCTTGTAGAGTCCACGCCTTGACGGGACAGCGCTGTTTTGGCAGCACATGGAGGACCAACAGCATATTAGCTAGGTGGTCATAATGTTTTGTCTCATCTGTGTATATACATATACACTTTAGATTGCAAAATAACATCATTGGAGTTTTTAAACACAATTTTTACATTACCATATTTCATCACTAAACTTGAAAGTTAAAAAAAAATCAATTTCTCTATGAAGAAAATGATTGGCATTTCTATTGGCATGCATAATGTTGGTCTTTTAATGCCTGCTACAGACTGTGCGATTTCAGCAATCCTATAAGATCATTACAAATCACACTGTACGACATGGATCTAATAAACTTGGGTAGGACATGTATGTAGACTGTACGATGATGACACCTTCAGCATGTGCTAGTGGTAAACAAATAGAGCAAGATGAAGCGCACTTTGGCAATTGTGGTTTTTAAGTGCGCTGAAAAAAAGAGGAGGAAGCGAAAGAGGACCATAAGGACGCGGTCATGGCTAGGGAAAAGAGGCCAACTTGACATGCCAATTTTGCAAATGGAGCTTGAGGTATGTAGTTTTAAGTTTTAGCGTCATGCCGCGTCGATCAATACGCCATTTCATGTTGCATTTCTATTAGCTTGTCAGTAGACGTAGGTCGTAGCAGCAAACACTGTGAGATGATCGTGCTAATCTGACACTTTCAGAATATTATTGCAGGCTCTCTTTGGTCACAAGACCATGACAGCAGCCATCTTTGAACATCTCTCACTGTACGACCACAGGAATCACCACGATTGGTCATCTTTCATCTGGGACAGCCCAAAATCACTAAATGCGTACCGTGCATAAGGCATTGCTATAGGTATTTTAACACGTCAAAGGTTGCACCCGTGCCGTTCGTCTACACCAACCAAACCTGAAATCTGGGAGGAACTCACAGCGGATGTCGGCATACAGGTGGCTGACTGTGAAGCGATCCTTCCCTTCTGGACCCCAGGCGATCCGCTCCGCCATCAGGTACAGAGTCCCGTCCTGCTTCCTCTGACGGACCCTCTTCACCACCAACAACACCTCCTCGGACAGAGACGCCATGACTACAGAAACAAAGGGACGTCCAAACCTCATTAATAATGCAGGACATTCAGATCAAAGATTTATTATGTGAACACAAATTAAACCTCCCTATTAAAGATAGCTCATCACACAGTTTGTGTTTTGAGAAGGAAATTATGGACTCAAAACCCTTTAAAAACATGGAAAGGGTTGTGAAGAAGGGTGTGAATGTATCAACTCTCAATAACCATAAAAACTATATTACATCAGATTCAAAACAGCCAATAAATAATCAGATCAGATATGACAACAGATTCAGGCTCAGAATAGAAATCGAATCAGATCAGATATGATAGATTCAGATTAAGATCCGATATTAAATCAGATTCCTATCAGAGCTAACAGCACTAGCACACATCACTTGTTAACCTTTATTAAAGTCAATTTTTTAAGATTCATTTTCAGTATATGTAGAAATAGAGAATCTAAACTACTGGTTTTTAATAACAGAGACATTTTAAACACATTTAAAGGTGATGAATCTGAAATCTGCACGTGAAAGCTGAACTCGCGCTCACAGCCGGTGACTTTAATTAACTGTTTTATTTCAATATAATAAACCCTCACCTGGCGCTCCAAAGCTGCTGAAGCCGAAGCCTCAATATTGATCTTGTGGTAAGCGAAGTGAAATGAGTGTAAATGGCGGTATTTGTGTTTATTTACAGTCGTTACGGACGCCGTGAGTGACAGCAGCCCTCAGATCCGCCATAGAAACAGAGTGAAGCCACAACCCGTGACGCGCTGCCTCATAATGGCTGCCAAACAGATTTCAAAATTAAAGTTCTGTTTATAGTCAACGGATTCAAGTTTAATTAATATAATATGATATAACAATCATATCATTGATAATATAAAAATCATATCATATAATTAATAATATAAAAAACAATATCATATAATTAATATCATATAAAAATCATATAATGTAATTCATATAATTAATAATATAAAAAACAATATAACATATTATAAAATCATGTAATGTAATATAATTAATAATATAAAAAACAATATAATATAAAAATCATATAATGTAATATAATAATAGTATGAAAAACAATATAATATAATTAATAATATAAAAAACAATATAACATATTATAAAATAATGTAATGTAATATAATTAATAATATAAAACAATATAATATAATATAATATAAAAATCATATAATGTAATATAATAATAATATGAAAAACAGTATAATATAATTAATATAATATAATATAATTTATAATATAAAAAACATACAGTGTAATATAATTAATAATATAAAAAACAATATAATATAATTAATAATATAAAAAAACAATTTAATATATTATAAAATCATGTAATGTAATATAATTAATAATATAATATAATATAATATAAAAATCATATAATGTAATATAATAATAATATGAAAAACAGTATAATATAATTAATGTAATATAATTAATAATATAAAAAACATATAGTGTAATATAATTAATAATATAAAAACAATATAATATAAATCATATAATTAATAATATAAAAAACAATATAATATAATTAATATAATATAATATAATTAATAATATAAAAAACAATATAATATCATTAATATAATATAAAAATCATATAATGTAATATAATAATAGTATGAAAAACAATATAATATAATATAATATAAAAATCATATAATGTAATATAATAATAATATGAAAAACAGTATAATATAATTAATGTAATATAATATAATTAATAATATAAAAAACATATAGTGTAATATAATTAATAATATAAAAACAATATAATATAAATAATATCATTAATAATATAAAAACAATATAGTGTAATATAATTAATAATATAAAAATCATATAATGTAATATAATTAATAATATAAAAACAATATAATATAAATCATATAATTAATAATATAAAAAACAATATAATATAATTAATATAATATAATATAATTAATAATATAAAAATCATATAATGTAATATAATTAATAATATAAAAACAATATAATATAATTAATATAATATAATTAATAATATAAAAAAACAATTTAATATATTATAAAATCATGTAATGTAATATAATTTATAATATAAAACAATATAATATAATATAATATAAAAATCATATAATGTAATATAATAATAATATGAAAAACAGTATAATATAATTAATATAATATAATATAATTTATAATATAAAAAACATATAGTGTAATATAATTAATAATATAAAAACAATATAATATAAATCATATAATTAATAATATAAAAAACAATATAATATAATTAATATAATATAATATAATTAATAATATAAAAAACAATATAATATAATTAATATAATATAAAAATCATATAATGTAATATAATAGTATGAAAAACAATATAATATAAATAATATAATTAATAATATAAAAAACAATATAACATATTATAAAATCATGTAATGTAATATAATTAATAATATAAAACAATATAATATAATATAATATAATATAAAAATAATATAATGTAATATAATAATAATATGAAAAACAGTATAATATAATTCATGTAATATAATATAATTAATAATATAAAAAAACATATAGTGTAATATAATTAATAATATAAAAAATAATATAAAGTAATATAATTAATAATATAAAAACAATATAATATAAATCATATAATTAATAATATAAAAAACAATATAATATAATTAATATAATATAATATAATTAATAATATAAAAAACTATTTAATATATTATAAAATCATGTAATGTAATATAATTAATAATATAAAACAATATAATATAATATAATATAAAAATCATATAATGTAATATAATAATAATATAAAAAACAATTATAATATAATTAATATAATATAATTAATAATATAAAAAACATATAGTGTAATATAATTAATAATATAAAAATCATATAATGTAATATAATTAATAATATAAAAACAATATAATATTAATCATATAATTAATAATATAAAAAACAATATAATATAATATAAAAATCTTATAATGATGAGAGCGTCTGCGCAACCCTATATTTATATAATTATATATATAATATTTAACATAGAACGCTCTGTATTACAATCATAAAACTTTTATTATGGATTGTGTTTTAATTTAGAACTTTTATTTTGACAGCAGACATTGCTTGTGTTCCGACTTTAGACGTTCCTTATTGTTGCTGATGGAACTAACATGCAACTTTCTATACAAGCAAGTGACAGTGTGTTCACCAGGATAAGTCAATGAATTGGTTTGGTTTTGGTTTCAATGGCTTTGGTCAGATAAGGCCGGCAGATGTGAGTGGACAGGTAACCTGTAAAGTGAACACACCTGTCCTGATATCAGATGTGTGTAGATCATGTGTGATCAGATCAGACTTTACAGTCAGAGCCAGCTGGAGCTCCAGAGCTCATGTGCATCATGCAGACTGTAAGTCAACTATGAGTATTAGTCACATTTACTACAGCATACCTAAGCTATGATAAAATGAAATAACTTTATATTTACATATTATTTTGTATTAATATTTTAATATGAATCATTTTATTTTTGTGCATCTCACTTACATAAATTTTGTGCATATCCTTTGCTCACATCACATATATAATTTATTATTTTTGATCTATAATCCCTTGTGTTGCAGGTGGCAGTCGTGTTTGTGTGTCAGGGTTTGTGTCCGCTTCATCAGGACAGGTGTGCGGAGACATTTTTCCAGAGAGTCAGGGGTGCACAGACGCTCTCATCAGCGAAAGATTCCTGACGCTCAACTTCACAGACAGAGTGGAATGCTGGGAAATACAGCAGCCACAAAACAAGCTTGTGTGGAAGAGGGAGCAAGACACCTCAGACAATACCGGTAACATACAGATGTCTTTGTTCTGCACAGTCCTAATTATGTTGTTGAAGTAAATCTGTTGCTGGTAAAATGATATTGATATGATGCATTTACACAGGACAAACCGTCCCGCTGCCGTTGGTGCCAGGCGGGTATGCCATGCCCAGACCTCCTTTTTTCCGTCCGCTCTGCTCTGACCTCTGTGCCGTGAGCCTGGCGTTGGGCACCGAACACGCTGTGCTGCTGACTTCAGTCGGGACTGTGTATTCCTGGGGATCTGGAAGGTACAAGAAACGGCCCCATGAAATCAAAATGGAAGTTTTTTGGCTTTTAGTATGAATATGGTAGTCTTACTGTTATCTATAAGCTCCAAAACAATGACAAAATTCACATTTAGAGGATATAAGCGTTCAAAACTTACAGTCTCTCACTTACGCCAATATGGATCAGTGATTTTGATGACATCACTCTGCACTTCAGCTTCTCATCAGATTTTCTGTCCAATCAAATGCTCTCTAGAATCTAAAGCGTAACTTTTACGTTTTGTTTTTTTTAGAATTTTTTACTTCATCTGAATGGTATGAAACTTGGTAAAGGTTTTGGCACTTGCTGTGTGAACACACAAAAAAATAATGGACTTGATTCGAAAAGGTTAAATGTTCCTGAAAAAAATAGTCAATTGTATTGTTCGTGGTCAAAAATGAGCGCATTGGAAACGAATGGGAATCGAATTTCATCTAGTGGAAGTGTTTGGTACTGCGCCCAAACAAAATCTGATATTTGAAGCACAACTTGTTTAGATTTATGGCTTTGATTTTTCTCACAGTTTTAAAGTAAAACATGTTGAAAATTTATATTTCAAATAAAATTTGAAAATGGTATTCCTCTGCATTTTTCATTAACTTAAAACTTTTCTATATGATTTTAAAATGTCTTTTTTAAGTCCACTTTTTTTAACTGTCTTTATGACAGTTTATTTACCAGTTTAACAGGTAATAAATGGATTATAACTATTGCATAAATATAATTTAGTAACAAAAAAACTTTATCAAACTAAAATATAGTACATTCATTTCATTGAAATAAAAACAAAATCTGTCATTTTTGACCGTCACGCGTGCAGAGCCAACATATTTTACCCATACATTCTCTTTACTGTCACAGTGTTGTTATTGATAGCTAAAAAACTTGAAAAATCATTTTCGTTATTATTAAAAATAAAGCGGAAATAAAATAAAATATAAAAATTAGATGAAAAACTTAACCTTAAATAAATTTGGTTAATTGGTTAAAATAGAAATTTTGGATGAAATACAGTAGAAATATTGCCATAGCAACTAATTGAAATAAAATAAATTTAGGTTGAAGTACTACAATTACAAATAAAAGTGAAATAAAAAATATATTAAAGCTAAACGGAAATATAAAAAACTAAAATTAAAATGAAAACAAGAAATTCTAAAAATAAAAGCTAATTCTTAATTTTACTAGATGCTATAATAGTGCATACATAATAAGCTAACAAGCACATTATTGTAAAAAGCATTATTTCAATTGTAAATTATTTATATTTTATATATTATATTATGAGTAGCATTTGTTGTACCACCTCTAATTTACTGTAATTACTGTAATACAATGATTTATGTAAAAAAAAAAAAAAAATTCATTTCTTTAGGTGTAAAACGTATTTGATGCGTCTTTAGACTACTCAGTTCACATGATGAATGTTTTTGAGATGGTGTGTTGTTTTGGCAGTCATGGTCAGCTGGGTCACGGCGCTCTGACGTCACAGGAGGAGCCTCAGGTTGTGGAGGCGCTGTGGGGCATCCCGATCCGAGACGTGTCCGCTGGGAGCTGGCACTCTGCGTCCGTCAGCAGTGAGCTTATTCCACAAACATTCCCCGTCAAATTCAGAGCATACTGACTGTTCATCTGAAATATGTTTGAAATAAATCTGTTGTTTGTTGTTTTTAGCTGGTGGGGACCTGTATATGTGGGGCTGGAATGAAAGCGGGCAGCTCGGTCTGCCATCTAGAGGCCTGGAGGAGGAAAAACGCAAAGCAAAAAGCAGTGGTAAAAGGACTAATATATATATGACTTTACATATGAATGTATTACTCAGGGCTGCCAACTCTCACACATCATTCTCACGCCAAACATCCATTTTCTCACGCAGTGAAGACAGAGCAGGAAACAAACTTTCAAAATCTGTCAATTTTATTCCAACAATAAATACTGTTTTGCCGCTCTGTAATGTGCCTCAGTTCAACCGATCATCTCTCCTCTTTACTACTAGTTATAGCATGAAATAAATAGGGATGCACGATATATTGGCCACCATATCGGTATCGGCCGATATATGTTCATTTTTAATGTTATCGGCCCGATAAGAAAATTTGGCCGATATATTAAAGCCGATAAATAATGTATTATTTCCTTCAGCTGAGACACAGTGGTGAAACTTTTGTTTTTGTAATCAGGCTCTCAAAAATTATATACAAATTTGGATTTAGATTTATCCGCCAATATATCGGTTATCAGCTTTCAAATACAAAGAATTATTGGTTATCGGTATCGGCCAAAATGTTCATATCAGTGCATGCCTAGAAATGAACCATGAATGAACATCAGAGAGGGTATGTTGAAAAATACAGTACAACTTACTGAAATGTATCATGTAATCACTCAGTCAGTGTTTCAAGCGCGGAAAGAGGCCAAAACAGCTTGTAAACAATGTCATGTGACGTTACATTTACCTCAGGAAATCCATAGCATAGTTAGATACTCTAGAGAGAGCATTTTGCTAAATATATGCACTATATTACATATTCATTCTATTTTTACTCATATCATTAAAAACTAGATTTTTGAATTTGGCTTGAAAAAGCCTGACCAGAAAGTTGGAAGGCAATACAGTCTATCAGAAGATGAATAGATGGATGGATGGATGGATAGATGGATAGGTATATAGATAGATATATGGATGGATGGATAGGTGGATCATAGATGGATGGATGGATGGATAGATAGATAGATAGAAAGGTGGATGGATGGATGGATGGATGGATGATTGATGGATAGATGGATGATAGGTATATGGATGGATGGATGGATAGATGGATAGGTTTATAGATAGATAGATAGATAGATGGATAGATAGATAGATAGATAGATAGATAGATAGGTATATGGATGGATGGATAGGTGGATCATAGATGGATGGATGGATGGATAGATAGATAGATAGAAAGGTGGATGGATGGATGGATGGATGATTGATGGATAGATGGATGATAGGTATATGGATGGATGGATGGATGGATGGATAGATGAATAGATGGATAGATAGAAAGGTGGATGGATGGATGGATGGATGTACGTACATACATACGGACGGATGGATAGATAGATAAGGTGGATGGATGGATGGATAGACATAGCAACTCAAGTCAGAACAGTTTGAAGGTCTGAGTTTGGTGGTTCTAGCTTTAAAGCTCTAGGAGTAACGAGTCAGAAATTTTAGCCTCAGAAGAAGAATACGTTTAAAATAGCATTTCAATAAGTTGGCTTTCTCATAAAAAATCCACCCCCTCCCCAATCCATACTTTTCACTCTAAAGTCAGGGACACACTTTACGACTAGCTGAAACATTCTAAGACAGAACTGAACGCACTATATGATTTTAAATGCTGACTTTAAAAAACAGACAAAATGCAACTGACCCGGCACGTTTGGGCATCAGTCATAAGTTTAAAAATTACATTCATAACTGGCCTTACAATCGTTAAGTGTGTCCCCGGCTTAAGCTGAACTGAGGTTGGCAACCATTGTATTACTTCATAGATACATGTTTGTGTTTCTGTTTAGGAAGCACTGACCAGACCACAAATAAAGATGAAAAGAACCAAGCCGATGTGTTCATCTCAATTCAAGCGTTCCCTGCTCTAGTGGACGTCCCGAATGTGTCAGAGATCAGCAGGATCAGCTGTGGATCCCGTCATACAGCGGCCGTCACAGGTCACATTCAGATTTGATCATTGGAGCATAAATTGGACTCAAGAATCCCTGATGAAACGTAAAACTGCTGGTTGACATGAAAAATCATTCACTTATTCTTTTCTTATTTCTTTGTAGGTACAGGGGATCTGTACACCTGGGGATGGGGTAAGAGTTTGCTTTGTTTTTTAGAAATAAATCAGCGTAAATAGACTGTAGATACACTACATTAAGATGTTTTGAAAGACGTCTCAATTTAAAAAAAATGTCTAGTTTAATAAATGTTCAAATGTAATTTATTCCTGTGCTCAAAGCTGAATTTTCAGCATCATTACTCCAGTCTTCAGTGCCACATGTTCCTTCAGAAATCATTCTGATGTGATGATTTGCTGCTCATTTCTGATTATTATCACTGTTGAAAACAGTTGAGCTGCTTAATATTTTTTTAATGGAAACTGTGATATACAGTAGTGGCCAAAAGTGATGTCTGGAGGGTATTTTTGTTTTTAATGACCCTTCATATGAGGAAAATATATATATATTTTTTAAATATGAAGGAAAAACAAAACACTAATCTTGGTTGAGGTATTTATCTGAAAAAATTATTTGGCAACAAACTACAGCTACAGGTTTTATTTTACTATGTTAAAAAAATGCATAGAAAAACAAAAAGCTCACATAGACTATTGTTTTTTCATGTTTTCATAATTTCTTTGTATGACAGCCTATGTCAGCACAATGTGGCATGTTTTATTGCGTTATCAGAAATAAAACGATTGACTCCAAGCACAACTATGCAATATGCTTACAAAATCATATTTTTAGTATTTAAATTAGGGATGCACGATACCGATAACCGATAATTATTGTATTTGAAAGCCGATATAAACCATCATGGTGAACAGTGCGCATCTGAAGTGTCTCAGCCGAAGGAAATAATACATTATTTTTCGGCTTAAATATATCGGCCAAATTTTCTATCGGGCCGATAACAATAACATTAAAAAGAAACATATATCGGTCGATACCGATATGGTGCCCGATATATCGTGCATCCCTAATTTAAATAAAGGGTGAAGATGTCAATTTTCCTATGCTGGACATCACTTTTGGCCACAACTGTATTTTTTACTGGATTCTTTGATGAACAGAAAGATCAAAAGAACAGCATTTATTTAAAATATAATCTTTAATAACATTATAAACTGTTACTTTTGATTCATTTAATTTTCCTTGCTGAATAAGAGAGTAAAATAAAATAAAAGAGAATAAAAGAGTCCTTGCTGAATAAAAGTTAATTTCTTTAACCCATACCTTTTGATTGGTTGAGTGCGTTAATTGCCATTTCAAAATGGCTAAATGTTGCCTTTCCAACTTTTTTTTGTGTTATTAGGTCGTTATGGACAGCTGGGACATTGCACTGAAAATAGCACAGATGAGCCGACGCTGGTGGATCACTTCCCTAGTCACAGAATGTGTGTTCTGGATGTCGTGTGCGGATTATGGAACACGTTTGTGTCCGCTGTGCCAAAAGAACAACCTCCGTCCTGACAGAAACAGACTCATTTCAGATTTCCACATTAATACAAGGATATTAATTGCAGTATTAAGAGTTTATTAAATTAGGTACAAATATATGTTCTAAAATACAGGATAGAAAGTAGATTTCTTTAAACAGTGAGTAAAAAAATGTTTTCAAACATATAAACGGTAGAAACATTAAACGAGAATACATTCACATGCTACATTATTGACAGATTAAAGGCGCAGGTGAAAAATCTGGACCGGAGAGCAGCTTCCATTCTGTGTAAACTTCACAACACGATCTTGAATGAACTGCAAAAGAACAGTAAGGATCAGGAGAAATGCTGCCTTATGAGTTCAGTATGCCATTTTGTTTGGGAAATTTCATATTTCTTTCTCTTTTGCTTCTCTACAAAAACAGGATGCTTTTTTCACACTAACACAAAACGCAATAGATGTAAATTAGGTGTGTAGCAACAGAAAATGTCATTCGTGTGAGCCAAATAAAATGTTGTAAAAATTTTTTGAAACGTTTAAAAAGTCGAAATTAAAACCAAAATAAAAAATAATAATTTTTAAATAAATGAATAAAATACATAGAAATGTAATAAAAATGACTAAAAATAAAGCTAATTCAAAATATGAATAATTGCTATAATAGTATAGAATTTATACTAAAATAAAAGTATATAAATCAGTATGATTTAATGAATATGTCAAGCTTTATCGCTATTCCTCAGCTGTTCACTAAACAATACAAACTAAACTGGGCTGTGTTTCCCAAAATCATAGTAAGCCGACAACGATTTGCAACAACATTGAACAAAAAAACGGAAACTTTTTATTGCGTTTTTCGTGTACAGACGACAGCATTGTCAAACTGATCCCCGTTCACGCGGATCCACAAAAATGACTGTATTCTGTATTCTGCTGCCAGGCCAGTAGACCACGATGTCACTTTATAAAGAAACTACGCGACTATACAGGGCTTGACATTCATTTTTTTGCTCATCAGCCGCTGTTGCTGGTGGTTTTCCAGAGTCACTAGCCACTCAGCATTTCAATGGCCACAATTTTGACATCGATACCATGGGGAACAACTGCCATATAGATATTTTTAATATTATCTCATAATTTGTCAGCAGGATTATTAGGCTGCTGTCACTTTAAGACCTGACGCACGGATCCATTACACTGTTACACATGCGTTTTCTTTCTCAACTGTTTGTTCAGTTAAGACATAACTGACTGTGAATACTCACCAAGACCGGCATTTTGACATTATTTTGTGTGTATTTGACTGTTTAAGCACAATAAGCAGTGAAAACAAACTCAATTTATTCCTGAGAGGCGGCTATATGTGTGCGCAGTTTGGGTGTGAGCACAAAATCTGCGGGCATGAGTAAAATTATGCAAAATCCCATGGCTGTAACAACAACAATATTCATCCAATGCAAATGACGCTGGTATTGTTTATCTATTCTGTGGAAAATGAGTATTAGAAGCATTTCAGTATCGATATGCATTGAAAAATCTACATTTTTGACAACACTACATTGCACTTAGTTTATTATTTCAGATGCCTTTTAAAAGACTACAATTGAAAATTGAATATATTATGTATAAAATTCAGGCGTTTGACACGCGTAACGAGTGATTTGTGCGATCCAAATCCAAACTTTGGCGGATATTCGCACCGCGTTAACCAATCAGGAGCTTGCTCTAGTAGTGACGTGATTACGAACGGCCATTATCCAGGCACAGCTCCTGGAGAAGTTGGTGAAACTCACCAAGCTGGCTGCGCCTCTGAAGGATTTGATGGACCCAGACAGGGCGCCGAACGAATCTATGCCATTTTTCAGCCTTCCATAGCAAATAATGCGCAGCTACCCTCTCAACAAAATCCATGTCAGCCATTTTGCGACAAGACTGGAGCAGAAGCAGAAGCCACTCCGATGATGCGAATTTGCGTCTGTTGTGAAGTGAATTTGAAGTGAAATGAAGCGAGTAAACTCAAAATGTTCAAGCGCACAACTACGTACGAATAGCGCGATTTATTTGCGCAAGTCGCGTCTGGTGTGAACGCACAGTCACAGTGCTTTTGGGAAACACAGCCCTGCATAGTCAACATTCACAGTTAAAACTTAACCTGAAGGCTGCAAAATACATTAACTGTCCAATTTGTAAATAAAAAGTATAATATGTTAAGCACAATTCTCTCACCTGACAAAATCTGGAGATCTGGAGATGACATGCTGAAATTCTGAGAGGTTCACTGTTCCGTCTTTATCGATGTCCGACTCCTCCAGGATCTGCACAATTACATTTGTTCACATTAGTAAAGTTCCTCTGACAGATGTCTCTCGTTTGTCATGTGACGTGTATCCACCGGACTCACATTGCTTATGAGCTGCCTCATCTCCTCTGCAGTAAGACGGGTGTCGTCCGTCTCGCCCGTCAGACAGTTCACCAGCTTCTCCAGATCTCTAGCATCAAGTGTACCGTCATCGTCAAAGTCTGCAGCGTAACAGAATAATGTTCAAGAAGTGTTATGTTTAATGGGGTTTCCTAAACTGTGAAAACTCAAGGGTATGTTTACACTTGTAGTTCGGTTCTCTTGGTTCGTTTGTTCTGGACCCAAAAAAAAAAAGCATTTAGTCCTTGCCCGCTTAGCGTTCAGATTGGCATTTTAACACCGAACCTAAAGGCATAGGGAAATGTTCACAACCTGATTGGTCGGCTTTTATTACGTATATTTCGCATCGGAACTTACAGAACATCCAAAACAATGCTGTGCTCTGGGCTAAATGTGCTCGTTTATGTGCGTAGCTACATATGATGGTATTTCAGCTGAGATCTCGTGAAGAGCTTATAAAATGTGTAAAGGAGTCAAAACAGCGGCAAGAATCCCGTCACACACACAAACCAAAATCTGCTGCAAGGAGACGTGGTTTTGATGCCTGTACTGAACTGTGATGGGCAACATCATAACTATGACGAGAAAAAAGACATGCTTGAGCTTTCTGCCCTTTTAAGTCCTGTTATGTCCTGTTTTTAGGTTCATTTACATGTCTTTGGTCTGTGTTGTGTTCATATTTCATTAGAACCGCACCAGAGTTCATTTGGAAGTGGAGCGATACCCATCTTTTCAGCGGTCTCGGCCCGCTTGTCTGGTTCAGATGGCAGCGTTCACACTTATTCAAATGAACCGCAATAACAGAGCAATCGCACCAGAGTTTGTTTTAATCCAACCAAACGTGCCAAGTGTGAACACACCCTTAATGTCAATCTTAAGAGCGTTCCATCTATTACCAAAGATCCGGAAGGCATAATGGGACTTGATTTCCAGGGTTGCCGAATCGCTGAAGGCACTCAAGAGGTCCAGGAAATCCTCAAAGCTTAAGCTGCCATCTTTCAAGTCAGAGGTCGAGAAGACGTGACATATCCTTTTCCGGAAGGGGTTAGACTGAAGGATCGAAACAACAATAACACCGCATATATACAGTTGAATAGGCGAATCTAAAAGGATTAAAAGAAATTATATGTTGCTTGAAGAAAATAACCCCTATTTTAAGAATCATTATTGTTCCTGCATTGTGAGCAGAGTACAGACTTTATCTTTTACCTTCAGTTCAGGAAGTGTAAGGATCTTCTCCACGGACACCCTGGAGCTGTACGGCCCATTTTCTCTGCCCTGGAGTTCAGAGAATCTTTTGTGTGCCCTAAACAAACACATTGATGATGAGCCCTCAAAAGTATCAAGTGACAATCAATGACAAAAGTATCATTACATTGAATGTCATTATCAATGTAATGGCATTCAAACACTTTTAAGTATTAGTAAAGCGTCCAAATAAACTTCTGAGCCACTTTTAATAACT
This sequence comes from Rhinogobio ventralis, assembly GCA_039654625.1. Taxonomy (NCBI): domain Eukaryota; kingdom Metazoa; phylum Chordata; class Actinopteri; order Cypriniformes; family Gobionidae; genus Rhinogobio; species Rhinogobio ventralis. Next base: position 5,378,350 of record CM077216.1, read on the forward strand.
TTACTGTATGTTTATGTAGCTATTGTCACAACAAGTAAGATTGATACCTTGCTGGAAAAAATTCACTTTACAAGGAATGCCAAGGCAAAATGTACCAGAGAAGTAAATAAAATAAAAATGAATATAAAAATCAGGATAACACTTTAAAGTTGACAGTTACACATTACTACATGTACTTACTATAGGCCTAGTAATAACAGTAAATTATGCATATTACAAGTAACTAACCCTAAACCAAACCCTAACCATAACTCTATAGTAAGTACATGTAGTTAATATTACTTGAGTACAATGTAACTACGTCACTTTAAAATAAAGGGTTACACTTTATTTTAAGGTGTCATTGTTACAGTATAATTATATATTTAAGTACTGAGTAATATTAAGTAACTACATGTAATTTAAGTTTTTTTTTAGTGTACTTGCTATAGTAATAACAGTTTATTACTATAGTAAGTACACAAAAAAAAAAAACCTGTTGAACGAACTTAATTAAATGTTTTATTTTTTCACGAAATTGAATTATATTTTTCCAACAAAATCTAATTTGTTTGAAATGATTTGTTGTAATCTTGTTGTATGAACTTTAATTTAGTCAAGACTACTATAAAAATTGTCATTCCTACTAGATAAAGTTTTGCCACGCCTAATAGACTTTTTTTTTTTTTTTTTTGGTTACCAATGTGGTGAAGAGGTGAGCTTGTGCGTAGGTTGTGAGTAGCTGCCGTACACACACATAACATAAACTCTTTTAAATGTTAAATATAACTGAACACAAAACTTAAACAGGTCTTTCCCTTTACTAAAAAAACACATTAAACAGCACTCAATTTCAACATTTACTCTCATTATCTATCCCTATGCAAAGCATGCTGGGAACTAGGAATACACTGCCCAGTTCAGTCAGCGCAACAGAAATTATTAATGTAGTCCCAACACAAATGGTTTAGGTTAACATGTTACAACATGTACAAATTTTCATTTAATTTAACATAATAAAACTGAGTGCAAATGGTAATTAAGAAAAAAACACTAAAGATTTGTGTTGTTTCAGCTTATTTTATTTTAATAAACTGAGCAAATATGTTTTTACATGTAATATATGTAACAAGGACGCTGTAAAATAAAGTGTTACCAAAATCAGTTTTGGTTTTCTGTGACTGAAATAAAGTTAAAATAAAATATAAATATTAGATGAAAAACTTCAACGGAAATTAGAATCATCTTGGCAGATCATTGAAATAAAATAATGTTGAAGTACGCAATGACTAAAACTGATATAAAAATGATTCAAATTTAAATAGAAATATTAAAAATATGATAAAAAAATAAAGAAAATTACTTAAAGTGAAAAATAAAGGCTAATTTAAAATCATACTACACAATACAAACAAACTAAATTCTAGTCAACATTCACAAATAAAACTTAAGCAAACGGAAGGAGGAAAATAATATAACAAATAAAAACGAGTTTGTAAGTACATTATGACTTTACTTACAGTAAGATTTCTTGCTTTGTGAGAAATGTAAGCTCCTGTGTTACACAAAAATGAAAAGTTATAAACAAATAAAATCAACTAAATACTAATATTTATATATAGACAGATAGATAGATAGATAGATAGACAGACAGACAGGCAGGCAGATAGACAGATAGATAGATAGACAGATAGACAGGCAGATAGATAGATAGATAGATAGATAGACAGACAGACAGACAGGCAGATAGATAGATAGATAGATAGATAGACAGACAGACAGGCAGATAGATAGATAGATAGACAGACAGACAGACAGACAGACAGACAGACGATAGATAGATAGATAGATAGATAGATAGATAGATAGATAGATAGATAGACAGACAAACAATAGATAGATAGACAGACAGACAGACAGACAGACAGACAGACAGACAGACGATAGATAGATAGACAGACAGACAGACAGGCAGATAGATAGATAGATAGATAGATAGACAGACAGACAGGCAGATAGATAGATAGATAGACAGACAGACAGACAGACAGACAGACAGACAGACAGACAGACGATAGATAGATAGATAGATAGATAGATAGATAGACAGACAGACAGACAGACAGACAGACAGACAATAGATAGATAGATAGATAGACAGACAGACAGACAGACAGACAGACAGACAATAGATAGATAGATAGATAGATAGATAGATAGATAGACAGACAGACAGACAGACAGACAGACAGACAGACAGACAATAGATAGATAGATAGATAGATAGATAGATAGATAGATAGATAGACAGACAGACAGACAGACAGACAGACAGACAGACAGACAGACGATAGATAGATAGATAGATAGATAGATAGATAGATAGATAGACAGACAGACAATAGATAGATAGATAGATAGATAGATAGATAGATATTAAATGCGTCTGTCTCACCTGATACTCTGATAGAAGATCTTTCGGCAACTTACTCGCGGTTCCCCCCATTACTTTTAACTCTAAACTAGAAAAAAAGTCGATTAATGTCACTGTTGTTTCATAAAAACTAAGGCAAGTGGCTGAAGTTTTGCTGTTTTTAGCCAACAGGCTTAACAAACTTTGGTCGAAAGGCACAGCGCTTCCGCTTCCTGGTTGACACGTCAGTTACTATGGGAACATTTTAGCGTGCGAAGTCCACAACGGCTCCTATTAGATTTATTACAAGGAAATGTTTGGTTGTAAGAAAAGAAAAAATACTTCTGCACATTCAATAGCACAATACAACAACTGCGTTTTACTGTGGAGGATAACTGTACAATTTTCAGTGATTAGGGAACTAAGATTTGAACTTGTTTATATACCATAATTAGTATATTTTAACGTTACAGTGTTGTTACAAGTAGTGAATAATACTGAGGATCAGCGTGTATTTAATAAATAATCATTTCCTGGAGCATCTTATCACACATTGTTATTGTTGGTTCTAATGTATGTTATATAATTATGTCATAAATTATTCTGACCAAGGAAATACATTCAATTATTCATATAATATCATGTTGCTTCGACCTTCAGAAGGTGGCATCATATCACAAATAATCCATGGTTATGCCATCTATTATGTATTTATTTATTCATGAAATAAATTAATAACATTTTATAGCTATGAATCTAATTAATTTATTGGCAGTGCGATAGGGAATCAATACTATTTTTAAGTTTATTATTTTATGCCTTTAATTCGATAGTGAGGGAAATATTACAACACTATAAATGCTTGCTTTAATCCATGTTTGGGTCAAATATAAACAAACTCAACCGTTGGGTTTAAAATAAATATTTGAAAGTAACGGCTAAAATTTTAAACCAACGGCTATTTGACCCAAACATGGATTAAAGCAACCCAGCATTTGTGTACACATTTTTTTTTTTAAATCTGAAGCTCGTGGCTGCCATATGCTGTCAAAACATGTAATAATAAATATAATAGAGGATCAATGAAGTCCTTATAAAGTTTTGATATCCGTTGCGCGGGATCAGGATGGTTTCAGCGCGTTCGATTTTTTTCGAGTAAAAAGGTCCATCCAGCTATGCTCACCTCGCTCCCCCACATGACGTAGGCTTCATCCACAATCCCTCGCGCGGTCACATCATGGCGGACGAGCAGACGCAAGAGCTGCAGTCCGCAGCTGCAAAAATGCAGATTTTACCGAACGGAGACTCACACCTTCCCAAAGAAGACGCGGATCCCGTTGACGAGACCGGGAAGAAGAAGAAAAAGAAGAAGAAGAAGGGAAAAGCGGCAGCCGTAGGTAATAAAGACCGAGGAAAGTGTCGCGTGGCCCTGCCGTTTACTCCCCAGTCTGATAAACCCATTAGAGCTCGCTATTCTAACATCTAATTCAGGGGACATTCTTTTACTGGGGACTAAACGTGTTTTAACCAACTAGCGTTTATTTTAACCTCTGGAGTGTTAAGTTAAAGGCTGGTTTGAGTGTTAAACTAGCTGGAGTTGTGTAATGTTGTTATGAGACTCCACGTGCGTTATGTCTGTTGCATTATTTACAATATCTACATCATATCTGCATAGGAAACCATGAGGGTCAAGAAGAGTCTGTCATCACCAAACAAATGGAGCAACAAACTTTAGAAGACCAAGAGAAAGAGGATGAGCCAGAGGATGGTTTGTCTAAAGTTTATTATTAAATACACCATTGCAAGTCCATGTGCATATGTGACAAGCCACAAATTTAGTATTCATATATTGATTGTTATATTTCCCTTTTGGCAGACGGTGAGGAGGGCGATTCAACTGGAAAGAAGAAGAAAAAGAAGAAGAAAAAGAAAGGCCGTGAGTGATTATTCAAATATATACTGTATAAAATTACCTTGTTACTCACAATATGGAGGGATGTTTATGTTGTTCATATTCCTTGCTCTCTTTCAGCCAAAGTTCAAACAGATCCTCCATCTATTCCCATCTGTGAGCTTTATACCAGTGGAGTTTATGCCAAAGGCCAGGAGTGTGAATATCCACCAGTGCAAGATGGGTACGGACAACAGATGCTTATTGACACGCTCTAAAACCTGTAGTCTTAAAAAACATCAGAGTGGATATGTTTTATCTCCTTTGCAGGCGGTCTGCTGCGTGGCGGACGACCAGCGAGGAGAAGAAGTTTTTGGATCAGGCTAATGAGGACATGTGGAATGAATTCAGACAGGCTGCCGAGGCCCACCGGCAGGTCAGGAAGTACGTCATGAGCTGGATCAAGCCGGGCATGACCATGATCGAGATCTGGTGAGTGAAACCATCCATGTGCTTTACTTTATAGGCTGTTTGTGCATTTAATGATGAGGACATTCTTTAAATGTGAGATAAAACCTGTTGGGGTGTATTATTAAATCTCCTGCAAAAGGTCTACTTGCATCTAGGGCTGCACGGTTTGGGGGAAAATCTAATTGTGTATGCATATACTAGTGCTGTCGAATCGATTAATTGCATCCAAAATAAAAGTTTGTTTACGTAATATATGTGTTTGTACTGTGTAAAATTATGTATATATAAATACACACTCATTCATGTGTATATAAGAAATATTTGTATATACTTTATATATTTATATCATTTATATAAATATTTTATATATAAATATTTTTTCTTAAATGTACATGCCTGTGTGTATTTTTATTTTTATTTTTATTTATATATATATATATAATTAGCACAGTACACACATATATTATGTGTAAACAAACTTTTATTTTGGATGCGATTCATCGATTTGACAGCACTAAAATGTGTGTGTGTGTTATATATATATATATATATATATATATATATATATATATATATATATATATATATATATATATATATATATATATATACACACACACAATATTTTTATTTTATTTTTTTCCCCATATAAAGATTGTGATTAAATGTGATTTTTTTTTTTCTTCTTCTTTTTTTTTTTTTTATCAAGGTTTTCTGTGCTTGTTTCTAGGGCTGCACAATTTATTAAAATGTCTATAAATTATTATTATTATTATTGGCAATAATAACATTATTATTAGTTAATATTATAATGTTAATATTTACATAATTTTTTATTACGAAATAAAAATGTAAAACGTAGAAAAAAATTAAGTATTACTATTGTAATATTTAACTGAATAAGAAAAATATTATAATAATTTTATTTTACATTGCATCTGTAAATTACAATGCTAATTAATTTCTTTCTTTCTTTCTTTTTTAACTTTAAACCCTTTAAGTGCTTCTCATTACAAGTATTGGAAGATGTTGCGTTCCCAAAATGCATGTTAAAGCGACCCAAACTTGCTGTGGACGCTGCAAACACTGACAGATCATGAGCTGCTTGTGTAAAAGAACACAGTACCGCACTTCACTCTGAAACATGCAGTGTATATACTTAATTAAATCACTGATTTCAGTTTGGTTTTCTATGAACCTTGCAGCCGTTCCATATTGACACTCATTGGCACTAATTCACTCTTCACATCTTGTTTTTTCCCCTGACAGTGAGAAACTGGAGGATTGTTCTAGGAAGTTGATCAAGGAAAATGGTCTGAATGCTGGTTTGGCTTTTCCGACCGGCTGCTCGCTGAACCACTGCGCGGCTCACTACACTCCTAACGCGGGAGACCCCACCGTTCTCCAGTACGATGATGTCTGCAAGATCGACTTCGGCACACACATTAATGGTGCGTCTCTCTGATCATTTCTGATCTGTCTTGATTCTTGCCTGGTGCTTTTCTTGCTGATCTTTAGACATTATTATATCGTTCCAGGTCGAATCATTGACTGTGCCTTTACTGTCACCTTCAACCCAAAGTACGACAAACTGCTGGAAGCTGTGAAAGATGCCACAAATACTGGAATTAAGGTAGAGTCTCACCTTTTTGCATTGTGATGTTATTTTCATGACCACATATTTGCCTCTGTCAATTACTCTTTGCTATATTACTGTTAAAATAACAGTATACACGATACTTTTCAAAAGTTTTTTTTAAACGGTTTTGTCTCATGCTCACCAAGGCGGCATTTATTACAAAAATACAGTAAAAACGGTAACATTGTGAAATATTAATGTTATTCTTGTGGTGGCAACTGAATTTCCAGCATCATTACTCCTAAATCATACTGACCCCAAACTTTTGAATAGTCGTGCAAGTTAAATGTACAAAAAATTGGCATTTTATTGGCACTTTTGTTTCAGTGTGCAGGTATTGATGTTCGCTTGTGTGACATTGGAGAATCAATTCAAGAGGTTATGGAGTCTTATGAAGTGGAACTTGATGGAAAAACATATCAAGGTAAATAGTAATTCTTTTAACGTCAAAGACTTTAAAATAACACCGGATATGATGTTACAGATGACATTGTTTTTTCTTTCCAGTGAAACCAATCAGAAATCTCAATGGCCACTCTATTGGACAGTACCGAATACATGCAGGCAAGACGGTGCCCATAGTGAAAGGAGGTGAAGCCACTAGGATGGAGGTGTGTCCTGACTTTCTACTGAAGATTTTGTTTTACAGATGTGAATCTAGCTTTAACACTTTTACACACGCATATATGTAGAGTTGGCCAAGGAAATTGGAGGTTGTGTTTTTGTCTCTCAGGAGAAAGACTTTTTTTATCTAAGGAAAAGGGACAGACAGTCTTGAGAGAGTCTCATTCTGAGGGTTTAAGGCTGATTTTGGGTGTGCCAGAGTTATCAACGCAACCCTTACACAACACAACATCTCTATCAGTCATGCCACAGGGCTTAAAGAGAGAGAGAGGTGTAGTCAAGTACACTAGCACTCAAGTTTGGTGTCTGTAAGATTACAAAAACACAGTAAAAACAGTAATATTGTGAAATATTATCACAATTTAAAATTGGATTCTTTGATGAATAGAAAGGTTAAAAAAACATTATTGGTGTGAAATAGAAATCTTTGTATCAATAATAAAATCACTTTTGATCAGTTTAATTCATTTTTGCTCATGTAAAATTATGAATTACTTAAAGTTTTATTTTGCTAACCCCAAACATTCACTTTGTCAAGTCAACATTTTACTCTGAAAGTGTAAATCTGCTCCTCAGCAATTATGTAGTGTTGTTAATCTCATTAAGGGTTTAGTTCTGTCATTTTGACAATGTTGTCTTGCTAAATGTCCTCTTTCACAGGAAGGAGAGGTTTATGCCATTGAGACCTTTGGCAGCACTGGGAAAGGCATGGTGCATGATGACATGGAGTGTTCCCATTACATGAAAAACTTTGAAGTTGGTCATGTGCCAATAAGGTGAGATGCATGCTAATCTTGACACCATGTCCTAACTAATGCAGCATCCCAATTTGCCTACTATGCCCTATAAGTATGTACTGTTTTTTTATGAAGTACATACTTTTGAGTGTGTAGCCAAAGAATTGGCAAGCTTTGGAACATGCACTACTTCATCATAATTGTGTCTTTAACGGACCGTTCTGTCGCTGTAACTACTCGTTGGTTATTCAACAGTCCACGCTTTTGAAGTACTGATGTCAATACGTTTTTTTATTTATAGACCTGAGACACCGTGAAAACTAGACAGACAAAAAACAACAAAACACTGGTTTCACACACAACCCCATAACGACACAAAATCAAATAAAGAAATGCATAAGATATTAACTCTTTTACCGTGTTTGCCTGGTAACCAACAGTAGAATAATCAGGAGCTCATGTATGTCTGAATTCACGTTTGCCATACTGTTGACGCTAACACTTCCGGGTTAAATAACCCAGGAATAGTCACATGACAAATCACTATACAAACTAGATAACAAAATCCAATAGCACCTAAATTAACGAAATTGGTACACACACACAAATATCACATTTAAATAAACAAAAATACAAAACAAAAATAAATAAATAACATTAACCCTACCAGTGTCAGCTACAGTCGCTGTGCATCCTGTCACCGTTTAAACTGCCCTGTCAATCAGCCAAAAATCCTCCACATTCCATGTAATTTCCTACCGTTTCAGAGAGAAATGTAGCTGTACGTTGATCTGCTAGTCGTGGGTCTTTCATGCAGAGACTCTCCTCATGCGTTTGCAATTTGCGTAATGATGCATTTAAAGTCAATGACCAAATGTATCATTACAAAAGTTCACAATGCTGTTGCAGATAAAATCTAATATGGATAACATTGCAGAAATATTTATTCCTCAGGTTAGATACTGATTATTGATCACTCAAACCCCTTTATCCCGATTGGACTCGTACATCTACCATGTTTGTAGTTTTTTTTTTGACACTTTGTGTTTGTAGTTTTAACGGAATCCTCGTCCAACGCACAATATCAGCCGTTAGAGTGTGCACGGATCTGCACTTCAGATTCCAACCGGAAAAAGTAGACCATCCGGGTATCTTTGGAATACTCATTTTAACATACTACGATTTTGGATTCACTAATCCTAATTTTGAATGCTATTTAGGACGGATAGTATGCGAATTGGGGTGTGACATAAGTTTCCATTAACAAGTAATTTGTCAATTACAGCCAATTAGAAGATATTTTACATTTAAAGTGATGGTTCACCCAAAAATGTTCACCCTGAAGTTGTTCCAAACCTGTATGAGTTTCTTTCTTCTGCTGAGTACAAAAGAAGATATTTTGAAGAATATGGGTAACCGAACAGTTGAATAAAGTTATTATGGAAGTCAATGGGACCCATCAATTATTTGGTTACCAACATTCTTCAAAATATATTATTTTGTGTTCAGCAGAAGAAAGAAATTCATACAGGTTTGGAACAACTGGGTGAGTAAATGAAGACATTTTTAGGTAAACTGTCCCTTTAATCTACTGGGAGCTTGCATATGATGCTTTAAGTTCCCTAAATAGGCAGCTCACAAGATTTTGGAACAGAATTATGTAATATAATGTTAATGTTCATCTTTCCCAGACTCCCCAGAGCCAAGCACTTGTTGAACGTGGTCAACGAGAACTTCGGCACTCTCGCCTTCTGCCGCCGCTGGTTGGATCGCCTCGGTGAAACCAAATATTTAATGGCGCTGAAGAACCTCTGCGACCTGGGCATCATCGACCCCTACCCGCCTCTGTGCGACACCAAAGGCTGCTACACGGCCCAGTTTGAACACACCATCCTGCTGAGACCCACTTGCAAGGAGGTGGTCAGCCGAGGAGACGATTACTAGGCCTCGTCACCAGTTTTTATAAATCTGTCCTCTGCTTATCACATGAGTATTTGATGGCTAAAGGCCGGAGGAAGTTAATAAGCTGTGCCTTCTCATTTTTAACATGCTAGAATTTGTTTGTATAAAAGCTGGATGAAGGTTTAAGGCCTCTGTGGTAAAGATGTCCCCTTGTTTAACCATGCTGTAACTCACTGGCACTGATGTGTACTAATCGCCCACCCATAAAGTGCTCAACAATATGAGCAACCCAGGGAAATGTGAAGTCAAAACAACATTTTCAATATCATCTGGATTAGGATATGTTACACATTTAATATTGCATGTTTTTTGTACACAGATCTTGCCCTAAGAGAGATTAGGAAATGTTCAAGTTTTGAATAATTTTCTTTATCAAGTGCTTTTTGTTTCTCCTTTTCAGTTTAATTCAATTGCTCATTTAGGCTGAAAAAAAGAGGACAAGACATTACATGTGGGATTTGGCTTTATTACGTAGCACAAGAACAGACTTTAATGTAACATCGACCCTAAGATACTAAAATACTCATTGAAACATGCTTTCCTCTAAGAGCGGGCACTCAAAACAAAAGTGGCGATGATGATATGTAAACATCTATATTTTGGCTATGCTTGATTTCAGGTAAAGCCTGTTTGAAATAAATCACCTTTCTCGGAATAAAGCACATGCTGTGTTTTATTTTGAAGTACAAATAAAATTTATAAGAAATTGTGTGCAAGTTTCATGTTTTTTCTTTCGAGGCTTTAACAATTCTTGATGTAAAAGTCTTGTTCAATTTATGAAATGAATGTCTTTAAAAAAAAAAAAAAAAAAAGCTTATTTTGTCACCACCTTTATAGCCAAAATTATATTTAACCTAGAAAATGTAATTGGGTCACACTTTCCAAAAAATATTAATGCATATGTGAAAAGTTGGCTCACAAATTCATTTACAAGTTATATAAAAGTATTGCAAAATTATTAGTTTAAAAAACAGGAGGTAACCATAGCAACTGCATGAGGCTTGAGCGCTTTCCGTTGGGCTGTTATGGTACATTTACGAAATGTAAGTACTGTTGTTATTTATACAAATTTATATCACAAGTATATCGCAAAAACATGTTTTAGTGTTTTGTTTAAACTGTCTTAAAAATAATTGACTTTTGGCTAATTAGGGCCAATCAAAAGACGTTTGACCCTTTGTCCTTTTATAATGTAGTACACACAAGTAGTAATTAATTAAGTTAGAGTTATCTGGGAAATGTTACACTGAAAATGCCATTATTTCTCACGTGATTATTTTTCATTAAAAAAATTATGGAAGTATTTAGTGGTCCAAACTCAAGTACAAAGGTGCACTATGTAACATTTTTTCAGTAAAATATCCAAAAACCACTAGGCCAGTATTATATATTTTGTTTAATTGAGTACTTACAATATCCCAAATGTTTCCAACTATTTGTAAATCGTGAGGAAATTGCTGTTTTAACCAAGGAACCGGGACGTGTGAGGGAGTCGCCTGTCAATGGCGTCATATCTGCGTTACCCTCGGTTTCCGGTTTTATTTAGCAGAAACGCTTTACTCTCACTGCAGTGTGCAACAAGTGTCATAGCAGCCGCTGAGCGAACGCACAGATAACGTCATAACATCATTTTTAACACACTCAAATGTATCTAATATGATAAACAGAGCTGCGTTACCTCATACTCATGACCGGAAAAGCGGAAATGGCGCCGGCGACTGTGGCATAATAAAAGTCCCGCTGCTCGCGAGGCGTGTGTTTAACAATCGCTCCAGCGGCCTTGCTCAGCTCCCACACCACTCGGGTCTGCTCTGCTTCATACTACAGTAACGTTAATAATCGTCCCGATCCACCGGCTGTGAGGTGAAGACCACATGTCCCAAGATTCTGCGCTCAAACTTGCCGTCATCAAGCTACGCCTTTGTTTTGAATAGGCGACCTCTAGCGGACGGAAAAGTTACATAGTGCACCTTTAAGGTGCGTCACATAACACTGGCGAATCTTTGCAGTGAAGGCGAAATATTTCTTAAAGTGATAGTTCACCCAAAAATTCTGTCATTGTCTAAATTACTCACCCTCATGTCCTTCCAAACCCGTAAGACTTTCGTTCATCTTCGGAACACAAATGAAGATTGTTTTGATGAAATGTAAGAGCTTTCTGTCCTTTCATTGACAGCTACGCAACTACCACTTTGACGCTTCAAAAATTTCACAAAGAGATCGTAAAACTAATCCATATGAATTGAGCGGTCTAGTCCAAATTTTCTGAAGAGACACGATCGTTTTATATGATGAATAGATTAAATTTAAGCTTTTATTCACGTATAATTATAACATTGATCAGCTTTCAAGTTGGTCATGCGGATTGGCCGCGTTTACGAACAGCTTTTTTGCTTTTTGAAAGTGCCTTCTGTGAGCTGTGCTTTATACATCGCTATACTATGAACGACAGACAGTGGACCTATTTTGCCTGCGAAATTTCGCTAATGTGATATGACCGCACTTTTAGCGATTGGTAGATCATTATCAGTAGATGCTATAGCTACACCAACTTTCTCCGAGTAGTATAGATCTCTTTGAACCAAACAGACCAAGCTCTCAAAATTACATTCAACATGTTCTAATTTAAAAAATATTCTGGATCCTCAGAAACTCTCCATCACGCTAATAATCTGCGGGTGCACCCGTTTCCTATTGCATCTGAACAGCCAGTCTTTCTTCCGCCTGTAGCGTTTGGACAGCAGAACGTAGAGGACGGGGTTCACGCAGGGGTGCAGATACTGGAGAACCGTGCAGGTGAAATGGAACATCTCCCATGAGCGTCCATGCCGATAAAGTCCCAAATACACACACAGCTCTAGAACATACCCTGGCAGCCAGCATAAGGAGAACGTCCCAGCCGCCAAGAACAGCATGAGAGACGCCCTCCGTGTGTTCCGGGTGCTGGCAATTGACATAACGGGCCTCTTGTGCAGGAAAAGAGCCATACGCCCCGAGTTGATGGCGATAACTAGCATTGGTATGAGATAGTACAGCACAAATTGGCTGAGAACAACCTGGTAATGATGTTCCTGGGTAGTCGGCAGACAAACAGTGCAGTTACGCAAACCTGGGCCTAAGCTTTCCTTAGTGGCGAATATACGCAACGGCAGACTTATAAAGAAGCTCAGGGCCCAGACCAGAATAAACATAAGGACCACCAGGTCCATGGTTGGGGGGCGGTAGGGGTTGGTGATGATCATGGCGCGAACCATAGACACGGTGCACAGGGAGTATGTGCTGGCAGCCAGGGAGAATGCCAGCAAAAACTGATAGACCTTGCAGGAAGTGTTGCCCAGAGGCCAGGAGAAACTGATCGCGGAGTGGATGGTGAAGGGGATTAGGAGAAGCGTGAGGAAGTCGGCCAGAGCCATGCTGAGGAGAAGAACGTCCAGGTGGTTTTTATGACGGTTCTTGTGTTTGGCGAAGAGGGAGAAGACCAGCAGGTTAGCACAGAAGCCAATGCCCACTATGGTGCCACAAGTCCAAGCAAAGATCACTCCATAGGTGTTAGTGGCTGCCTATTATGGACAATGGCAAAAATAATATGTTAAATTCTTTTCTGTGTGAATTCTTAAAGGGATAGTTCACCCAAAAGTGAAAATTCTGTCATTATTTATTCACCCTCATGTTGTTCCAAACCCAAATGACTTTCGTTCATCTTTGGAACACAAATGATAAAATCTGAGATATTTCTGACCCCCCACTGACAGCTACGCAACTACCACTTCGACGCTTCAAAAAGTTCATAAAGAGATCGTAAAAATAATCTTTATGAATTGAGCGGTCTAGTCCAAATTTTCTGAAGAGACTCAATCGCTTTATATGATGAACAGATTTAATTCAGGCTTTTATTCACATATAAACATTAGCTGCGTTTCCATTACCCTTCAAATTGCGCAAATTGAAATTGCGAATTCAAAATACGCCTAATGGAATCATTGATCTTTGCTTGGAAATTTTCCCATATATCGCAAAAAAAGGTTTTTATTCTTGGATGAGGTGGTTTTTCAGGCATTTCGAAAAAGTATTTAGCAAAAAATATTTCACAAAACTGTAATGGAAATTTGCATATACAGGTCAGCTGACGTACGTAAAAGTCACATGATCATTCTTTAAAGATGGCGTGGTATGTTTGGACAGAAGACGTGAGTTCTTTATTAAACTCAAAAGATAAAAGAATTACGGAAGTTCTGAACATAAACAGAAGCTCAACCGAAACTGCTTGATGCGTGAGATCAAACCTCTTGCTGAAGCTCAAACGTGCTGCTTAACACGAGAATGAACCTCATTGGTTCTTGCTGAAGCTCAAACGTGCTGCGTAACAGGAGAATGAACCTCATTGGTTCTTGCTGAAGCTCAAACATGACACGTAACACGAGAATTAACCTCATTGGTTCTTGCTGAAGCTCAAACGTGACGAGTAATACGAGAATGAACCTCATTGGTTCTTGGTGAAGCTCAAATGTGCTGCGTAACACGAGAATGAACCTCATTGGTTCTTGCTGAAGCTCAAACGTGCTGCGTAACACGAGAATGAACCTCATTGGTTCTTGCTGAAGCTCAAACGTGCTGCTTAACACGAGAATGAACCTCATTGGTTCTTGCTGAAGCTCAAACGTGCTGCTTAACACAAGAATGAACCTCATTGGTTCTTGCTGAAGCTCAAACGTGCTGCGTAACACGAGAATGAACCTCATTGGTTCTTGCTGAAGCTCAAACGTGCTGCGTAACACGAGAATGAACCTCATTGGTTCTTGCTGAAGCTCAAACGTACTGCTTAACACGAGAATGAACCTCATTGGTTCTTGCTGAAGCTCAAATGTGCTGCGTAACACGAGAATGAACCTCATTGGTTCTTACTGAAGCTCAAACGGGCTGCGTAACACGAGAATGAACCTCATTGGTTCTTGCTGAAGCTCAAACGTGCTGCGTAACACGAGAATGAACCTCATTGGTTCTTGCTGAAGCTCAAACGTGCTGCTTAACACGAGAATGAACCTCATTGGTTCTTGCTGAAGCTCAAACGTGCTGCGTAACACGAGAATGAACCTCATTGGTTCTTGCTGAAGCTCAAACGTGACACGTAACACGAGAATGAACCTCATTGGTTCTTGCTGAAGCTCAAACGTGCTGCGTACCACGAGAATGAACCTCACTGGTTCTTGCTGAAGCTCAAACGTGAAACGTAACACGAGAATGAACCTCATTGGTTCTTGCTGAAGCTCAAATGTGCTGCGTAACACGAGAATGAACCTCATTGGTTCTTGCTGAAGCTCAACCGTGACGGGTAATACGAGAATGAACCTCATTGGTTCTTGCTGAAGCTCAAACGTGACGGGTAATACGAGAATGAACCTCATTGGTTCTTGCTGAAGCTCAAACGTGACGGGTAACACGAGAATGAACCTCATTGGTTCTTGCTGAAGCTCAAACGTGCTGCGTAACACGAGAATGAACCTCATTGGTTCTTACTGAAGCTCCAACGTGACGGGTAATACGAGAATGAACCTCATTGGTTCTTGCTGAAGCTCAAACGTGCTGCGTAACACAAGAATGAACCTCATTGGTTCTTGCTGAAGCTCAAACGTGCTGCATAACACGAGAATGAACCTCATTGGTTCTTGCTGAAGCTCAAACGTGCTGCGTAACACAAGAATGAACCTTATTGGTTCTTGCTGAAGCTCAAACGTGCTGCGTAACACGAGAATGAACCTCATTGGTTCTTGCTTAAGCTCAAGCGTGCTCCGTAACACGAGAATGAACCTCATTGGTTCTTGCTGAAGCGCAAACGTGCTGCGCAACACAAGAATGAACCTCATTGGTTCTTGCTGAAGCTCAAACGTGCTGCGTAACACGAGAATGAACCTCATTGGTTCTTGCTGAAGCTCAAACGTTCTGCGTAACACAAGAATGAACCTCATTGGTTCTTGCTGAAGCTCAAACGTGCTGCTTAACACGAGAATGAACCTCATTGGTTCTTGCTGAAGCTCAAACGTGCTGCGTAACACGAGAATGAACCTCATTGGTTCTTGCTGAAGCTCAAACGTGACACGTAACACGAGAATTAACCTCACTGGTTCTTGCTGAAGCTCAAACGTGAAACGTAACACGAGAATGAACCTCATTGGTTCTTGCTGAAGCTCAAATGTGACACGTAACACGAGAATTAACCTCACTGGTTCTTGCTGAAGCTCAAACGTGAAACGTAACACGAGAATGAACCTCATTGGTTCTTGCTGAAGCTCAAATGTGCTGCGTAACACGAGAATGAACCTCATTGGTTCTTGCTGAAGCTCAAACGTGACACGTAACACGAGAATTATCCTCACTGGTTCTTGCTGAAGCTCAAACGTGAAACGTAACACGAGAATGAACCTCATTGGTTCTTGCTGAAGCTCAAATGTGCTGCGTAACACGAGAATGAACCTCATTGGTTCTTGCTGAAGCTCAAACGTGACACGTAACACGAGAATTAACCTCACTGGTTCTTGCTGAAGCTCAAACGTGAAACGTAACACGAGAATGAACCTCATTGGTTCTTGCTGAAGCTCAAATGTGCTGCGTAACACGAGAATGAACCTCATTGGTTCTTGCTGAAGCTCAAACGTGACGGGTAATACGAGAATGAACCTCATTGGTTCTTGCTGAAGCTCAAACGTGACGGGTAACACGAGAATGAACCTCATTGGTTCTTGCTGAAGCTCAAACGTGCTGCGTAACACGAGAATGAACCTCATTGGTTCTTGCTGAAGCTCCAACGTGACGGGTAATACGAGAATGAACCTCATTGGTTCTTGCTGAAGCTCAAACGTGCTGCGTAACACAAGAATGAACCTCATTGGTTCTTGCTGAAGCTCAAACGTGCTGCGTAACACGAGAATGAACCTCATTGGTTCTTGCTGAAGCTCAAACGTGCTGCGTAACACAAGAATGAACCTTATTGGTTCTTGCTGAAGCTCAAACGTGCTGCGTAACACGAGAATGAACCTCATTGGTTCTTGCTTAAGCTCAAGCGTGCTCCGTAACACGAGAATGAACCTCATTGGTTCTTGCTGAAGCGCAAACGTGCTGCGCAACACAAGAATGAACCTCATTGGTTCTTGCTGAAGCTCAAACGTGCTGTGTAACACGAGAATGAACCTCATTGGTTCTTGCTGAAGCTCATAATTCTGCGTAACACAAGAATGAACCTCATTGGTTCTTGCTGAAGCGCAAACGTGCTGCGTAACACGAGAATGAACCTTATTGGTTCTTGCTGAAGCTCAAACGTGCTGCGTAACACGAGAATGAACCTCATTGGTTCTTGCTGAAGCTCAAACGTGAAACGTAAAACACGAGAATGAACCTCATTGGTTCTTGCTGAAGCTCAAACATGCTGCTTAACACAAGAATGAACCTCATTGGTTCTTGCTGAAGCTCAAACGTGCTGCGTAACAGGAGAATGAACCTCATTGGTTATTGCTGAAGCTCAAACGTGCTGCGTAACACAAGAATGAACCTCATTGGTTCTTGCTGAAGCTCAAACGTGAAACGTAAAACACGAGAATGAACCTCATTGGTTCTTGCTGAAGCTCAAACATGCTGCTTAACACAAGAATGAACCTCATTGGTTCTTGCTGAAGCTCAAACGTGCTGCGTAACAGGAGAATGAACCTCATTGGTTATTGCTGAAGCTCAAACGTGCTGCGTAACACAAGAATGAACCTCATTGGTTCTTGCTGAAGCTCAAATGTGCTGCGTAACACGAGAATGAACCTCATTGGTTCTTGCTGAAGCTCAAACGTGCTGCTTAACACGAGAATGAACCTCATTGGTTCTTGCTAAAGCTCAAACGTGCTGCGTAACACGAGAATGAACCTCATTGGTTCCTGCTGAAGCTCAAACGTGACACGTAACACGAGGATTAACCTCATTGGTTCTTGCTGAAGCTCAAATGTGCTGCGTAACACGAGAATGAACCTCACTGGTTCTTGCTGAAGCTCAAACGTGAAACGTAACACGAGAATGAACCTCATTGGTTCTTGCTGAAGCTCAAATGTGCTGCGTAACACGAGAGATGAACCTCATTGGTTCTTGCTGAAGCTCAAACGTGACGGGTAATACGAGAATGAACCTCATTGGTTCTTGCTGAAGCTCAAACATGACGGGTAATACGAGAATGAACCTCATTGGTTCTTGCTGAAGCTCAAACGTGCTGCGTAACATGAGAATGAACCTCATTGGTTCTTGCTGAAGCTCAAACGTGCTGCGTAACACAAGAATGAACCTCATTGGTTCTTGCTGAAGCTCAAACGTGCTGCTTAACATGAGAATGAACCTCATTGGTTCTTGCTGAAGCTCAAACGTGCTGCGTAACACAAGAATGAACCTTATTGGTTCTTGCTGAAGCTCAAACGTGCTGCGTAACACGAGAATGAACCTCATTGGTTCTTGCTGAAGCTCAAACGTGCTGCTTAACATGAGAATGAACCTCATTGGTTCTTGCTGAAGCTCAAACGTGCTGCGTAACACAAGAATGAACCTCATTGGTTCTTGCTGAAGCTCAAACGTGCTGCGTAACACAAGAATGAACCTTATTGGTTCTTGCTGAAGCTCAAACGTGCTGCGTAACAAGAGAATGAACCTCATTGGTTCTTGCTGAAGCTCAAGCGTGCTGCGTAACACGAGGATGAACCTCATTGGTTCTTGCTGAAGCTCAAACGTGCTGCGTAACACGAGAATGAACCTCATTGGTTCTTGCTGAAGCTCAAACGTGACGGGTAATACGAGAATGAACCTCATTGGTTCTTGCTGAAGCTCAAGCGTGCTGTGTAACACGAGAATGAACCTCATTGGTTCTTGCTGAAGCTCAAACGTGCTGCTTAACACGAGAATGAACCTCATTGGTTCTTGCTGAAGCTCAAATGTGCTGCATAACACGAGAATGAACCTCATTGGTTCTTGCTGAAGGGCAAACGTGCTGCGTAACACGAGAATGAACCTCATTGGTTCTTGCTGAAGCTCAAACGTGCTGCGTAACATGAGAATGAACCTCATTGGTTCTTGCTGAAGCTCAAACGTGCTGCTTAACACGAGAATGAACCTCATTGGTTCTTGCTAAAGCTCAAATGTGCTGCGTAACACGAGAATGAACTTCATTGGTTCTTGCTGAAGCGCAAACGTGCTGCGTAACACGAGAATGAACCTCATTGGTTCTTGCTGAAGCTCAAACGTGCTGCGTAACACGAGAATGAACCTCATTGGTTCTTGCTGAAGCTCAAACGTGCTGCTTAACACGAGAATGAACCTCATTGGTTCTTGCTGAAGCTCAAATGTGCTGCGTAACACGAGAATGAACCTCATTGGTTCTTGCTGAAGCGCAAACGTGCTGCGTAACACGAGAATGAACCTCATTGGTTCTTGCTGAAGCACAAATGTGCTGCGTAACACGAGAATGAACCTCATTGGTTCTTGCTGAAGCACAAACGTGCTGCGTAACACGAGAATGAACCTCATTGGTTCTTGCTGAAGCTCAAACGTGCTGCGTAACACAAGAATGAACCTCATTGGTTCTTGCTGAAGCACAAACGTGCTGCGTAACACGAGAATGAACCTCATTGGTTCTTGCTGAAGCTCAAACGTGCTGCGTAACATGAGAATGAACCTCATTGGATCTTGCTGAAGCTCAAACGTGCTGCGTAACACGAGAATGAACCTCATTGGTTCTTGCTGAAGCTCAAACGTGCTGCGTAACACAAGAATGAACCTTATTGGTTCTTGCTGAAGCTCAAACGTGCTGCGTAACAAGAGAATGAACCTCATTGGTTCTTGCTGAAGCTCAAGCGTGCTGCGTAACACGAGGATGAACCTCATTGGTTCTTGCTGAAGCTCAAACGTGCTGCGTAACACGAGAATGAACCTCATTGGTTCTTGCTGAAGCTCAAACGTGACGGGTAATACGAGAATGAACCTCATTGGTTCTTGCTGAAGCTCAAGCGTGCTGTGTAACACGAGAATGAACCTCATTGGTTCTTGCTGAAGCTCAAACGTGCTGCTTAACACGAGAATGAACCTCATTGGTTCTTGCTGAAGCTCAAATGTGCTGCATAACACGAGAATGAACCTCATTGGTTCTTGCTGAAGGGCAAACGTGCTGCGTAACACAAGAATGAACCTTATTGGTTCATTCTTGCTGAAGAATGAAGCTCAAATGTGCTGCATAACACGAGAATGAACCTCATTGGTTCTTAAGGAAGCTCAAACGTGCTGCGTAACACGAGAATGAACCTCATTGGTTCTTGCTGAAGCTCAAACGTGCTGCGTAACACGAGAATAAACCTCATTGGTTCTTGCTGAAGCTCAAACGTGCTGCTTAACACGAGAATGAACCTCATTGGTTCTTGCTGAAGGGCAAACGTGCTGCGTAACACGAGAATGAACCTCATTGGTTCTTGCTGAAGCTCAAACGTGCTGCGTAACACGAGAATGAACCTCATTGGTTCTTGCTGAAGCTCAAACGTGCTGCTTAACACGAGAATGAACCTCATTCGTTCTTGCTGAAGCTCAAACGTGCTTCTTAACACGAGAATGAACCTCATTGGTTCTTGCTGAAGCTCAAACGTGCTGCGTAACACGAGAATGAACCTCATTGGTTCTTGCTGAAGCTCAAACGTGCTGCGTAACACGAGAATGAACCTCATTGGTTCTTGCTGAAGCTCAAACGTGCTGCGTAACACGAGAATGAACCTCATTGGTTCTTGCTGAAGCTCAAAAGTGCTGCGTAACACGAGAATGAACCTCATTGGTTCTTGCTGAAGCTCAAACGTGCTGCGTAACACGAGAATGAACCTCATTGGTTCTTGCTGAAGCTCAAATGTGCTGCTTAACACGAGAATGAACCTCATTGGTTCTTGCTGAAGCTCAAACGTGCTGCGTAACACAAGAATGAACCTCATTGGTTCTTGCTGAAGCTCAAATGTGCTGCTTAACACGAGAATGAACCTCATTGGTTCTTAAGGAAGCTCAAACGTGCTGCGTAACACGAGAATGAACCTCATTGGTTCTTGCTGAAGCGCAAACGTGCTGCGTAACACGAGAATGAACCTCATTGGTTTTCGCTTGCAAGCAATCATGTCTGAGCTTCCGTTTACAACTGATGTGTGTGTTGATGAATGTTTATTTGTGAATAAAAGCATAAATTAAATCTGTTCATCATATAAAGTGATCGAGTCTCTTTAGAAAATTTGGACTGAACTGTTTAGTTCATATGGATTAGTTTTATGATCTCTTCATGAACTTTTTTTAGCGTCAAAGTGGTAGTTGCGTAGCTGTCAATGGAGGGGCAGAAATCTCTCAGATTTCATGAAAAAGATCTTCATTTGTGTTCCGAAGATGAATGAAAGTCTTAAGGGTGAGTAATTAATGACAGAATTTTCATTTTTGGGTGAACTATCTCTTTACTGTGTATTGAAAAATAACATTAAAAAAAACATTATTATCATACTTAAATATAATTTTAAAATGTATTTAAAAGATTATATAAAATACATTATAATATGAAATATTTTGAAATACATTTAATTCATTTTGATATACAAAACATTATTATTATTATATCTCAGTGTGGAAGCACAAAAATTAGGTTGACTACATACATTTTTCCACTGTGTGTCTGAAAATATGTTCAATGATAAATTATATAGTAAAATAACTAAGTAAAATTATTTTATTTGTTAATAAAATACTAATTAATCTCACATATTGCCAGAGGAAATGATTTACTCACCATCTGAGACGTTCAGTTAGATATCCGTGTATTCGCAAAGATAATGCATCTGTGCATTCAGATAAAATACAACAAATCTTTTTTTATTTTAGAGATAAGTCTGAACTTGTAGAGATATAATCTTGCTGTGAGAATAGAAAAAATATGGGCTAAGCTTCCCTAATACTTCCATTCAAATAAGTGCCATTTACAGAGACAAAAAGGGACATAAAAAACGTCCATTTATCAATAAAGTCTCCTACTGGAACTGATTAAAAAAACGACTTCTTGCACAAGATTTTATGTAGTGCATACACCAATTCATTGACAATTACCATCGCACACCTGTACACCAAATGACATCTTTCGAATGAATGTCAGTCCGTACCTTCTGGTCTTCCATCTCTCATTCTCTGATTGGAGGCTTATTGATTTGTGATTGATCTCTGGGCTTCTGTCCTGTGGTTAATGAGTCTTTAAGGCATGTGGTCCTAAAGCACTCGCATTGGTTCTTGCTGAAGCTCAAACGTGCTGCTTAACACGAGAATGAACCTCATTGGTTCTTGCTGAAGCTCAAACGTGCTGCGTAACACGAGAATGAACCTCATTGGTTCTTGCTGAAGCTCAAAAGTGCTGCGTAACACGAGAATGAACCTCATTGGTTCTTGCTGAAGCTCAAACGTGCTGCGTACCACGAGAATGAACCTCATTGGTTCTTGCTGAAGCTCAAACGTGCTGCGTAACACGAGAATGAACCTCATTGGTTCTTGCTGAAGCTCAAACGTGCTGCTTAACACGAGAATGAACCTCATTGGTTCTTGCTGAAGCTCAAATGTGCTGCGTAACACGAGAATGAACCTCATTGGTTCTTAAGGAAGCTCAAACGTGCTGCTTAACACGAGAATGAACCTCATTGGTTCTTGCTGAAGCGCAAACGTGCTGCGTAACACGAGAATGAACCTCATTGGTTCTTGCTGAAGCTCAAACGTGCTGCGTACCACGAGAATGAACCTCATTGGTTCTTGCTGAAGCTCAAACGTGCTGCTTAACACGAGAATGAACCTCATTGGTTCTTGCTGAAGCTCAAATGTGCTGCGTAACACGAGAATGAACCTCATTGGTTCTTGCTGAAGCTCAAACGTGCTGCTTAACACGAGAATGAACCTCATTGGTTCTTGCTGAAGCTCAAATGTGCTGCGTAACACGAGAATGAACCTCATTGGTTCTTAAGGAAGCTCAAACGTGCTGCGTAACACGAGAATGAACCTCATTGGTTCTTGCTGAAGCTCAAACGTGCTGCGTAACACACGAGAATGAACCTCATTGGTTCTTGCTGAAGCTCAAACGTGCTGCGTAACACGATAATGAACCTCATTGGATCTTGCTGAAGCTCAAACGTGCTGCTTAACACGAGAATGAACCTCATTGGTTCTTGCTGAAGCTCAAACGTGCTGCGTAACACGAGAATGAACCTCATTGGTTCTTGCTGAAGCGCAAACGTGCTGCGTAACACGAGAATGAACCTCATTGGTTCTTGCACTTCTTGCACAAGATTTTATGTAGAGTCTTTAAGGCATGTGGTCCTAAAGCACTCGCAGGAAGTTGACAGAAGGTTTCGTTTACCTCTCCGTCCATTAGCATGTGCAGTGAAAGGTGTATAATTGTTGTTAGAGCCATCTTTATTTGCCTGGTATTTGCCTTCTGATCCCAGACACACGACCGCAGATTGATTGATTATTCCACCGTCCTCAGTCACTAGTAGTAACAGCTACTTAACCC